>CAMTDV010000008.1:97505148-98105148 GCA_947069175.1 Scalesia atractyloides
TCTCTAGTTTGGGTAAAAAATTTAAAATAATATATTCTTGTTATCGAGATTTTATACATTTCTTTTAACTATACAATTGAACTATAAAATACTGATTATGTTTTTATTGATATTTTATCACATATAATTTAATTGGTTAATACTAAACTGCCTCAATTCTTTTTAACTATATTGTTCTTTGAAAAGAATTTAAAATGTTAAAATTTATAAAATTAAATTGCTTAATCAAAGTTAATATTAAACTTAGTTTAATGATTATTCTTTTTAGGTTTCTCCTGAAGTAAAAGGCAACTCATAAAAAATGTCATAAATTAACTGTAAAGTTTTATTAATGTTCCACTTAGGTCATTTGATTTATAACCCCCCCCCCCCCCCCCCCCCCCAAAAAAAAAAAATAATAATAATAATAAAATGATAAAAAAAACCCCTCAACAATTGAACAAATATTGAAAAGTTTTTAACGATATAAGAAATATATGTCACTTTATTAGGGCAATATTGAATACCTTGATTACTATTTCATAATCGTATTCATTAAATATAAGTGACTTTACTACGACAATATTGAATAGCTTGATTACTATTTCACGACTTCATTCATTAAAGATGACTTAGCGACTAGCAAACATAAACCGAAGGTTGATGAATCTAATTCTAAAACCATATTTATTATTTTTGCACTTTTATGTAAGTTATCATATTATTATATAGTATAAAGATCAAATACAAATAGATCTTAGATACAAAATGTTTGATAATTGATTGAAACTTTTTTTTCATCTACTTAAAAATGATGTTTAATTGAAAAATGTAAAAAATTATGATTTTACAATAGTAGAGTAATTATTATAATATAAATATAATTACTCTACAATTTTGTAGAGTGATTATAATTACTCTACACAATTATATATTTACTCTACTAATTTAAAATCATGATATTTTTCATGGGACTAAAATACATTATTAATAAGATGGGAAAAAATTTACCTTTCACTTCTCACATTAAGATTTTTTTTGTATGTTAATACGGTTTATACAATAACTTAATCCTATATATTTAAAATTTTAAAGGCAACTTTTTCTCTCTAACTATTCACTCTATCCAACCAAATGTTATGTTTTTTTATTCCTTTTTGTCTTTTATTTTACGGTTTCGTGTAACACCCAAAAATACTAGATATATATATATATATATATATATATATATATATATGTGTGTGTGTGTGTGTGTGTATATATATACATATAGGGTTAGGTTTATTTATGAATAACCCCTTTGATTATGAACACTAGTGAACTAATCATAGCCCTAGATTATCAATACACAAGTGTAAATCAATGGCCAGGATTTGTTCACTCATTTCACAAATACATTAGTGTTTACTCTAGAACCCCACCATATATATATATATATATATACTTAAATGAAATACAATGAAATAATGAATTCTAGCCCCATTTTAATTAAGGACCAAACATGAAGGGCCTAAGTTGACAAAAAGGAAAATTATGGTTTTAAAACACAAAATCTAAAATTTCACACATTTGTGTGGGTTAAAAATCGACCAGGAGAAAGGGCAGAAGGTGAAAACATTCACTTGACCAAAAATCATCAAATTGGCAGGCAATTAAGGACTAGAATATGTGCATGTGTGTAGATTATCAATCATCCATACGTAATTAACACAAGGTATGTAGTAAATTTTGTTTTGGATGAAGGTTGATATGTAGAGAACTTGGAAAATTGATTTTTTTGGTAAAATTGTTGATATTGAGGCTTAGAGAAGGTGTTATATAAACCTAAGGTCTTAAGCCTAACTGAAATTGTTAATGATTTCTCAAGAAACCAGTGTTAGGATCATCATGTTATGCATTAGGGAAAAGGGTTTTAGTAAATAAATGTGAAGGCATAAGTTATGATGATAAATTTGTCCTTATGATGTATGATACACTGAAATAATGGATGTAATGACAACAATTTGTTGAAATTGAATGTTAATAGGAATTAGGATAAGTAATCGAGCTTGATAAGATTGAGATTCTTGGTTAGCCAAGGTCTAATTGAACTAAAATGACTAATTAAAATGAATGCACACAAGGTGCTTGACGAAACGCCTAAATGAAATTGCCAACCTTATTTAATAAACGGAAAATGTTGATAGAAACATGGGGTAGTGTGTTTGGAAAATTTACATGCCTTAGTTATGGGCCGAAAGGTTTTTAATGATATTTGGCTTGTACACTTTAGGCAACGAGGGGAAGCGACGAGAAGTCAAGCGGGTGCGGACACATGTTTGAGGGGAAAGCTTTAAGGTACGCACTTTTGTTGCTTCATAGTATACTGTTAATTAATGTTTGGTTATTGATGTATGTTGGATGAGGAAATAAAGAGAAATGACATGTTTGGTTTGTTTAAAAGTGATGGTTTTCACATAGACAACTAAACGGGTCAAAATAACGAGTAACGATATGTTTGGGTTTGTTTAAAAGTGATGGATTTCACATAAACAACCAAATGGGTCAAAATAACGAGCAACGATATGTTTGGGTTTTGTTTAAAAGTGATGGATTTCACATAAACAACCAAACAGGGCAAAATGAAGTCTTAACGTATACCGGTGTGGGGTGCGTGAATGATGACTTCGGTTTTAACCCGGTTGATTGGTAAAAATCGAGAATATAAGTGTAAACAGAGTAACGGGAACGCGGACCAAAAGTCAAGGGACTCGGGTAATGAGTCATAATCGAAAGATGGTGAAATTATGAAAAGAATTTGCAATATTTAAGTTCAACCATAGTAAGGTCGAACGATGTGTAGAGTGTGATTACATATCAAATAATGGATATGTAAAACACAAGGAAATTAACCTTGATAGTGAGGAACATTCATAAAAAGGATGTTCTTGCCAAAAGGATGCGTTTTCATAAGTTTGTTAGCTTAATTATGTAAACGGGTCAAATATTTAATTATTTAAATTAAGATCGATGGCGTAAAACATAAAATTTATAAATCCGAGTCATGAGTTTATGAGCTCAGAATGTGGGTAAATGTTTTATAGACACGTTGAAACCAATTTCATGCGAAACGGATAAACATACGGAAAGATATGACATTTTTGGTAAAAGGGTAAAACAGGAAATAAGCTGCAGCAAAGGAGCTGTCGTAACCTACGGTGGCCAGCCGTAGGCTACGGCAGGGATACTCTGCCCAAAACTTTTAAGGGCTGCCGTAACCGACGGTGGCCAGCCATAGATTACGGCAGGGGCTTCCTGTCCATGATGCCATAGGCTATGACATGTAAGCCGTAGCTTAAGGCGGGCTTCTTCCAACTTTCTTTGTTTGATATTTTGATGAACATGAGTTGTTTAATTACGTTTTAATCACCCTTAAACTAACAGGTGAGATGATTTTTGACACATAGGTGATAGCTAGGACTTTACGGATGAAAATCAAGAGAAAGAAGAACCGAGACGATTAAAGTCACGTTTTCCGCATTTTGTTCTTTTGGTTAACAATCTACTTATGATAACATGTATGAAATGATGGATGTTCTTAGGAGAATTTATGAATCTCTGTATTTCTATAAGACAAGTTATAAATCTTTTATCAAACTCGAAAGTTTTAGCGGGTGATGTTTTGCATTATTTTTATAAAGTGCAAATATTTTATTTGTTTTCGTTAAGTTAAGTACGAATCTTACATTTCGTTTACACCACTACTTTAGTAAAGTTCTCATGCAGTCCCTTAAGTTTAGTAAAAAAATTTTTTTTCCTTTCTTTGATGACTATACCAAGTGCTATTTATGTATTATATTGCCGCAATGCGTGAGGTAAAATACTAGAATTATTATATATTCCGTAGACTTCAATAATGTTATTTTTCCTTCTTTTACAACTATTACCGAGTGTTAGTACTGTACTATAACACAACAATGCGCAGGTAAAACCATGCAAACCCTTAACTTCAGTAAAGTTATTTTTTTCCTTCTTTGACGATTACTCCAAGTGACAGCATTGTACTATACTACCGCAATGCATGGGGTAAAATACTAAATTATTATACAGTCCATAATTTCAATAAAGTTAACATTTTCCATCTTTTACAACTATACAGAGTGTTAGTACTGTACTGATATTGTCACAACACTCAAGGTAAAATTATGCAGCCTCTTAACTTCAATAAAGTTACTTTTCCCTTCTTTAACGACTACAACGAGTGTCAGTTTGTACTATACCGTCGCAATGTGTGAGGTATATATTAATGTTATCGTACAACCACTAACCTCCAATAAAGTTATTTTTTCGGTACCGTTGCGATAAGCCACAACACATGGAGTAAAATAAAAGTTTTAATGAGTATATGATTAGTGAAGATGAGCTCATGACATTTCTTTTATCAAGGCATTCTTTTAATATGCATGATGAATCCAAGTTCTCTATGTGTATTGTACACCAAAATGAATATCAAAATAAAGATAACACTATGAAAACAAGTTTCCCGATCACATGACCTTGATATCCAAAACGTGAGTGTGTTCTATTAGATATTTTAGTGTAATTGAGATTAACTTGTTGAACAAAGGAATTATAATATACATCGAACAAGTTAGGACGTGCGGGAGTGCACACTTGTTCGAGTCATTATAATTCCGAGTGTTCAGGCGCAATTACGTATGGGGGGTTCCAAGGGGGCAACACCCCCTTAACGGAGGTCTGTGGCAGCGCCTCTGAGAGCAGGGTCCAAGGAGCGGCAGCCCCCGGCTGGGGTCGAGCTACTCATCCCTAACCTTAGTATTCTCAGACAATTTTTTGTCACAGTTTCTTCTGGTTCATTCGTGAATTTGCAATACACACAAACTGTTGTTTAATTTCTCAATCAGAGGTGTATCCGATTGAATTATTCGAGAGAACTACCGAAATAATTTGATCTAAGAGTGACTATACGCATCTCTGATTATCCGTGATTACAAAATTCCCCGACATGTCCCGACTGTAGATGAGTTACCAAAAAATATATACAAAGATCGAAGGTACTATGTTATTACCGCAATGTGGTTTAAATATATAATTAGTATCTTTTATTTTATTACAAGTAACAAACTATAATCTTTGGATGAACTTCTAACAATTACAACATCAAAAATTAAGTTGTTTGCTCAACAAATTATTCATATTCGACATATCATACAAATGAATGTTTTAAGCTTATACTTAACGTCATTACTTTAAATATATAAACGATTATAATGTAGTTCATGCAAGTAATTATTCTAAAAAACTTTTCCAAAAAATATATCTAAAAAATACACGGTGTACTGTAACGTAATGCTAGGTAATCATGACTAATTCTATAAAGAGTTGATTGATTTGATTTGAAAAAAAAAAAAGAAAAAGAAAAACAAATTGTATATAGGTTTAAATCATCTCAAATTAGTCGATGAGTCAATTTGGGTTTACTTGAATTAGTTAACTTGTTATAACGAACAACAATTATAAAACTGTTGAATTTAAAAGGGTCCAAATAGATTACCACAACCCATGACCACTGTTTATCTCAATCACCGACTTGTTTTCATGTGCATCTCCATCACCACCATCGCTGGCCACACCATCGAAACTCTACCAACGCTGACATGCGCGTCACCCCGAGTCACCTTCACCGCCACCATTAGACACCATAAATAAAATATATTTGGCGAACTACTTGGGTTTTTTATTCTAGAACGACTCATTTCAACCTGAATTCATTTTGGCTGTAAACCGTTTTGACCGGAATCAAGTTGATACTTTTAATTTTCACCCGAACACACTTCGATCTGACCCAGTAATGACCTTAAACTATTTTGATACAAACTCTTTTTGATGGCCCACTCAAACGTTCTTGACCCGCAGAGTTTACCTGACTTACCCAAACATAATATTATGTTAGTACATTCTTAGATGAGATAAATACGAGATAGTGAAAGTTGAACCTGTAGGTTAAGGTATTTTTTTTCCAACCATCAGAGTTATCCAACCCTGCGTTCTAAATTCAAAGCATTTGACAAACGTATTCCACTAGCCTCTCTTTTATTTTGTAACATGATTCATTTAACTTGTCACTTCAATAATATTCATTTCTTTTTGTAATAAAAAACAAATAACAATCCTTAATATTATGTTTTCAATGAAGGGTATGATGACAATTTGAAAAGGAGTACATTTAGCCAATCCATAATAAATAACTACATTTTATTACTGATCCTTCGGTCCATTTTGACTTCAAATTACAATTTAAAATTTAAAATTATCATGTTCTGTGACAATTATACAGAAATGAAAGGATACACATCGGGGCAACTTCTAAAATTAGAAATACTCTGAATTATTGTCAAGGAATATTATTCATAATTAGTGTATTTGATTTTACAAGTAACAACTTAATTTTTTTTGGATAAATTTCCGAAAATTAAAATATTTAAATTAAGTTGTTTGATTACGAAAAGGAGGAAAAACCGGTGTGTGAGTTATTTCAAATAATAGATACACTCATATACATGCCATCAACACGTTTTCTTTCAAATAATAGATACACTCATATACATACCATCAACACGTTTTCTATGCCAAATTATCTTTTATGTATGTTTTATGTGGGTATTCCAAAATACACTTTACACCTTGATCTTCTTATCAGGTATAATGTATGACCGATATACGAAACTGACATACTGGTTTTCGAGTCTGTCATCTCCTGATGATGCACAACATCGGATTTAGGTGATTGAGCATTTGTGTTATGTGATTTAAGTAAAAAAATGTGTTATGTCCGTTTTTGTTGGTAAAAATAGATCATATATTATTTATGATAACATTGTAAAATATTCGGACAATGACACAGTAAGCTAAAAAGCAGAGAACCATGAGATTTTCATGTTTTTTAGGCTTTTAGCTTGATCCACTTGAGTGAGGATGTTGTTTAAGTGATTATCATGTTATGTATTTTCTTGATCTCAATGCATACGATATTAATAAGTTTTTTTTTATTACTTGTGGTTAAATTCGATGACTAGAGACATTGATAATTTACTCATACATTTAAACACCGAAACATGATGATATCAGCAAGATAAATTATGAATCCATCACTACTAACCTGTTATTATCTAAGCTTATCAACACCCCATAACATTTGGTGCATATATTATATATCCTTCACTGAGGAGTCTAACGCATAAAACTTCAATATATAAATGAAGAGGCCGGTTAAGTACAATATTGGTTATCGTGCATGCGTGCGTACGCGAGTATCTCAACCACACGATTGACCTACCGTAAGCCTTCAATTGAACGCGGTGGCACAATAGTAATTATCTTGACATAATTACGTATGGGTTGGGTTAAACCATAATCATGCATGTTAGTTGAACAATTACGCACGAAAAAAAAATCAAAACCCGCATGCCACCAAACATGAAAATTATGCATGGGTTATTTCAAACCCTAATTACGCATGTTATATATCATAATCAAAATTATGCATGTTAAACTCAAAATTACGCATGGGTTGTTTCAAACCCTAATTACGCATGTTATATATATGATCACGCACGTTATAAAAAAATAGAAATGACACACATCTCAATTTCCTGCTCGCGTACGTATGCACGATAAGCACTATTGTATTTTACATTTTCTCTATAATGAATATATTATTTAAACTTTATATTAGAGTTCCAATTATTGACAATACTAATATAGTTGGAGGACTATTATAATCAATCATCATCAAAGTACAAGGTGCAAATTGTAATAAGTTTTAAACAGTGGCATAAAGTGAACTTTATTAGTTTTCTTAGGTTGTAAAGCAATCTTGGGTATAGATATGTATCAGTTCTCATCAACTCATCAAAACATATACATACATTCACATACATATATATAGAGAGAGAGGAGAGAGAGAGAGATAGAGACAAGGAGAGAGAGGATAGTATATATATACATATAAGTGTATATATATATATATATATATATAAGAGAGAGAGAGAGAGAAAGCATGAGAGTTAAGTAGCCAAGATCACGAGATGAAGAAGCTGGCTAAATGGTATGTTTGCTTCACGCAAGATGTCTAATTTTGGGTTTACATCCTATCGTGCCTTCAACGTTTTTAATTTCTTCTTATAACCCTTTTTCAATCACAAATTATACACCAAACTCTTATAAATCCTCTCTATATATCTCTCTCACACACAAACCCTAATTATTATTATTCAACCAAGTTTCAACAAAACCCTCCAAACCCACATCACCATGAGTTCAAACCCGAGCACTAGTAGCACCAGCGGCTGCAGTGGTGGTGGTGGAAGCAGCAGTGGTGGTGGTGGTGGGCCGTGTGGCGCTTGCAAGTTCTTAAGGAGGAAATGTGTTGCAGGGTGCATCTTTGCACCTTATTTTGATTCTGACCAAGGTGCAGCCCATTTCGCTGCGGTCCACAAAGTTTTTGGGGCGAGTAACGTGTCGAAACTCTTGTTTCATCTTCCGGTTCAGAGGCGCCACGACGCGGTGATCACTATTTGCTATGAAGCTCAGGCCAGGCTTAGAGATCCTGTCCTTGGTTGTGTTTCTCATATCTTTGCTCTTCAACAACAGGTTTGTTTCATCATTTCTCTCTCACAAAATTATATGGTTATTTATTACTTATAATACATAATTAAAACTATATAAACTTTTATCATTTTTTTATATTTAAAAAGGTATCGTATATTATTGACTCGCATAAGATAAGAATGTTACGTGTCCGTATCATATATTTTTGTGATAATATACATACGGCATAAACTTTATTAGTTCCATCAGTATATAGTGCAACATCATGTCTAGTATATTGTTATTACACATAATACATACTTAAACTATTTTTTTAATAATTTAATATAATTAATTTTTATAAAAAATATTGTATTTTATTGATTATCATAAGATTAATATGATAATACACATACGGTATAAACTTTATACTTTTTTAGTTTCATTGGTAAATAGTTCGACACCATGTCTTTCTCCTAACACCCAATTTTATATTTTTTTTATAGAAAGGTATCATATTTTATTGATTTTCTTACGATAAAAATGTTACGTGTCCGCATCATATATTTTAGTGATAATATACATACGGTATAAACTTTATATTTTTTTAGTTTCATTAGTAAATAGTGCGACATCATGTCTTTCTCCTAACAAACAATTTTATAAATTTTTTTTATAGAAAGGTATCATATTTTATTGTTTTTCTTACTTTATTGATTTTCTTACGATAAAATTGTTACGTGTCCGTATCATATATTTTAGTGATAATATACATACGGTATAAACTTTATATTTTTAGTTCCATTGGTATATAGTGCGACATCATGTCTTTCTCATAACACGCAAAACATGAAATCACAACCAATATTTTAGGGTTATTGTTTGCCGTTATGTTTGATAAACTTGTTGACCAATATCCGTTACGTAGACTCATGAGACATCCAATTAATTTATCTACCGTTACGAATCTTTTAAAGTATTTGTACACCTTTACAACTTTTCGTATTTTGGCTCAAAATAAAGTGTACTTTTTCTTTAACTGAACTGCATAAATATGTAATTAAGTATATGCATATATATATGTTTTATTTTTCACTTAGATACTTGAACAAATAAAGTGTAAAAGTACTACAAATTAAATAAAGTCTTCATTTTATTTTTGAAACTATATTTTCACAAGAATTCTATATTTCTATTCTAAAATTTAACTAAATTAGTTTGTAATTACTTTTCATCAATTGTTCTTGAACCAAAGCTGCTTTATTAACTTTTTTTTTTTCCAAAATGGCAAAATCCCATTTTTGTTTGTTTGATATTTGATTCCACCATTTAATAATCGTGAGAAATTTTAATTGTTATTATGGTGTATATCTATACAAAATTTTATGTTGTTATCGTATTGAAAAGCATATACGGCTTCTTACACAAAGCTTCTAAATATAAACATGTAAAATCGGGGCATTCTACTTTTATTTTAATTATATTTTATACAATGTAACTCCCTAATATTAATTTGAATATAATGTGATCATACATAACTCCTTTTTTCAATTTAAATATATTGAAAAGATAAAAGAAACGAGGAATAATCATATGTAGGATAACACGACATCCGTATAGAGACATGTGAAATTACATGTATATCATTTTGCTAACTTGATACGTTATAAATCTCGCGTGTTAGTCATATGCCTTTTTGATATGAAATGTAACGTGTTCATATATTTTGTACCGCAATTTTATTTTAAATATATAGGACCTAAATAATAGCATTATTTTTTTAACACTCATAAGATTATAAAGTATTTAATAAAAAAAGGCATCATAGTGAAATGCTCCTTAGGATGTATGAAACTAAGCAACTTGCGCTAGTTTTACTAGTTACTAGAATGCCTCTTTATATAAAATCAATAAGAACAAGATATTATACATAACAATTTTTGAGGTAAACTTATGTACCATTTTTTGAAAGTCAATCTTTATATAGGGATCTACCCAAATTTTGTTTCTTTTTGTTTTGAATATATGTCATGTTGAGTAAACTTTAAGGTTTCGAGTTGTCATGTGTCATATGTCAAATTTTCATTATCACATCAGATTTGGATTTCCTTTACACATTAAACTTCAACAGATAATTATTATATTTATAATTTATGTATAACATCCTATATTTTTTTAATATCTTATCTTGGTTGTTCTGTTTTATGTATAACATTCTATATATTCTAATATCTTATATTGATTGTTCTATTCCGTGAGTGTATATATAATTGAGAAATCACGATATTTGATTAAACATTATTTATTATAATAGTAATGATTTTTTTCTTTTAATTTATCAATTTGATTATTACACATATTATGACAAAGAAACTAATTACAACAAGATATGTAATAATATTTGCGTCAAGTAACCCAAAACTGGTGGTAATTCTGTACAAACCCATTCAGAAGTGGTAGTACTTTTGTGTCAAGTGACGTGGCGTCACAACACTTTTCCGCAAATATAACTACATATTATGTAAAATTATCCATGCGCTTAGTATTAAGTTGATTTTCTTTTTATTAAAAGATTTTAAAACATTTAAAATGATAGTTTTTACAAACAAAAGATGATTAGTTAATTTGACATTTTGATTTTTATTTTCTTCTCATCATCAGTAGAAATTTTTTTTAACGGCCAACGAATCATTTAAATGGGTTACTGCCGAAATTCACCATATCGGGGTACACTCGTCTCTGAACCGGGGAAAACCCTCACCTAGGGCTGAAGCCCGTGAACACTCGCCCGAAGGCACGGCAGTGTGGTGAAGTAAAACTCGCTCAGTTCAAGGATCGAACTAGCGATCTCCCCTTGTTCGCCTAGTCTCTCAACATCACCAGGTGCCGCAGAAAACAATAAAGAGGGCATGGATCGAACTTGGGTCCCTTAGAACACTAAGTCTTTTCCTTACCACTGCACCACCACCTCATTGGCATTATCAGTAGAAACTATATAATACTTTCTAAATAAATACAATGATAGTTTTTACAAACAAAATATGATTAGTTTATTAGACATTTTGATTTCTATTTCTATTCATCATCAATAGAAAGTAAATAATGCTTTCAAAATAAATATAAATATTTTATTTTGTAGCAAAACCTCCTATCCTTAATAACATATTTTAAGAAAGAATTTGTGAATATTAGACTGATGAAATCAATGGAAAAGAACTGTTTTGATTGAATAATAACGATGACTTAATGTGGTCGGCTTACTTGTCAACTGAAAACCTATTTCATCTGGATTTCAAGGAAATTGTCGGCTTTTTTGTTTCAGTCATGATTTTTTTTTGTTGTCCATTTAACATCTAGCAATGTATGTTATAGCCTTTTCTTTTATCATACCTACGATTATTTTATTAATAATGTTTCACAGAATGATATATGATGTTTAGATTATATATATATGCTTACTTGTCTAGATTAATACAAGTGTTATCGTGATAAAGACTAAAAAAGTGATCGAAACACTTTATATATATATATACACACACACCGCAATCCCGTAAGACGAACTATGTATGTGGCAAATTTTAGAGAGATCATAGAAGGGTATGTTTTTAGTTTAGATCTAACCAGCGTAACGAATTACTCCTAACGTACATATATATGAGTAGACGCTAAATTCTAAACAACTTAAAGGGAAATGTCGACCTTTAGTCAAAATCATAGTAAGTTGATAACTAACTAAATTTTCAAATCAAACACATAGAACACTATGATCTCGTTACCTGACATACGGACACATAGGCTCACCTACATGATGATGACGGCAGCATTGGTCGTGTCGTCAGTCACTTGCCAAACCTTAAATCATTAGAGTAGTCGACGATGGTTGGGGAATAAGAAACACTAACCCCAACGAAGGTGACTAGTTTTCGAGTTATTGTTTGCAACATGAGATTACTTTTATATGAAATTTGATACAATTAAAAAAAAGAAACAAGTGTGTGACATATTTAACATGTTAGCGATTCGGTTGAATGTTTAAAAGTGTTAAAGAGGTCACTGAATTGCCCTAAAGTTAACTTGCAAGAGGTCCTAAAACTTCTATTACCCCGTTAACGATAATTTAAGTTCAAATGAAAGAAAGCTTATTAGATTATCTATCTTAATACAAAATTGACCAACTTTTGGGTCATAGAAACCGTCAAGGTTTTGCTAATATTAATAAGGTGAAATACTAACGTGTTAACATGTTTATCTACACTCTATACTCTATATGCTTGTTTAGCCGAATTTGTGACTAGAGTTACAATACATAAATCATTTTTGATGCATCTATGAGCTCCTCCTTAAAATAATTGATACCTTGGGTATAGTTAAATGTTATTATGATTTTTTTGATCTTTTTTATAGTTTACATAATAATTTTATACTATTTGATGTAAAATTTACATTTATCATAATTCTATATATTACCTATGTATTAGTTTATAACTTTTCAAGTAAAATTTACTATTTAATTTTTCTACACTTTTTATTCTTATACTTTTCTTCTTTTATAATATTGTCACAATCTAATTTCAACACTTTTGCACTTTTACCTTTGGTGATTTATACTTTTCATGCTATACAAATTTGTCGTTTTATATTTTAATCTAAAATTTTGGAGTTAACACGCTGCAGTGCGTGTGTGTGGTTCAACGATTTTACATTCTTTTTGTGGTTTAAACCCAATTGCAATGCACGAATTCTATTAGTTATTATTTTCTCTGCTTTGCATTTCGGTCTAAGTTTTGCGAGCTACACGCTACAATAGGTGTGCATGATTTAACGTTTTTACGTCTCCTTTTTATTTCGTTTAATAGTCATGCCGTGAAGCACGGGTCCTAAATACTAGTTAATTATTAAAACGTCTATTTTCATTTATGGGGATATTGATATAAAAAACTTGACTCTTTCATTGAAGCAGGTGATCAACTTACAAGCTGAGCTTTCATACTACCAAGCCCACCTAGCCACCCGTGAAGGACCAACTCCACCACCACCTCCGCCAGTAGCGCAACCACAACCTCCGCCGCAAGGAATATCCATCAACGACCTCACAACCGCCTCGCCGTTCCTTAGTGCCTATCATGACTTGTCATCACTTCTTGAACCAATGGTTCCACCCGCATGGACCATGCATTCACCAATGAGGCAGATGGATCCCCGCCAGTTCATGAGTTTTGGGGCCGCCCGAGCCCCAACTGACTTGCCGCCAGCTCCTGGCGGCACCAATGACTTTCAAGGGCTGGCCAGGGAGCTTTTGCACAGGCCAAGTAATGAGGGTGGTTCTGGACCTTCTGGGGCTTGCAAAAATGAAGGCTCATCTTTGCCCCCATAAAATGAGAGCTTTTATTTTATTTTATTGCATTTTGGCTAAGACATAATCGAAGACATGTTTTGTTTTGGTGGAATTTTGATGGGAAAATTATCTTTGCTACTGGTATCATTAGATTTATATATTTTCCCATTTGCATGGTTTTTTTATATACTATCATGAATTATTTTTAGTGTTCACAGGTTATGTATGTATGTGTATGTATGTATGTGTGTATGTATGTATGTATGTATGTATGTATGTATGTATGTATGTATGTATGTATGTATGTATGTATGTGTGTATGTGTGTATATCAGAATCAAAAATATTATTCTGGGAACTACGGGCGTGCAAATGGTGGCTCGGTTCAGTTATTACCTTTAACCATATTCGTAATCGACTAACCGTTAGCTTCGGTTATGAAATTTCTTTAACCATAATCATATCCGAACTTTTGTTCGGTTAATTGGTTATGGTTTGAACTAAAATTTAAACTTCATGAATATATTAGACAATTATATATTTTCTCAGTTACAATCGTTTTTATAAATAAAAAAAATCGTATATGTTTTTTAAATCTATAGAGTTTGATTCCTTGAAAATGTATATTTTAAATATATTTTAAAAGTATGTCTTAATTCATTTTGGTTCGGTTAACGTTCGATTATGGGATACCTTTAACCATATCCATAACTGACTTATCGGTTAATTGAATAGTAGTGCCTATAATCGTCGGTTATTTTGATTCGGTGACGGTTTAATTATCGGTTAACTGACAAGTTTGCTCATCAGGGAACTATGGTTTTAGAAAGTCCAGGTGGAGTTCTTCTAGAAACGATCATTAATTGGCAAATATAATTAGTTAACTTAAATAGTTTAAAGACTTGTGTAACATATGTATATTTTTTCACAAACGTTACTACATAAGATGATAAGTTGACAATGCAATGAAAATTTAATTTATATTTTGTAATACGGATTACCATAACTTATAAAATGTTAACCCGTCGTCGAATATAAATATAAGTGTTTTATACATTATATTTCAATGATTGTATTGTTTGAAACTCAAGAAGTAACTAACGAGACTGCATACTTTATTACAAACTGTTTAACAAAATGACATTTAATAATTAAATATGAAAAAGGACAATTAATAATTAAAATATGATTTAATTAAATCAAGTTTTTGTTGAAATAAATTTGATAAATGTTTTTGAGAATGACAATATAAAGTAATCCCTTTGGCACAAGAAATAGATTTTTAATATGTAAATTATAACACTCTCAATAAAACCATGAAGTTATTATATATGTAATATGTTCAACCATTCCTTGTATGAACTCATTTGAATTAACAACGTATCAAGTCAAAAATGAAAAATTGCACCGATAAACTTCAGAATCAATGAAAATATCATTCTAATTTCTATTGATAAACTTGGTTAAGTTTAATGAAAATCATATGTAAAATTAGGGTTGTAACCGAACCGAACGTTCAGCGAACAGTTCGTGAACTGTTCGGTGAGAAGTTCGTTTATGCTTGTTCGATTAGCTTAACGAACGAACACGAACAAAAAATTCCGTTCGGTTAGCTTAATGAACGAACATGAACAAATGTCTCGTTCGTTTGACTGCGTTCGTGAACGTTCGGTAATATGTTCGGTTACGTTTGTTCGTGTTCGTTTGTTTACCTTTGTTCGTGTTCGTTCGTTTACATTTGTTCGTGTCCGTTTGATTATATTAAAAAATAATAAATAATAAACCTTTTATCTAAACAAATTAAAAACTTAAAACCCTATGTTTTCATAAGTTAGCTAACATTAGACATTCAAGACAGTTTTTAGGATAATTATGTTTAAGTTAGTTAAACTTTAATTTATTATATCTAAGTTAGTTAAACTTGAGTCATCGTTTGGTGGTTATTGTAGACTTCTTGTATTTGGATTTATTATTTAATAGTTGTATTTAATTACTTATGTCTAATGTTTAAGGTTAACAATGTTTTTATTTTTTATTTTCAGTTAAATGTTCGTTTTTATTCGCCTGCGTTTATTTGTGTTCGAGACCAGTGTTCACGAACTGTTCACGAAAAACTGAATTTCTTTAACGAACGGACACAAACATAAACTTATTGTCGGGATGCGTTTGTGAACAGTTCACGAACATGTTGATTTCTTAACAAACGAACATGAACGTGGCCTTGTTCGTGTTTGTTTAGTTTAATTATAACCCTATATAAATATTCATTATAGAAGTATAAATAAAGATGTTTAGATAAACTTTAGTAATCTGGACTTCTATCATCATTTAAACTATTTTTTAAATCATGATTTTCTCAATATGCGCAAATACTACGAATCTATTTCAGATATCTTACTTCTAATAAATAATTTAAAGAATGTCACGTGTTAGCACCACATCATCCTAAAATATCGTTTTTACTTAAAATTGATTTTTATTATTTTTAAGTGAGGTTAATATCATAAAATGATAACATTACTTGTTTTAACATCCCTACGTTGATATCCACCATTGTTTCAAATATATCTTTAAGTTAACCAACATTTGTTTTATTAAATTAGATTTGCTAAACATTATCACAAATCCGCATAACTTCAAATATACATTTAATTTATAATGATAATTAGGGGTTACAAGTTTGTGACATGATTATTAGGTACACCTACTAGTATTATTGTGCTAAGCAAATAAACAATTTCCAATATTCAACATGTCTAATCAATATATTTATTTAAGGCTTATATGAATATAGGTTTTTATAGACATTACTAGTTTTATAATGTAGACAAAAATGATTTAACTATTTCATTACGTGTATTATTAAAGATATAGATACTAAGAATAATATGTGAAATAAATATTTATAAACAAATAATGATGATAAAAATGTCTGCCCTTTTCTTCCTGGCCCATTAACACAGGGTCAGTGGGCCACTATGTGGTCATCTTACTCTTGGCCTAACGAATAACTAACCCTAGTGGTGGATCTAGAAAAGTTTCGTAGAGGTAACGTTTTATAAAAAAAGGTAACGAAATCGAAAAACGTAAAATGTTTCCAAAATTTACACTACCACCAGAGCGCTAAGGGGTAGCTGTCACACCCTCAAATTCCACATGCGGCGTTTTACCGCGAGGCGTGTGACCGACCAGGATCTAACCACTAATCATGTTGAACCAACCATTTAAAATAATAAAAGCATCACTATCAACATCATTAGCGATAAGGTTTTAATTTGTTTAAAAGACAGTTTGTGTTGCAATGGAAAATAAAGTTAAAAATACCAACAGGAACTTAAAACTACAAGTTAGATAAATGTTCAAAACAATACATTTAAATGAACCACCCACTCTGGTCGATTGCAATGCCCGTCCAAAGCTGTATCTACTGACCTGTAAAGCATGCAACTACGTGTCAACAATAAAGTTGGCGAATTCACAAAATTTGCGTTTAATAAAAGTAAAGTTCACAACGTTTGATTTAAGTATGACTCAGGTAGCTAACCCTCATCATATGACTAACCTGTGTACCGAATGCTGACGTTTCATTTGTGCCCTCAATAATGTCTATCAACATTAAAGCAAGAGTGAAGGTTAGAAGTTCACGCCCGGCCTCCAGCACGGTGTGAGGTTTGTCAAACCTAATAGCGCTATCAACTAATACCCCGCGTATGCCCACCCGACAATCTAATCGGTAAAATGTAGGGACTTTCATGATAGAGTTTTCGTTTAGTCTAAGTGTACTATCCACCTCCAGTGGATAGCATGTTTCAGTGGTCCACACAAGGGACGCGCGCGTAGCCCAAACCAGGGATACCGTAAAAAGTGTTGTCCCGAACCAGGGACGCATGCTTTTAGAAAAGAGTTGTGAACTCACCTTAGTTTGCTCGGTAGTAAACTTGAAAGGTAACCAGGAAAGTTAATCTCCTCCTGATATGTTTACCGTTTCAATTAGATTAATTTATGAATCCTACACGTAGTCTAACACATAGTCACAGAATCACGTTGTCATACAATTACTCATTTAGGTATGTTTGGGCATATGATCGTCTAATTCCATGTAACGCATTCATAGACACCCGTTAACATTTCTAATAACATATAACACTTTGGTGCAACATATAAGAATATTTAAAACGTTCACAACTACTTTCAGCTCATTGCAGTTTCATGTAAGTTTCTAGGCAGTTTTCTAGAATTTGTTTAAAATACTAAACGAACTCATAAAATTATGATATCTTAACACAACGTGTCATTTAGTCCTTAAATACTCGTGTATTTTTCTCATAACCTGAATCTTTACATAAAAATCATTCTCTACACATAGTGTGATCTACAACTTTCTGATGACAGTTTACGCCAAAAATCATATAAAAATCCTCGTTTATTCTTTTTACGAAATTCTAGTTGGAGATTTTCATTACCTCCTGGAACTTCCTACAGTAAAAATTTGAGATCATAAATCAATTCCTACATTGAGTTATGACATTCATAATAGGCTGCAAATTCTGTCAGAAAACGCATCCCGATCCTTCAATACGGAAAAAATCATCAAACATTCATTTTTCATCGAAAAAATGTCATTCCAGTGGGGTTTGAAAGATATTTCCTGAAAGTTCATCATGGGCTCAAGAAACAAGATTTCATTAAGTTTTGACCTTGTTACAGCCAACAAAAGTCGGCTGTAAAGATTTGGACTGAATCTGTTTACTTTCAACTCTTCCCAAAAACGTATTTATGATCTTGTTTACCCCAAATCCGACCCGCACATCATGCATAACCACAAATACATCAGATTAAACAACAAAGTATCATCAATATCAAGTTATAATCAAAACCCTAATATTTAACTTATGAGAAACATAAAAATTGATCAAGAAAACTTACTTGTAAGCGTTTAAAGGGTATTGAAATCGATCAAGCAAGCCACCTCTTGAAAGATCCAAGCAACAAATCAAAGTGGAATGGTGTTTTAAAGTCAAAATTTCGAAATTATGGTGGAGGTGGGGCTGACATATGTATTTGGGAATTTAGGGTTAGGTTATGAATTTTTTTAACTAATTAAAACCCATGGGTGGGCCTTTTGGTGGGCTTTGTAACTTTTGGTTGCCCTTTCTAGCTAATAAAAGCCCACTAAACACTTTTACTAATTTTTAATAGCTGAAGTTTATAAAAATAAAACCCACTAGTTTGTTTATAAAAATAAATATTTTTATAACGCTAGATCACACAAAAACGCACATTGTTCGCAATTACGAGAAACAACTAACAAGTAGTCCATGTAATCAACTAACATATAATTCCACTCAATTATATTATTAATTCTATGTTTGCAATACTATATCCATGTTTCACCAACGTTCGAGGTCAGACTTATGTACAGTTTGTTAATTCGGTTGATTCGTCGAATTATTGTTACGTGAGTGTTCGTGTACTAACTGACACACTTAACCAACCAATATGAAGTGAAATGCTATAATAAATGTTTTAAGTCATGTTAAAGTTAACAGAGCTAACCTGAAAAATCTAAGTTGTCACAGTAGCGAAGGCTACCCATTCTATTAAGGTAGGTCCGCCCCGGACCAACCCAACCACCCATGCACCCAACTGCTGGTTTCTTCTTTGCTTTAATAACTGTACCAAGCCCAACTCATATGATTGGAAATAGTTTTTCATATATAAATCGAAAATATGCCCATATCAGTTTTCTACCAAAGAGATATTCACATAAATTTTTGATTTATCATATCAAATGCAACCATTTGACCATGCACCAAATCAATTTGTTACACATGGCTACAAAGTTATGATTTTCTACTAAGTTTCAATTGTGTAGGTGTTGAAGCAAATTTTTTTTAACACAATGACACTTGTTTCTTACTTCCTCACCAATTTCATTTGTTTGTTTTGAAGTCAAATATGTGTTTTTGCTATACTAAATGTTAAAAAGTCTATAAATATTACAAGTTGCAATAAATGAAATTAGGTTAAGCATCATAAGGACATATGTACTAATTCAAATTTGATCAAATGATTGTATTAAAAGAAATTAATTTTATTGAATAGCAAAATATATTAAAAAGGAAAACTGTCAGCAGGAGATAGGCGATAACAATGGAGAACATCGAAAAACAAAAAAAAAAAGATGAATCTCAAATAAACTCAATGGCTTGAACATAGTGAACTCACAGCAACATAAAATAAAATACTAAAAATACGAGAACGGGAACAACACCAATTTGACTAGTAAATGAAATCCCTTCGAGATTTGCAATTAATCACTCATGTAATTGAATTTTGATAATCTTTCCAATAGAACACTTCTCCTTCTTAATAACTTTACACTTTTTTACTTTCTATACAAACACAATACAATAATAGAACAAAATACTTTCCTACCCAATCTAGATGATGCACCTCCCACAATATCTTAAAAACCAAATCATCATTACTTAACCATTAGCATTATCACACTCAGTAAATCCTACTAATTGCAAAGCTAAAGTAGGGTAAGATGTAGACAACCTTACCACTACTATGTAGAAATAGAGGGGCTGCTTCCAGTTAAAGTGGCAGATCTAGAAAATTTTCGTTGGGATAACGTTTTTTAAAGAAAAGGGTAATGAAATCGAAAAAACGTAAAAAAAAGTCAAATTTTTCTAAAATTTACACTACCGCCTGAGCGCCAAGGGGTAGCGGCGGTTACCCCTTCCCCTAAGGTAGGTCCGCCCCTGTTCCACTAAGACTCCCCGACTCGACAGTAGTTTTGGATTAAACACTGGACATAAGACACATAATAATCAACAATCGGAACAAAGGCTGATTAGTGTAATTTTACTTTTACCTTCTGAGAGAGAGACCACACATATATACATTATATGTACTTATCACAATCACTTCGCATGTTTAAAAACCAAATAAAACAAATAATTAAATGCTCATCAAAACCGTTATATACGTGATCTCCCATTAATCACATACTCTTTTTATAATCCAATCCCGCACTACAATAACACCAAATCACCCAACAAACCCACGCTCCGTTAACTTTATGTAACTTCGTTACTCAACCGCCGCCCGATGCAGTCAACTACCCAACTCAGATCTAAGGACAAAATCGTCATTTCGCCTCCTTAACCGATTTTCTCCGGATTCCATACACGATCCAAACCGACTCCGACGGAATCACCACCGTAAACCACCACTAAACCACCGTATCACCACCAGATATGTTCAAAAACACCGGGGAGATGGCTTCTTCGGAAGCCGAACCCCGTCTACTCAACACTCTCATACTCCCTGCGTTAGAAAAAATCATCAAAAACGGTTCGTGGCGGAAACACTCGAAGCTCGTGAATCAGTGTAAATCGGTAGTCGCACGCCTCACCGCACCGGTAAACAACCTCTCTCCTAACTCTCCGTCGTCTCAATCGCCGGTTTCCGGCGTGTTATATGATTCCGGTACGAACGAGCTAACCCTAGCGGAATCGGAATTTGTGTTATCGCCGTTGATTAATGCGTGTGTTTCACAAACTGTTAAAATTGCCGAACCTGCGTTAGATTGTGTACAGAAATTGATAGCTCATGGTTGCTTAAGTGGCGAATCGGATCCTTCAGGTGGAGAGGATGGGAAACTGTTGGCTAAGTTGATTGATTCGGTGTGTAAGTGTCGAGAGTTGAGTGATGAGGGAGTGGAGTTGTTAGTTTTGAAGACGATATTATCGGCGGTGACGTCGATGTCGTTGAGGATAGTTGGGGATAGTTTGTTGCAGATTGTGAGGACTAGTTATGATATTTATTTAGATAGTCAGAATGTGGTGAACCAGACGACGGCGAAGGCGTCGTTGATTCAGATGCTGGTGATTGTGTTTAGGAGGATGGAGGCGGATTCGTCGACGGAGCGAGTGCAGCCGATTGTTGTAGCGGAGTTGATGGAACCGGTGGAGAAAGGAGAGGATGGTGATGGCGCGATGGCTGCATTTGTTCAAGGGTTTATTAGTAAGGTTATGCAGGGAGTGGATGGGGTTATGAATCCGGGGTTTCCGGTTGGGTCCAGTGCGGGTGTTGGTGGAGTGCATGATGGGGCGTTTGAGACTAAAACGTTGAACACGGAGTCGACGAATCCTACTGATATGTTGGATTCCAATGATAAGGATATGTTGGACGCGAAGTATTGGGAGATTAGTATGTATAAGACGGCGTTGGAAGGGCGGAAAGGAGAGTTGGTAGATGGGGATGGAGAGAGAGACGATGATGAAGAGGTTCAGATTGGGAATAAACTGAGACGGGATGCTTTTTTGGTGTTTAGAGCTCTTTGTAAACTATCTATGAAGACCCCACCAAAAGAGGCATTGGCAGACCCGTTGTTAATGCGGGGGAAGCTTCTTGCCTTGGAGTTGCTCAAGATATTGTTGGAGAATGCAGGGCCTATTTTTCGAACCAGTGAAAGGTACCTCACCTATCATTCGTTGTCATTTATATGTTAAAATTGGGAGCATATCATGATTAATGTTATTAAGATTTAATGCACTGCTTAATGCTTAGGTCTTAGCATATTGACGTATTCTCTTAAGAGGCATGCTCATGATCAAACGATAAACCCTTACCACTGAAGTGGGTTATTTCTTAAACGTGTTACCTAAGTTGTTAATGCGGTAAAAAATCGGATATCGGTCAAGGACCGATATTTGAGATACAGGTTATCTCGGTGAAATATCGGTGATTTAATATCATGCTGGATTTATATATATAGCAATTTGACACTAACAATTCAATATACTTTCCTATGATTAACAAATTAACCTTTTGCAACTTGCAAAACACTACAATTGTAGCAAGTAGGAACTCATTAAGACTTAAAACACTAACAATTAACAATTAGGACTTAAAACACTAATAGCAGCAATAAGAAGAAAGTCGAATGGTAGAACTTAGAAGAAAGGTACTTATATTGGGAAAACCGGTGATATATCAGTCAAATATTGGTCAATATCGCCGATAATATCAGTACCGATATTCAGGCCGATATTTTGCACCGATATCTCGCTAGGGGACCGATATATAACACTGATATATCAGTGATATTTACTACATAGCATGTTACTTTTCTTTTAATTAAATGCAAGTTCATTTTGACTTGCCTGCAGATTGTAATTGTTGAAAAAACTGTTAGAACTTGTTGTGATGTTCTTATCAAGTTAAAGACTAAATGATGCATGTGTATAAATGTGAGGGATCACTGTGTTCACTCTGCTCGGTGTTTTCGAAATTGTTAAGCAGAGCCTGATGGTTAAGTTACTTTCTAGCATCTGATGTATAAGTGGGATTAAGTAGACGCATAAGCGGTTCATAAAGCGATTAGTCTGTTGGATCATATTACTTCTATTTTCTTAGTTATTTTTTTGAACAGATTTTTGGGTGCCATTAGACAGTACCTATGCCTGTCTCTACTGAAGAACAGTGCATCAACCCTTATGATTATCTTTCAGCTCTCTTGTTCAATTTTCATTAGCCTTGTGTCAAGATTTAGAGCTGGATTAAAGGCAGAGATCGGAGTCTTTTTTCCCATGATTATTCTCAGAGTTTTAGAGAATGTTGCTCAACCTAATTTTCCGCAGAAAATGATCGTAATGCGGTTTCTTGCAAAGCTTTGTGTTGATTCACAGATCTTGGTAGATATATTCATCAACTATGATTGTGATGTTAATTCATCTAATATATTCGAGAGGTACATTCTTTCTAGAACCTTTTTAGCTAGCTTTGTGTAGGCCTGTGAATGAACCGAACGAACATGAACAGAGGCCTGTTCGTGTTTGTTCATTTTTTTGTTCATGTTCGTTTATTAAGAGACTAGTGATGTTCGTGTTCGTTTATGTTCGTTCGTTTAAAACCTAAACAAATAGTTCACAAACTTAAACAAACTAATTAAACAAACTTAAACGGACATTATTTAGCAAACAATAAACAACACAAATGAATATAACTGAACAAATTTTAATGAACATAATTTACTAAGCATAAACATAAAGTAATTTTTTATATAAATTAGTGATTAATTACGATAAATTCCATAGGAAACCCCATTTTTATTACTAGAAAGCCCATTTACCAATTAATTATATTTATATAAGTAGTAGAAAGTTCCTTTGATGTTTAATATTTGTATAAATATAACTACTTATGTATTATAAAACTGAAACGAACATAAACAAACAAATAGAAATGAACAAACATAAACGAATGTTAATAAACGAACGTAAATGAACATAAACGGACGTTCATGAACATTAATAAACAAAAAAATGTGTTAATGTTCGTTCATTTAGTAAATAAACGAACACAAATGAACTTCCCGCCAAACAAGTTCATGAACATTTGGTTCGTTTACAGGCCTAGCTTTGTGCAATTATTTTTTTGGTGTCCTAATAATTTGAAAGTATAATATTTGCCTGTGCCGAAATTTATATGCTCTAAACTCTTGCACAGAGTGGTAAATGGGCTTCTGAAAACCGCTCAAGGTGTGCCACCTGGTGTTGCGACAACACTCTTACCGCCTCAGGAAGCAACCATGAAGCTTGAAGCTATGAAATGCTTAGTGGCTATTTTAAGGTCAATGGGTGATTGGATGAACAAACAATTGCGAATTCCTGATCCTCATTCTGCAAAGGTTTCTGAAGTGGTTGAGTACAGTTCCGAAATTACAAATCCACCCTTGGAAAATGGGGTTGCAACTGAACTAGAACAACCTGTTGATGGATTAGATTCTCATTCTGATGCTTCAACTGAAATTTCAGATGCTTTAACGATCGAGCAACGCCGTGCTTACAAGCTTGAACTTCAGGTAAATAGAGGCAGCTATACAATTCATGTTTTTTTTAATCAGTCAATATAGCGGGCAAAAAAAAAAAACCGGGTAAAACGAAAAGAAAACCCGGACAGATTTTGAAAAGAAAAAACGGTTTGTGCTTCCAACCTGATCCGAACCGGCAGTTTGTAGACCAGTTCCTATTCTCGATCTTTGAAACCGGTTAAAAACCTAGACCGGTTGTAAAAAAAACCCAGTTTAAACCGCTTTTTTCCCCCAAACCGGTTTTAAACCCGGTTCGAACCAGTTATTATCGGTTTGGGGTTTGATCATTGGAACCCGATTTAAAAACCGGACCGGTATGGAAAAAAATCGGTTTGTTTACCCCTAAAAACTGGTTCGGTTAAAAACCAGTTCAGTTAGCAAAAAATACGGTTTGTACACCTCAAGTCAATATGGATTGTGTTGCATCTCAAAAGGGTCAAACTGGTCATACAGGTAAAAGTTGCCAAAATTGTATTTTTTGATCTTTTTCTTTTAAAGATTCAGATTGTTACCGTAATTATTTTTTTTGTGATCCTCGTCAACTCATTAATTATTTTTGAAAGAGTAAAATGCCATTTTCGTCCCTGAGGTTTGGCCAGCTTTGCGACTTTCGTCCAAAGGTTCAATTTTACGCATCTGGATCCAAAAGGTTTGAAATCATGCCATTTTCATTTAGCTCGTTAGCTCCATCCATTTTTCTACGTTAAGTCAGGGGTCTTTTTGTCTTTTTTGTTAACTTAAAGGGAAATTCGGTCTTTTGAACACTTGTACATTATGCTAAATGCTTGTACATAACGTGAAAAAGACTGAATTCTCCGTTAAGTTAACAAAAAAGATAAAAATACCCTCGACTTAACGGATCAAAATGGATGGAGTTAATGAGCTGGACAAAAATGGCAAGATTTCAAACCTTTTGGATCCAGATGTGGAAAAACAAACCCTTGACTTAATGGATGGAGTTAACGAGCCGGACGAAAATGGCAAGATTTCAAACCTTTTGGATCCAGATGCGGAAAAACAAACCTTTGGACGAAAGTTGCAAAAGTGGCCAAACCTCAGGGACGGAAA
Organism: Scalesia atractyloides; assembly: GCA_947069175.1. Classification (NCBI taxonomy): domain Eukaryota; kingdom Viridiplantae; phylum Streptophyta; class Magnoliopsida; order Asterales; family Asteraceae; genus Scalesia; species Scalesia atractyloides. The sequence continues at coordinate 97,531,007 of CAMTDV010000008.1, forward strand.
TGGCATTTTACTCTTTTTGAAAAGAAAAAACTAAAAACAACCAACTTGACTCAGGCTATCTCAACCCCTACTAAAGAATGGCCAATTTTAACCCAAACCCGTTTTGACCCGTTACCAATCTCGCCCATCTTGCCATCTTTAGGTAAATGTTTTCTGCTGAGAGCCCTTAAGCGGGTTCATCTTTGAACTGTAGTGATCTAATGCAAAATTAATGGCAGGAAGGTATATCACTGTTTAACCGCAAACCTAAAAAGGGCATTGAATTCTTGATCAATGTGAAGAAAGTGGGAAGTTCACCAGAAGAGATAGCTGAGTTCTTAAAAAACGTTTCTGGTTTGAACAAAACTATGATTGGTGATTATCTGGGGGAACGTGAAGATTTATCACTAAAAGTAATGCACGCTTATGTGGATTCCTTTGACTTTCAAGATATGGAGTTTGATGAGGCAATCAGAACATTTCTAAGGGGCTTTAGGCTGCCTGGTGAGGCACAAAAGATTGATCGAATTATGGAAAAATTTGCCGAACGTTATTGCAAATGCAATCCAAAGGCATTCATCAGTGCTGATACGGCTTATGTTCTTGCGTATTCCGTTATAATGTTGAATACGGATGCTCATAATCCCATGGTGAAGAATAAGGTAATATTAGTACAAATTATATTCTTCTAACCAAAAATGTACCTAAAACTGTAGGGTTGTAAACGAACCGAACGTTCAGCGAACAGTTCATGAACTGTTTGGCGGGAAGTTCGTTCGTTTAATAAATGAACAAACACGAAATTCCTTTCGATAAGTTAAACAAATGAACATGAGCAGAGGCTGCGTTCGTTCGTTTATGTTCGTGAACGTTCGATAATGTGTTCATTTATATTTGCTCGTTTAAATTTTTTCTATGTTATAGTTGTATTTTATTGGTTTTAGTTTTTAAAAATATATAAACCATAGTTATACCATATGCCTCCGCTAACATCCTTCAGTTGACCATTTCAATTTCAATTTGTGTTACAGTTTGACAAACTTCTTAATTTTTGTGGTAATTATGTTTATGATAATTATGTCAACTATGTTCGGATATTAATGTTAGATACTTATTTATTTTTGGTGGATTCTTCATAATCGTTCTGATGAAAAATGCAGAATTTCTTTTAGAATGAAAATATAATGTGTTTGTGTTCCTTTATGTTTGTGAACATTTGTTTGTGTTTGTTTGCGTTCGGTAAGTGTTCATGAACATGTTCATTTCCTTAATGAACGAATACGAACAAGAAATCATGTTCGGTAAGCGTTCGTGAACCGTTCATGTCTAACACGAACAAGGCCTTGGTCGTGTTTGTTCGGTTCGTTTATAGCCCTACCTAAAAGAATTGCTAATACCTATTTCTTGTCATTTTTGCAGATGTCAGCCGATGATTTTATAAGAAACAATCGTGGTATAGATGATGGAAAAGATTTACCAGAGGAGTATTTGAGATCATTGTTTGGACGGATATCAAAAAACGAGATTAAAATGAAAGAAGATGATTTGGCTGTTCAACAAAAGCAGTCAGTTAATAATTCAAACAAAATTTTGGGCCTGGATAGTATATTGAATATTGTGGTGCGCAAGAGAGATGAGGAAAATCATACGAGTGAAGATCTTATGCGGCATATGCAAGAACAATTTCAAGAGAAAGCACGGAAATCCGAGTAAGCACTTGGTTTACATTTACTTTTAGGGTAAATTGCATTTTACGTCCTTTAAGTTTGAGCAAAATAGCAGGCTCTGTCCTTTAACTAACAAAATTACACTGGATGTCCTTTATTGCTACTCACATGGGGGAATATGGCCATTTTCACTTGATAACTAAAAAAAAGTACCCGTGAAACTTCAAGAGGAAGATATATTTTAAGTGAAAATGATTATTATACCCTCATGTGAGTGACACATGTTACGAGTTAGCATAAATAGTTAACTTACGAGTTAGCATAAAAAGTTAACTGAGTTAGGGCAAAAGGACACCGCATGATGAAAAACTGTAACATAAAGGACATCTAGTGTAATTTTGTTAGTTAAAGGACAAATCCTGCAATTTTACTCAAACTTAAAGGACGTAAAATGCAATTGACCTTTTAAAAAATACATGTGAAACTTCAAGAGGAAGGTATATTTTAAGTGATAATGACCATTATACCCTCATGTGAGTGGCACATGTTAAGAGTTAGCATAAAAAGTTAACTGAGTTAGGGCAAAAGGACACCACATGATGAAAAACTGTAACATAAAGGATATCTAGTGTAATTTTGTTCGTTAAGGACAAATCCTGCAATTTTACCCAAACTTAAAGGACGTAAAATGCAATTTACCCTATACTTCTATTGACGTTTTATCTGGATAATGTGTTTGTTGCATGCTTATTTTGGGAAAGTGGTCATGGCTAAATACTTAAATGTTATTAACGCGTGGTTGACAATTTGTAGGTCGGTATATTATCCTGCTACAGATGTGTTTATACTTAGATTTATGATAGAGGCATGCTGGGCTCCTATGCTTGCTGCCTTTAGTGTTCCTCTCGACCAAAGTGATGATGTCATCATTATTGCACAATGTTTGGAAGGCTTTCGTCATGCAATTCATGTTACATCAGCGATGTCTATGAAGACTCATCGGGATGCTTATGTCACTTCATTAGCAAAGTTTACTTCCCTTCATTCACCAGCCGATATAAAACAGAAAAACATTAATGCAATCAAGGTTCGTAAGGCCCAAACTCACCATAGATAGTCGTCATCTAAGAAGTAGAAAAAACGTTCTCACAAATTTGGAGATTTAGTGTCTGTTGATTTGTGAAGCAGTAGGGTTGACACTTAAAACCAAACGGAATTACATATTAGAGAATGAAGTAGTGTGTGTGCACATGTCGGTTTGGTTCGGTTTTTACATATAACCGAAACTGATAACCGAAGTGTGGTTTTAGGAAAAACATAACCGAAATTGATCCGTTAAGTCGGTTCGGTTAATTCGATTAATATGTTGATTATCGGTTTGGTTTTGGTTACGTTCGGTTAATTACCAAAAATAAAACTTGTGCAAAATTATAAACTTAACATAGTTAGTCAAGTGTTTTGAACCTTTCCCAAGCATATACAAATACATGAAAACACATGAGAAATACATGAAAATATGCTTCAAATACATGGATATACATGAAAATATGTTTCAAATACGTGGATATACTAGAAAAACACATGAAAAATACGTAATTATATAACTATCAGTTTCGTTTATTTCGGTTATGGAAGAAGGGCATAAAGGTAATCGTAATTCCTTGATCTCTTATTCAGTAATATCTAAAATATATATACAGGACTAGGACCGACTTCTTAGGAGCTAAAATAGGAAACAGATAAACACAAATAATACATGATGCTAATCTTCTAATATATTATCCTAAAATAATATACACGCTAATCCACCCCCCAGTCTGAGCGGAAGAAGGCTGAATGCACAGGCTGGACTTGAAACGACAGAAAAGTTGACGAGGCAGCCCTTTTGTAAAAATATCAGCGTATTGGTAATCAGCAGGAACATGGAGGACCCGAACTGCGCCAATTCTGACCTTTTCGCGTACGAAATGAATATCCAACTCAACATGTTTAGTACGTTGGTGCTGAACGGGGTTCTCAGATAAGTAAACGGCTGATATGTTGTCACAGTAGACAACAGTGCCTGTACGAATCGGAACATGTAGTTCTGTCAATAAGTTGCGCAACCAACTCGTTTCAGCAACGGCATTAGCTACCCCACGGTATTCGGCCTCAGCACTTGAACGAGAAATGGTAGCTTGCCGTTTTGATGACCATGTCACAATAATATCGCCAAGAAAAACACAATAGCCTGACGTAGAACGCCGGGAATCCGGACATCCCCCCAGTCAGCATCTGAATATGCAACTAGAGCATTAGACTTGGAGGGACGAATAAGAATAACCTTGATCACTCGTGCCTTTTAAATAACGTAGTATACGCTTCAAAAATTGAAAATGGTGTTCACGAGGATCATGCAAAAACAAACAAACTTGTTGGACTGCATAGGCAATGTCAGGACGTGTAAACGTAAGATATTGCAGTGCACCAGCAAGGCTACGGTATAATGAACCATCTGAAAGCGGGGGACCATATGAAGCACTTAATTTAGAAGCTGTGTCCACAGGTGTGGCACATGGCTTACAGTTTGTCATGTTAGCCCGAGCAATAATGTCATGTGTGTAATGCTCTTGCGATAAAAATAGACCACCTTGTTTAGGGGTGACCGTGATACCCAGAAATTGATGCAAAGAGCCCAAGTCCGTCATAGCAAATTCATTGGATAGTGAGCCAATAATTTGACGAAGTAATGTATCAGTGGAAGTTGTGAGTATAATATCGTCTACATATAAGAGAAGATACGCCATTTGATTACCGTGTTTGTAGACAAATAAGGACGTGTCACTAACCATGCTGATAAAACCACAAGAAGTAATAAATTTTGCAAACCGTTGGTACCATGCCCGAGGGGCCTGCTTGAGGCCATAGAGAGACTTTTGTAGCTTACACACATGATGTGGTTAGAAGGGTCCTTAAAACCTGGTGGTTGATGCATATAAACAGTTTCGTTCAAATCACCATGCAAAAACGCATTTTTAACATCTAACTGATTTATTTGCCATCCCCGCGAAACCGCAAGACTAAGGACAGTGCGTATAGTGGATGGTTTTACGACGGGGCTAAAAGTGTCATCACAGTCAATACCAACCTGCTGGGATTTCCCATTCACAACTAAGCAGGCCTTATAACGTTCCAACGTGCCATCAGCATCGAACTTATGGTGAAACAGCCACATACAACGGTTGACATGTGCATCCGGAGGTCTAATCACTAATTCCCATGTATTGTTATCCTGTAAAGCTTTGTATTCAGTTTTCATAGCATCAAGCCAATTAGGATCTGATTGGGCATCAATATGGGATTTAGGTACCGGTGAGATAGGTTGGTTTGCGGAAGTATGTAATGTGTAGGGTGTGTTGGTTTTGATGGTTCCATCACGAGTGCGTGTGACCATCGGGTGTCTGGGTGGGGGAGGGGGCGAAGGAGGTGTAGGGGCTGCGGGAGACGTGGGAGACGGTGAACCCGAGTTAGCGGGCTGAGTAGAAGGGCTGGTGTAGACAGGTTTTGGTGGGGGAAGGTTTTTGTTTCGTCGCTGGTAGGTAATAGGTGAGGGAGGCGGCTGATGCGATGTAGGAGAGGGCGAGGTTGGCGGAGAAGAGTTGGGTTCAGGCTGGTTAGGAGATGGTGGATCCGTAGAGGTGTGTGGGGCATGCGGAAAAGATGTAGGTGGTGAAAGAAGTGGTGAGATGTCACTTTCTAGAAAGGTATGGTCTACAGGTGAGGAGGGTTTAGAAAACAGGAACACGGTCTCCGCAAAAGTGACGTGCCGTGAGAGGATTACCTTTCTGGTAGAAAGGTTGAGACACCGATAACCTCGAAAATGAGCGGGGTATCCAAGGAAAACGCAAAGGGAGGACCGATGGGTTAATTTATGGGGTCGGGTTGAGGTCGTGTTCGGATAACATGCGCATCCGAAGACCCGGAGGTGGTCGTAATCAGGTTGACGACCATAGAGAGAAGCCATTGGGGTTATAAACCGTAGTTTGGCGGACGGTAGGATGTTATGAAGATAGGAAGCTGTATGAAGCGCTTCGGCCCAGAAATTGGATGGAAGCGAAGCATGAGTTAAGAGACAGAACATGATTTCGTTTACACGACGAATCATGCGTTCGGACTTCCCATTTTGTTGGGAAGTGTGTGGGCACCATTTGCCGTAGCAAAATTTCGAAAATTTATGTTGTCAAAATCACCCCCTAAGTCGCATTGGAACGACTTAATATCAATGTGAAATTGGGTTTTAACATATTTATGGAATTGGGCAAATTTGAAAAAAGTTTCAGATTTGTATTTCCATGGAAAAACCCAAGTAAAATTAGTGTAATCATCAATCAACACCATATAATATTTGTAACCAGATTTACTAAGAACGGGCGACGTCCACAAATCACAATGAACAATATCAAATGGTAATAAAGTAGACGAAGTTGAATTAGCAAATGGTAATCGTTTATGTTTCGACAATTGGCATGAATGATAAACGAGCGATCGTGATCGCTTATTACACGAAATTAAATGACTAGAACTAGAATGAAAAAAATCCATAATATGATGTCCTGGATGTCCAAGACGATCATGCCAAAAATCGGTTGATGAAGATGAAGCAACAAAAGCGGAAGCTGAAGCAGTGTTCTTGGTGAGAGGATAAAGTGGGCTGGAGCTATCATGCCTGGTTAGGATCTTCCCACTCTTGTAGTCCTTCACAGAAAAACCATACGGATCAAATTCCACAGAAACATTGTTATCTTTAGTGAATTGTTTGACAGATATAAGGTTTTTGACGATGTGTGGTGAATAAAGAACATTGTTAAGGACAAAGTTTTTGGTAGGTGAGGTAATGGTGGTGTTACCGAATCCGTGAATTGGTACTCGATTACCATTACCAACTTTAACAAATTTAATAGGACAAAAATCATGGAAAAAAGAGATTTTACCTTGGTCCCCAGTGACGTGATTAGTAGCATCAGTGTCCATATCCCATGGGTCTTCACCGTCATCAGTTTCTTGAACATTTAGGACCTGAAAAGCATTAGCAAGGGCTTGAGGATCCATTGGGTTCACTTCTGTTAAATGCGCCTGAGGTGTTTGGGCTGCTGGTGATTGGGACTGGTTGTGCTGTGAGCCAAAACCTTGAGGCCAAGGGGAAGCCCACCCTGGCATCGTCGGGTATGGGCAGGGTGGTGGTGGATACCATGGGGCTGGGGATTGGGCCATCCACCAGTTTGGCCAAGGACCCATGGGCCCATTTGATCGCCGATTACTGTTGTTATTGGGCCAGGACCCATTGCAATTGGGCTGACCCGAAGAACCTGAAGATCCAGAATTTTGCTGTCTATATTGCCTGTTGCTGTTACGCTGCTGTTGTTGACCCGAACCACCGCCGCGACGGTTACTCCTGCCGCCGCCCCTGTATGAGCCACCACCTCCGCGCGTAGGCTGTTGCTGCTGCCTGCGGTGTGGTGGTTGCTGATCTTCAGAGATAGTCATGATGTTTGACGAGGCGGCTGAAGCATTAAGGGATTACTGTGCCTCTTGTCGCTGCTGATCAGACTGAAGCAAACTAACAGCCTCTTCCCATGTAGGAATTTCCTTGTTGATGATGCTTGCAGTTGTGTCAAATTCAGATGGTAGGCCCCTAACTAATTGAAGGATGAGGCGCTGATTGGAGACCGGTTGGTCAACATCAGCCAATTGATTAGCAATATCCTTTAATCGTTGGCAATAGGCGTCGAGAGATGGCATGGATTTCAGAGTCAGATTAACAAACTGATGTTCTAGGTGGCTGCCCTAGATCCTTTGTTGTTGGTGAACAGGCCTTTGATGCGTAACCAGGCCTCTAAAGCAGTAGAGTCAGTTTCAAGAACACGAACCAGGAGATCGTCGGAGAGGGTACTGTAAATCCACTGCAGAACAATGGCATCGATCTCTATCCATGACTCGTAGTCAGGATCAGTTTTCTCTGGTGGAAGGGTGCCATCGATGTGGTTTGTTACCTTGTAACCACGAGCAGTCAACTGAAACAGTTTCACCCAAGACGAATAGGTGACCTTGGTACCATCCAGAACCCGCACCTTGTTCTGGATGTTTGTAACAGTGTAAACAGGATGGAGAGTAGGTGTTTTAGGGTCGGATGATGAACCAGCATCAGTTTGCTTGGTATCGACCATGGCTGATCTGTTAAGATAATACGGGTGTTGAAAAAAAAAATGAATAAAAGAAGGCTGGGCAGCAGACTCGTAGTCTGGGATCTGTGAAGAACTAGGGTTTAGAGCTTGAAAGCTCTCGTAATTCCTTGATCTCTTATTCAGTAATATCTAAAATATATATACAGGACTAGGACCGACTTCTTAGGAGCTAAAATAGGAAACAGATAAACACAAATAATACATGATACTAATCTTCTAATATATTATCCTAAAATAATATACACGCTAATAGGGCAAACCTAACCGTAGCCGAATGATTCGGTTTTGGCCATATCATAACCGTAACCAATTGGTTAAGTCGGTTTCGGGTACTTTCTGTTTCGGTTTTTTTTCGGTTATCGGTTTCGTGTGCTCACCCCTAGAATGAAGAGTGTAAATTGAATATCCTAATGTTCAGTTTGTGTCAAAATCTACATCATTTCTGATCACTTCATTTTTTTCATAAGATGTATGGTAGCTATTTTTATTAAATCCACACCCCTCTTATTAATTGCTCATTAACAAAGCAGAGTGTTATGTACTTTTCTTATTATAAAACAAATTCAAAATCCTATACATGTAATGGTTTCTCCCCTTCATCATTCTAAATAGTTACTCTTAACAATGCCGATTTTGTTTCACAGATGATAGTTACAATTGCAGATGAAGATGGTGATTACTTACAGGAAGCATGGGAGCATATCCTCACATGCGTTTCTCGGTTCGAGAATCTGCATCTATTAAGGGACGGAGCTCCACCAGATGCTACTTTCTTTGCCGTTAATCAGAATGAATCTGGAAAGTCAAAACAGTCAAAGTCAAACATACTTCCCGTTCTCAAGAAAAAAAGGGGTGGGAGAATTCAACAGGCAGCTGCAGCAATGCGAAGAGGTTCATATGATAGTTCTGACATCGGTGGCAATGCTTCTGCGGGTATCATTACGTCAGAACAGGCATACAATTTGGTCTCGAACTTAAATATGCTGGAGCAAGTTGGTGATATGAATCATATATATGCAAAAAGTCAGAATCTTAACAGTGAGGCGATAGTTGACTTTGTGAAGGCACTTTGTAAGGTTTCCATGGGGGAGTTACGATCTGCCTCTGATCCACGAGTTTTCAGCCTAACGAAAATAGTCGAAATTGCGTATGATTCTGGCTTTTTGTTCTTGCTTCTTTAGTATATTCAGTTTCCGTTCAATAAAGTGTAGTGTTGCAAGATGGGTGGGTTAGGTGAATTGGGTAACATATTAAAACAGGTCATGTTTAAGTACCGACGGAAATAGACCATGTGGGTTTGGGTTGTCTTATAAACTCTTTCCTCTTTGTTTTTTTGACAAAAACAATTTATTACAATGCCCGTTCAGATATTTGAATATAAACAAATTTATGAAGTTGCATGCATTAATAATAGACTTTGGACTATGGATGGGCTTTTTTTCCCAAATACCCACACCTCTACCCGTACCATTTTAGGTATTCTGTACATGTACCGGTACCCAGTTTTATTAATTTTGGTATTCAGTACTCTCCGTATCGGTACGGCTAAAAAGGGTATTGGTACCGAATTTTATATAAAGGGTATTGGTACCGATTTTATATAAAAGTTACTATGTTTTATTTCGTATCATGTTATTTATAGTACTCGTAACGATTTGACCTATTTGGTACCCGTACCGATTTTACCTGTTTGGACCCGTATTGTATTGGTACTAGTGCCGATTTTACCTAATTGGTACCTGTACAAGTGGTCATAAAATAAAAACAAAAACAAAGTGGTACCAAAGCGGGTACCGTACCGAAATACCCATACCGTACCACTATATTCGGTACGGTATTTGGTACCCAGTTTTGTTCAAATTTGGTACCGGTACAAGTATGGTACGGGTACCATACTAATCCCATCCCTGCTTTGGACAACTTTCAACCTGTTTGACACGTTCCCCTTATATAAGTTTTTTTTATTTGAACTGTTTTGAGATGAAAATACAACCCAAATCTACCCATTAACAAGTAAACCGCTCAAAATTGTCACTTAAATAGGTGTCCTTTCTCAGAGGGTTTAAGTTTAATCGTAGTTTATCTCTTGTTTATTCCTTATTCAGGCATTATAACATGAACCGTATCCGGCTTGTTTGGACAAGTATCTGGAACGTACTCTCTGAATTTTTTGTGACCATAGGCTGTTCTGAAAACCTGTCAATTGCTATATTTGCAATGGATTCTTTACGCCAACTGTCTATGAAATTTTTGGAGAGGGAAGAGTTGGCTAATTATAACTTCCAGAACGAGTTTATGAAACCTTTTGTGATCGCCATGCGGAAAAGTAGCGCAGTGGAAATCAGAGAATTAATAATCAGATGTGTCTCTCAAATGGTTCTATCGCGTGTCAATAATGTCAAGTCGGGATGGAAAAGCATGTTTATGGTACTTCCAACATCTTTCTTTCTTCACATGTGTTATTCCCGATTATTTATAATTATGGTCATTGTTCCTTAATGAGACTATGTCTATGATTTGTTGCTGAGTTAATTACGTTTTTCATCCCTGTGGTTTGTTGAAAATAAGCATTATAGCCCATTAGTTTAAAAATTGCCAAAACAATACCTGCACGGTTCACTTTTGTAACAATTACAGTCCACCCCCACTAACCCCATCTAATATTCTGATAGTTTATTTGAAACAACCATAATGCCCCTATTATCAAAATTAAAATATAAATAAATAAAGAGTTAATCACGTTTTTTGTCTTGTGGTTTGTTGAAAATAACCATTAGAGTCCATTAGTTTAAAAATTGCCAAAATAACTATGTATATCTGTTGTCAGTATTCTTTGAGTAAAGTAGGTCCCTGTGGTTAACCAAATTTTGGATTTGCTCCCTAGCTTTTCAAAAATACACGGATGGTTCCTGTGGTTTGCACTTTGTAACACATTTAGTCCCCAACTAACAAATCTATAGGTTTCAGCAGGTCCAAGTTAGGGACTAAATGTGTTACAAAGTGCAAACCATAGGGATCCATGTACATTTGGCAAGAGTTGGGGACTAAATGCGTTACAAAGTGCAAACCATAGTGGACCATCTGTGTACTTTTAAAAAGCTAGGGACCAAATCCAAAGTTCTGGTCAACCACAGGGACCATCCATGTACTTTATTCTTTTTAAACCATTGTTGCAACCTGACCATTGTTCATTCTTACATACACACAAACACCCCTCATTTACACTTGGTAGCATCCAAGGATGTGTACAGAGAAGTACACATCATTTTCTCTATTAATGAAAAAGGTTAAATAGTCGGGTGGGTTAAAAGAAACACATAACTTGCAAAGGATGAGAGATTTTGGACATTTTATCAAAGTGTAACTGAAAAACAAAACAGAGGTAACAAAAAGGTCTGATTGGCTGGGTCAAAATGTGTTACATTTTATAATGGAAACTGGCTGGGTTGACCCTTCTGTCCTTAACACTTTTTTGCTATATATTCTATTTTTTTAATAAGTTTCTAGTGTGTCAAATATGAATGCTAAAATATAATTTAGAAGGTTTTGTGCATTAATATACACTTTGAGTGACTTCGACCCACTTAATCCTTTTTACATGTTTCCTTCATCACACACACACACACACACACACACACATATATATATATATTTAGGATCAAATGAAAACCTAAGGGAGATTTGCGAACCGAGAGAATCACTATCAACCAAGTAAACTTTTTAGATTTTTTTTCGTACTTTGATTCATTTGTTACTACTCTTTACCTAAATAAAAGCAAATTTGAAAAAATATATGTAGATTGACAGGTTACATACACTACATCGTAAACTACATATATATCTTCTACATATGTGTACATTTGCATGCTACAGATATGTATATCAGCAATCTACATAGTTTTTTTTTTTTTTTTTTTTTTTACAATAAAAACCTTTCAATAAAAATATAGATTTTTTTTTAAAAGATGTGCTTGGTTGATAGTGGTTCTCTCAAGTTCTCAAATAACTTATGGTTATCTTGGATCCTTACCCTTTATGTCGGTTAACGTACAAGACCACCCTATCATGCAATTCGTACGCGATCATCTTAACCGCACACCTGATCTAATCTAGGCCTTCAATTGAATATGGTGGCACAATAGTAACTAACTTTGCATAATTACGCATGGGTTGGGTTAAACCCTAATTACACACGTTATTTGCATAATTACGCATGGGTTGGGTTAACTTCAATTACGCACGTTAAGCCATTTGTATTTAAACTTTTCACTATATATACGCACGCGCACACACACACACACACATATTTCCCAATTGAAACTTACGACTCTTGAAAACCCTATGGTAATTGACACTTAGTGTCCCTTTCAGCTCATTCTAGTGAAGTGTAGTGTAGTGTTTTATTTGCATTTTCACAAGAAAAAAGTTGTTTCTTTGCCTCGAAAAGCAAGTACTATGGTTCAAGTAGCCAAAAACTCACCTTTTCGTCTATCTGCAGTTTAAATATCACCACTAATTGTGTTAACATTCACAGGTCTTTACAACAGCAGCTTACGATGACCACAAAAACATCGTACTCCTTGCATTTGAAATAATTGAGAAGATCGTGCAGGATTATTTCCCATATATTACCGAGACAGAGACCACAGCTTTTACAGATTGCGTAAACTGTCTGATCGCATTCACCAACAGTAGATTCAACCAAGATATTAGTCTCAGTGCTGTCGAATTCTTGCGTTTATGTGCTGAAAAACTAGCAGACGGAGGTATCGGCTTTTCAAAGAATAAAGAGAAAGAAGGTTCCGAGATAGTGAAATCCGCACATCAAGGAAACAACAAGAATTATGAGAATGGGGAGTTGGTAGATAAGGATGACCATCTATACTTCTGGTTTCCGTTATTAGCTGGTACGGAAGTGTATTTATACAGGGCAGGCAAATTGTGTAGGGTTCGGGTTGGCGGGTTTGGGTAGGCCTGTCAACGAACCGTATGTTCATGAACTGTTCGTGAACTTGTTCGGCGGGAAGTTCGTTTATGTGCGTTTATTTAATAAACGAACGAACCTAAACACAATTTTTTTTGTTCATTTAATTTCTATACAGTTAATGCGGTAAAACAACGGATATCGGTAATTTTAATATCATGCAGAGTTTATATATATAGGAATTTAACACTAACAATTCTGTGATATATTGGTCAAATATCGGTGATATATCGGTCAATATTGGTCAATATTGCCGATAATATTTGTACCGATATTTAACGCCGATTTATTACATGGGAATTTAACACTAACAATTCTGTGATATATTGGTCAAATATCGGTGATATATCGGTCAATATTGGTCAATATTGCTGATAATATCTGTACCGATATTTAACGCCGATTTATTACATGGGGACTGATAACCGATATATCACTGATTTAACTGCATTTAACGAACGAACATGACACGTTTTGTTCGTTCATTTGTGGTCATTTATGTTTGTTTTATTTACACTTGTTTATGTTCGTTCATTTATGTTTGTTCGTTTATGTTTATTTCAATTTAAATACACAGGTAGTTATATTTATATAAATATTAAACATAAAAGGAACTTTCTAACTACTTGTAAAAATATAACTAATTGATAATTGGGTTTTCTAGTAATAAAATGAGGTTTCCAATGGAATTTATCGTAATTAATCACTAATTTATGTGAAAAGTTACTTTATGTTTAGTAAATTATGTTCATTTTTGTGTTCGTTTATGTTTGTTCACCTTATGTTCATTTGTGTTGTTTGTTGTGTATTAAATTATGTTCTTTTAAGTTTGTTTATCTATGTTTGTGAACTTTTCGTTTAGGTTTTAAATGACCGAACATAAATGAACATGAACATGTCCATTTTCTTAATAAAAACATAAACAAAAAAATGTGTTAGATTATATGTTCGTGTTCGTTCGTTTCCTTTTCTTATATATGATTTATTCTTATTCCTCAGGGCTGTCTGAACTTAGTTTTGACCCAAGGCCCGATATTAGGCAATGTGCTCTTCAAGTACTCTTCGATACATTACGAAACTACGGTCATCACTTCAATCTACCACTATGGGAACGCGTGTTCGAATCCGTCTTATTTCCAATCTTCGATTACATTCGACATGCTATTGACCCTTCTGGTGATCCTTCACCTTCGGAACACGGTCTTCACGGCGATGATGAACTCGATCAAGATTCTTGGCTCTATGAAACATGCACACTTTCACTCCAGTTGGTAGTGGATCTGTTCGTTAACTTTTATAGTACCGTTAATCCACTGTTAAAAAAGGTGATGGCTTTGCTGGTGAGTTTCATTAAACGTCCTCATCAAAGCCTTGTGGGTATCGGTGTTGCTGCGTTTGTTCGTTTGATGAGGAATGCTGGAGAGTTGTTTTCCGATGATAAGTGGTTTGAAGTCGTTTCGTCTCTAAACGAAGCAGCTAACGCAACATTGCCTGATTTCTCTTTTGTTTTTGATAATGATGGTATGTTTCTGAATCGTGATGATGAGTCGGCAGAAAGAGGTAATTCGGAATCTACAGAGTCTAGTATGCAGGATGATGATTTGAAGAAAAGACGAAGGGCCCGTTTGTATATTGCCGTTTCTGATGTTAAATGTCGTGCTGCGGTTCAACTTTTATTGATACAGGTAAGTATGAGATCTAATTTGTTTTTTTCGTGCTCTTATAGTCTTTGTGTTGTCCCGTTGAATAGAGCTGGCAATTTCATTCTGTTTACTTATAACTAGTGAGGTTACCCGCGCTGCGGTGGGAATTCGATAAATATCTGTTCAGTTCGTTATGATAATGACACTCGCTATAGGAAGCGTAAGAAAAAAAACCCAAAATACAGTCTACTAAATTTATATGGAATCATTGCATTGATATGTTTGCGATTAAAAAAAGAGAAAGAAAATAGAAAAGGAAATTAGAAAATCGAAAAACGAACCATAGTCTTACGATTTATGAAAGCTTATGATGGAAAAAGACTACAAATAAATAAAGGAAAAAAAATGTAAAAGAAAAAAGTCAAAAGAATTAAAAAAAACTGCAAAAGTACGTTTATATATCATTTAACTATAAATATATATATATATATATAAGACTTTGAAAAGGATTATATAAACACTTAATAAACAAATAATCAACTTTGTTTCGCACTTTATTCAATGATGATAGATAATATGCACAAAATTCCAAAATTGGGAATTGACCAATCAAAGTTTATTACTGTTCACGCAGATGGGTCGATTTGATTTATTTTTATATCTCATATGGGAAAAATAAAAGTATTAGCTCAAAACGGAAACGACTGAATTTAATCCAATGGGTTGAAGGTCCTAAGGTCTATTTTAATGCATTGGAATCACTATTAGTGTGTCGAATATACTATTTCAATAGCAGTATAAAATATTGAATAAAATGATTGACTGATTTAGGTGGTTTTATGCATTAATTGTATACTTCAGGCGACTTTCAACTCTTTTAACTCATTTGTTTTGTAGCTATTTTTACCAGTTTGACTCTTTAGAAAATGAGTAAAATGCCGTTTTGAGGTTTGGCCAGTTTTGCGACTTTCGTCCAAAGGTTTGTTTTTCCGCATCTGTATCCAAAAGGTTTGAAATCTTGCCATTTTCGTCCTGCTCCTTTAACTCCATCCATTTTCTCCGTTAAGTCAGGGGTATTTCCATCTTTTTTTTAACTTAAAGGGTAATTCAGTCTTTTTCTGGGGTGTTCGGTCTTTTTACATAAAGTGAAAAGATGAATTGCCATTTAAGTTAACAAAAAAGATGGAAATACCCCTGACTTAACCGAAAAAAATGGATGGAGTTAACGAGCCGGATGAAAATGGCAAGATTTCAAACCTTTTGGATCCAGGTGCGAAAAAACAAACCTTTGGATGAAATTCGCAAAACTGACCAAACCTCATGGACGAAAATGGCATTTTTACTCCTAGAAAATAGAGATAAAACTTTACCCGAATCAGCCCGTTCATAAATATATGGGTCACAAGGGTTTTAGGACATGTCTGCAGCCCTTAATCCTGTTTTTATTTATTTTTTTAGTATTGTTATGATTTAAGAGTATATACTTGGTATCATAATTGACTTTTTCTGTAAGTATTATATTCATTCTAATACTCTATTTCCTTGCTTCTGTTTTTTAAATATATCAGGCAGTTACAGAGATCCAGAACATGTATAAACCGCAACTATCAGTAAACAACACCATGATCCTTTTGGAAGCAGTGCATGACATGGCAAATCATGCCCACAAAATAAACGCTGACATCACGTTACGCTCGAACCTACAAGATCTGGGGCCCATGACCCAGATGCAGGACCCACCATTATTACGCCTCGAAAACGAGTCCTACCAAATGTGCTTCACACTATTACACAATCTCGAAACTGATAAACAAGTTGAAGCTTACCTCGTTGACCTTTGCCATGAAGTCTTGAAGTCATATGTTGAAATAGCACATGTGGTTCCGATGTCTTCTAACAACAACCAACCCCATTGGTTAATACCGTTAGGGTCCGGGAAAAAGAGAGAGTTAGCTTCTCGTGGGCCAATTGTTGTTGCTACTTTACAGGCTATACATAGTTTGGGAGATTCTTCGTTTGAGAAGAATCTTGCACGTTTTTTCCCATTGTTTTCGAGCCTGATAAGATGTGAGCATGGGTCGTATGAGGTCCAGGTAGCTCTTAGTGAAATGCTTAGCTCTTCAGTCGGTCCTATTCTGTTTCGATTATGTTGAAAACTGGTATTTTTTTTCTTTTTTCTATTTCTATCATTTGCTTTTTCTACTTCTTTTACTTCAATCTTTGTTTAAAATATACTCATAGCGTTACTAGTGTATGTAGTTATATTCTTGGGCGCAAATGCATTTTAGAGTCAATAGATTTCGTCGATTGGTTTTGTTGTATCATAGTCGATTCATCTACATATAATCTTGATATATGATTTTATGTAAACAGAATCTGCATTCTTATCATGTGAGATAGAAATGTAAACTCTCTTTAGAATATGGTTATGTTAAACTCTTTTTTTCCTTTATAGTTTATAGATAGTTTCTTTCTTCATTTTGCTGAATGGAACAAATTAGAAGGTTACTTTTAACACACTCAGAATGTCACTTGTTTCCAGTTCCTAAATTGTGATTTTTAATGCTAGACTTAAATTAACATCTCTATGTTAGAAAGGCTCAAAATTTTCTAGACATGTTTAAAGTTCGTTAGTCCAACTAACTTACCCAAAACTCATATAGAATAGGAAAGTTGGTGTGATTTCGTTTTAAGATGTTTGGGGTGTTTGATCGTAAAGTGTTGGTGAATGTAACCCTTACTCCATTTAACATGTTAACCAAGTTGCAGGGCCAGTTCAATGTTTTTGGAGGCACTAAGCAAACTATAATTATGAGACTTGAACCTAAAAAAATATCAATTGGCAATAACAAATCGCAAAATCAAGTCATAAAATCGCGAATATCAAATCGCAAAATTGTTTCTTTATAGTTACTCAATCGCAAATCGCACCATCGGTGGCAGTCGATAACCCCCCCCCCCCCCCCCCTAAAGGCCATTCACGCCGGTTGCGGTTAGTTAGTGAGGTCTAGACATTTTACTTGTTTGGGTTATTATGTCTTTACCTATGTGTTTGTTCATTCGGGCCAACTCATGTAATATATGGAAAAAAAATTGGAGGCCTCTATTTTTGGGGGCCTTAGGTCTTTGCCTAGAATGCCAAGCTTATCGGTCCAGCTCTGCCAGGTTGTCATAAATAAAATTTGTTGGCATTTAAAAAAGTAGGGTTTTAATAGAATCCATGTTTAAGAACGTGTAAATCGTGTTTAAGAATACTAACGATGATTATTAATAATTAATATCAGTATTATAAGTTTTTGACAGGGACCATCGAACTCTTGGGAAGGGACGCCAATTTACAGATTTAATAAAACTATACCAACTCACTTAGTTAAAAGTGTTACTCTTTAATAAAGTAAAATGTTTGAAATGAGTTTGAACTTTTGAATTCTTAGTGTGGTAAAGATTCAGTATGAAAACACCAAATCCAGAAAAGTCTTATCAATTTGGTGTTACCTGGAAATGCAAAGGTGAGCTTCAATTTAATATATATAACCTTTTTATTCAAAACTTTACTCTCCTACAATAATAACAAATTTCACAAGTCATTTTCAATTGGCACAAAACAAAATGATGTCATTTAACAATTAACAAATCACAACTTTCTCACTTAAATCTTCCCTCCACTTTTCTCTTTCTCTCTCTTCATCTAAACGAGTTTATGTTAAATACCAGGTCATGTTAAACTGTGGTTATTCGATAATATTATTTCAGTTTTTTTTTATAATTACAAAAGCTATAATAACAAACATTTTGATGATAAAATGTATACTTTAAAAATAGAAAGTTAAATTTGAAGTAAGTTACATTGACCGTTGTAGTGTTATGTCAAAATTTCACATTACGTTTTCTTGGCATCATTTCTTCATGAAATACATCTCGAAACCAAAGCACAACGCTTCACCCTTGAATAGAAGGGGGGTTTGGTTTCGAGTTTGATTCAAGAGGCAGGTTCCAGAAACATGTGATGCCAGTGGCTTATTAAGAAGAAAAAGAAAATGGGTGTGTGGGTGGGGCGGGGCGGGGCGCGGAGATATATTGTTTTTTTTGTTTTCTTTTAGTTCTGCTTTTTAAATGAAAAAGGAAAAAAATTGTAACAATGACTTATCGAAAGTTTATACATACATCCACATCGTGACGTCCTAAATCTGAATAAATAATAGATATTATATCCGTAATTTCCCATAGTTAGAGACAAAATGTAAACTTTTTGTATAGTGTAATTTAATCTTAATTTGTTAAATTAATATTCAAAAGGTTTTATGTATATAAATATATTATACGTGACTTTTTTCAACCTTTCCAACCTATATGACAACTTTCGTTTTAACTAACTTTATAAAATTTAACTTGATATATTTTTAGATATTTAAATTTAAAATTCTTGCATTTAAAGTTTATTACTTATCTTTTGAGTATGCTACCAACCAATAATGCTTGTATTTCAAAGCCTCTCATCTCTCTCTCTCCTCCATTCACATCAAACTACCCACATTAATTAAATTAAGAAAGATTAACACTTAATCTCATGGACCACATGGAAAAGGAAGAACATATATACAAAAATACACAACACCATTTCGCATTCATGTGATCACCACCTAATGGCCTTTGAATCTAGCCATAATAGCCTTTAATTGCATGTTATTTCATTTCATCTTTCTTGAACTATGATTTTTTAGTTGTAAGTGTGTTGAAAATGGTTTCATTATATTTAAAATCCAAATGACCGTGATTAGGTGTTATTAGGGTGGCAATATGTAAACTAGTAGAGTTTTTATCTAAATATTCAAGCCCATTTTAGTTCAAATGAATCAAAATTTATTTCCTTTACAAAAATGAGATCCCGGCTTGATCATTTTTGTCATCGTTAAATTTGAGGGGGTTTTTTTGTTTAAACATGAATGAAACCTTTCGAGAGCTATTTGAGTTTACGAATAAAACTCCTTTAGTGAGAACCGTTTTTGGTTTATAGAAAAAAAGAAAAGGAAACCAAAAAAGGAAAAATCTGATTGGTGGAATCAAATGGTTTCACATGCATATGGTTTTGGCGCTCGTTAAAGAGATAGAGCTGCGACCCCCCCCCCCCCCTTAAAAGCTTCGGGCCAGTGTGCGGGGGCCCTATCGAGCCTATGTGGCAAGGGGCACATCCCCACACCGTTTAGCCTAATTAATATGGTATTGGTATGGCTTAGTAGTTATCCGTTTGAAATCATTTAGGTGACCTAGCTGATTTTTACAGTAAAAAAATATGGTGTTGAATTCAGTACGAGCTTAGCTTGAAATAGTAGACATTTGAGCTCGCTCCTCTTGGACCAACATACTAGTTTGGTTTGGTTGAAGTTGTGGACAATACTAGCCCCGGTCAACTTCTAATTTATAAAACCGAACCAAACTACATACAAAACTTTGTTGAATCATATACCAAAGTTAGCCAATCATATACCAAACTACATAAGAACTTGAGGATAATATACTTTCATTAATAAAGACAACTATTAATCCGTTTTAAGTACCATGGCACTTGACAACAGGGGCGGACCTACCTTATTGGTAGGGCTAGCCTCCGCTACCCCTTGGCGCTCTGACAGTAGTGTAAATTTTAGAAAAATTTGACGTTTTTTGATTTCGTCACCCTTTTTCTTTTAAAACGTTACCCCCCTATGAAAGTTTTCTAGATCCGCTACCACTTGACAATATGACCGTTAAGTTGAGCAATAATTGTTTTAGGATTAGCATGAATTTGGGAACAATTTTCTTCAGATTAAAAAGCAGCCGGCCATTTTTGAGGTGCTATGTGATTCAGATTGATGGTGATCGCTTTGGAATTACGTTTTGCTTCAATCAAACCAAATATTTATTAATGATGTGTAAGTCAACGGGTGTCCCTTTTGACTCACTAATTTCTGTGTTTTTGTTCTTTTGTCGTCTTCTTCTCGTTAACACCAAATTTGTTCTTTCAATTATGTTACTTTTTTAACAGCAAATTTCATGTGACTGATATGATCTTAAAAATTCAAATAGTTGTACAAGGAATCCTAGAAAATAACACATAACTATTGTTAATAACGAATACGCACCCTTTAATATTTTACTTTGGGCGATGGTATACTCCAATACTAAATTATTACACGTAAGATTATAGAAACTCGACTAAAATTGAAACGAATCAAAAATGTTGGACAAGTAACAAAGTCGAAAAATCATAAAATGGTATATAAAATGTTTATATGTTATGAAGATAACCGTGAATTGTATAGTGAATTGGTCGTGTCTAAGGGTACCTGGGGCAACTTCTCCAATATGAGATCATGGGTTTGTTTTCATGTTCGTGAACCCGTGCTAGATGAAGGTTTTTGAACGTGTTTTTCATGTATATATAATAAAAAGTATGTCATGGGCGGCGGCAGCAACAACAACACCAACAACAGTAGCTGTAGCAGTAACAACAATTGTGAAGAGTATCTCAGCATGTTTTTTGGCCATTTTCAGGTATTCGTCCCACGCATCGTATACAGTGTCGAATGCCAATTGACGAATTGCCAACGTGCATTTTTGTAATGCGGTGAAACATAGTAGACGTCAAGCATCTCCCTTTTGTTTAAAATACGTAAACCCGTCCTCTAAATCCTTCACTATTCAGAACAATTTTGTTTTTTTAAGTCACTTAACTTTCGTTAGGATGGGTATGGACTTAGTACCGGCAAAGCAAGAAGACGTCACTGTCACACTCCAACCGATGGCGGAATCATTGGGGCGGACATAAATAGATTGTTCGAGGCGTCATAACACTAAATGTAACAAGTATTTAATAAGTAATATTTCATTTCATTGCTAATGGTTCAAGTACATGGATTGAAAAACAAAAAATATAACAAATATTGCGTGACTAATCTATAAACATGAATTTAAAGTTTGGTGCGTTTCTACCTATCAGGTTTCATTCGTCGTCATCATCATAAAATTCCTGCAATACGTATTAAAGTATAGTTCAATACAAAAGTATTGGCGAGCATACAAGTTTGAGTACTAGCATATATGTAAAGAAGGTTTGAACAATCCACATGAAAAAAATAGTTAACTAGTTAATGTGCCAAGGCATGCAATTATACAAGTCAACCCAAAGTTTACCGCAAGTGTAATCTTATCATCGCAACGATAAGACCGTAATGAATGAATGACTTAACATGACCTCAAGAATATGGGCGGTGCGTTACTCCTATAGCGTTATACATGTTAAGGAGAGGCTTTAAACAAAGCTAATGACAAATAACTCACATAAGAATGTTCCAAGAATACAAATCAAGCATCACATATTTAAGCATGCATGATTGGATTGTTTGTGTTTGCACAAAGTATAAGTGATTGCGTGTGTTTAATAGTATAGCGTATTGCACCCAAAAGTGTAAAAGAAAAAGGGTCATGTATACCCACAATTTTGTAAAGCTTTCCGATTATCCGTGAGTGACGAGTTGTTTAAGAATGGGGAATCGAGGGTATAAGGTCATTTGGGGTTTATTGAGTGGTTGAATTCGGAATCTAGAATTTAAGTACAAAAAGTATGTACACACAAAGTAATTATCTAGTCTTAAAACACTCGTTTTTGACACTATAAATCCCGTATGGGTTGATGTGATTTCATGGGTAAAGATACCCATTAGAATCGTTAACGAGAGGTTCAAGACTTAGATAATATAACCTATTACCATGACAAGTAACCATGTTGATCATCGTCAAAGATTCGGTTATGTATATATATTTATCGTATAGTTTGTATAATAATTCTAAGCTAAGTCTATCAAGGATATAATAGATTGTTATATAAGTCATGTGTGGAGGTAGGGGGATAATCATCCTTTAACTTCATTGTAAGATTCACCAATACACAAATCATCACAAGAATAATTCGAATGGTCATGAATGAGAAGGAAATGTACAATAATTACTATAAATGAAAGCAGAATTTTTTAATCCTACTTTGGACCTCAAATGTGGTGTGGTTTCAGTTTAGTTTGCCAAGACAAGCTTATGAAAACATTCCTAGAGGTTATTTAAATAGAAAGATAGAAGAAAAATATAAGAAAATAAGAAGAAAAATGAGCTAAAACTCACTTAAAATGGTTGCAACTTTCTACCAAATCTTGGAATTAGAAAGTAACCAAGATGAGTTGAAAATGATTTGAGTGTTTGGAGGGTGTTTAGGAGTGTATGGAGGCTTGTATTCATAAGTGGGGATTAGGGTTTAGGAGTTAATGAAGGTAGAAGGTGATTAAAAGAGAAGGGTCTCACTGGAAGCAGCCTCTCTATTCCTACAGGGTATAGGGAAGACTGTCTACAACTTACCCTCCTTCTACCCTAACTTAGATTTGCTATTAGTGAGATATATTGAGTATGATGACGATGAAAATTTAAAAAATAATAAGGTATTTTCAATTGAGACACGTGGACTCTCTTGATACAAAACTCGTTATATATAAAGAGAAGCAACAAACATAACACAATACGTATATAATCCCTAGAGAAACAATTAAAGAATCGATTATGTATTACATATATTGTATTAGATATCTATGGAAGGTATTTATCCAACTACTTCCTAAAGTGAATTAAAGTTATCATTTTGCAAATTGGCTTAGGTATAGAACAACATGTACACTCCTATGTGTCACATTCTTGTGAAATCGTCATATTCATCCTTCCAAGAGAGTAAGCATTAACTCGGTCAGTTAAATTAAGAGCCAAAACATATATACATGTCGATATCATATATATTTTAGAAAACATAATTCTCCTGTGATATTTTATTGATATGACTTTACATCGGGATTGATTTTAGAAAACATAAGATGTTTATTAATTAATAACATCAGTAATTGTCTTAAGTAAAGCTAACGTTAATTTGCAAGGTTTGAGTTGATATACCAATTAACACTTTTTTTTAACGGTGAACATATAATATTATTAAATACAAGTGTACACCAAGTCATCAATTAACACTCTTATGTATTGTACGCATATAAATTAATGCCCTGATTATGATTTAATTTACATTTCACAAGTATTATCACCGTACTTAATTTAATAGTTCAATATGTATATTAACAGAGTAATATTGTGATCGTTTTACAAGTTTTAATATTTGTTCGTACTAGTAAACATCTAGAAAATTACTTAAATAAGTGTGAATAAAATATAATGACTATAAAAGGTTCATAACTTCATTTCATAATGCATACAAATATTCATAATTAAAATATAATATGTGTGAAAAGAAAAAAACTGATCTCTATAAATCAGAAAGTGCCAAAATCATTTGTAAGGTTTGAGAATTGTCAAAATCGTCCATGAGAGTTAATGATATATTTTAACAAGTTTATCATTTGTATGAAAATGACAACAAAACTGAAATCTCAATAATTCAGATGCAAGAGCTTTCGTTTATATACTGAAGTGGAAAAAGTGACCTAAACTCAGTCATTCTTATGTATATATGCGTGTATTATTATAAGTAGATACACATTTTATATAGCTACAACTTTGTACTTTTCATATTTCCTTTTTTAGCAACCACATACAAAACTCCGTATCTTGTCTACCATCTTTTATCTTTTCTCACATCACAGAAACTCTCTCTCAACAAGGAATAAAACTCTCCTTATCATTGCTAAAAAGATGAGGATAGATTGTTTACAAATTTAGCTTATTTTTATGATTATTCTTGAATTATTTTATGATTATATAGTTCTTACAAGGCCATTGAAGTTAAGATAATGCTTCCCAATCAAGAGTTCAGACCCGATTAAAAACACATTTGGTGTAATTTAAACAGTTAAAAAATATATATACCTCTTTGATGTTTCATTCTCTCTCTTTTTTTTAATGTTAATATATTATGTTGTCTTCAATGTAAACAAATAAATTGTAATACTATTTACATTTGCACATCATGGGTTTGTGTTTTTCTCCAAGAAAAGTGATGGGCGTTTAATAAATGTTGTAAAATGGACACATTGTTATATTTCAGATCATAAAAATAAATAACACTAAATTAAACCTAAAAAGTTGAATGCTTCATTTAATATGTTAGATGCAACATTTTAAATTGTGTTTTAAAGCGTATTGCAACCTATTAACTTGTAATGGTATACGTACCAGTACTATAAACATGTGCGTTAATGTAATAGTTTTAACTTAAAACCAATTACATTAGTGTAGTAACACATGGCTCATTGGTCTAATGGTTTAGACACACTGCTTCATACATGTGTCTCGAAGACCGTTAAGGTTTCCGACAATGTCCATTAACCCAAAACCCTACTTTTTTAAATTCATCCTGTAATTAACAGCGTATTCTACCATTTTAGGAATAAAAGAAAAGGCCAATTTTTGCTTCGTTAAAAATATTAAAATTAAAAATATTTTTGAGATTAGAAATTCTAAAGCATTTTAAGTTATCAACTCACCTAATTTCCTCTCTCTTTAGTTATATATTTTTACCACACCGGCCAAAAGGTTAATTGTCATAATCATAAAACTCACTGTTTACTAAATTTCAACATGGGTTAATAAGGGAAGTCTAGTCAAAAGTACCACACCAAAAGGTAAAATCCACATGATTAACTCATTTTCCATGCAACTACAAACATCTTATAATTGCCGACATAAATGATTAAAAATTGGAACATAACTTAATGTCTTGAATTTAAAAAATTATTTTCTTAAACGACTATGATACAACAATACTGGCCCCTAACCACAGCGGTAGAAGACTATTAATCTAAGTATTGAGGGTGAAGTGTTTTACATGACACTAGATGATAATGTCTGTGTTAAACGATTATGGACGGTATGGTTAAAGTATAGTGTGGGGCGGGAGTTGGTACCGGCGGGAAGGGTGTCACGGTTAGGAGTGTTTAACTAATCGAATGGCAAATTTTCGATTTCATTGAATTGAATTTTTTGAATTTTTATTTCTTATCTGAATTCGTATTCAATTTAGATCCGATTCATTCGATTCGAATTCATAATTTTTTTATGCCAAATTCGAAATTCAGTTCGATTTGTATTTGAAACTGGAATTTTAATCGAATTCGAATAGATTGGATTTAATTCAAATTCACCCTAAATAATAAAGTATTTCACTTTTATTTTTAAAACTACTACTAACTAATTATAAGTGTTTTTTAGAATTTGGCCAAAATTTAGAATGGTTTTTCTATGTGTGTGTTTGTATTAATATATATATATATATATATATATATATAATAATATATAAATTATATAGTATAACTTGAATTCGAATTTCGAATTGAAAATAAAAAATTCGTATTTGATAACTTGACTCGAACTCGAATATTTGAAAACCGAATTCGACTAAAGTCAAAATTTTGAAATTTTAAATCCGAATCAAATATTGAACACCCCTAATTAAGGTATCATAAAAGATCCTCCTCGAGTGATTGCTTCATGAAGCCATCTTGGGCGTGGGAGGGATGAAATAAGGATGAAAGGGAATAATAATGATGATGATGATGTTGTGATGCTAATATAGATGAGAGAAAACTTAGAGATAGGACGGATGATAAAGATAGATATTCCTTACTCTTACAAAAAGATATATTTATGAAGGTTTGAAATCAATCTAAATTCATCGCTAATAGCCATTTATAATCGATGGTATCGACCACAAGAAACTTCGATCACAAATACCTCCGTTAAACAACAAGAAAGACTGTACATGAATACATTGATAATCAAACAAGAACAAGCTAAGTGCCGGGTGCAAAAACACTATCGTGACAACAAGAAATTACAAATATCAAAATTACACCACATACTATTTTATCGATGAAATTTCAACTTTATTTGTTATCCAAACCGAAACATTCAACTCAATTTCTTTCATGACTTTAGTAATAGTGCTTCTTTGGTCTAAAAAGATTTAATTTGGTCAAGATATTTTCAAATTCGACATGGTTGTAGTCTTGTAGAACAATATTAACGAACCAACTAAAAGCTTTCTATAATCCTAAAAAAATGTTGCATCCATTCAAACAAATATAAAACTTTGTTGTATTTATTAAGAAACCGACAAAACAAAAACAAGCAAATTTAAAAAAAAAAATAGAAAGACGAGAGAGAACGTGGGCTAGCGAGCGAGGGAGACAAAGGAGAGAGAAACGTGGGTCCAACCCACCGCCACCGCCCCCCATGCGCTCCGTTGGCTGTCTTCTCAACAAAACTCTCAAACCCAAAAACCTAAAACCATAATCTTTCACTTTCATCTTTCAAACCCACATCAAAACCCTCTCTCTCTCTCTCTAGATTTTGACCAAATATTTGCATATCTTTCAACACATGCAACAAGAATTTGCATATCTTCTCAACATGGTTGTTTCTGTTCTAAATCTTGTTGTGAAAACTTTATAGTTTTGTGTATGAAAATTTTGGAGAAAATGAATCCAGTAACCACACATGGGCGTCCTCTACCTCCTCCTTTTCATAGTAGAGATCTTCATGTACAACAACAACAACACTACCATCAGTTTCAACAACAGCAGCCGGTACATGAGGAGGAAGATCAAGTTGTGGGTCATAAGAGAGATCGTGATAGAAATAATAGTAATAATAATGATGGTGGTGGTGGTGGTGGAAGAGAGTTAGCTTCGGTGGTGACAGGAGGGGATCAAGGAGATCACAGTAGTGGTGGTGGAAGTGGTGGTTCAAGGCGTCCACGTGGGCGTCCGGCTGGATCTAAGAATAAGCCTAAACCGCCTGTTATTATCACGAGGGATAGCCCTAACGCGCTGGGGTCGCATGTGATGGAGGTGGCAAGCGGGTGTGACATACAAGAGAGCATAGCGAATTTTTCGCTAAGGAAACAAAGAGGGGTTTGTATATTGAGTGCTAGTGGTACGGTTACTAATGTAACTCTGAAGCAGCCGGCGACAGCTGGGGATGTGTTGACCCTACATGGGCGATTTGAGATCTTATCGCTTTCAGGGTCATTTCTTCCACCCCCAGCTCCACCGGCTGCTTCAGGGTTAACTATTTACTTGGCCGGTGGTCAAGGGCAAGTGGTTGGAGGGGGGGTTGTGGGACCCTTGTTGGCAGCCGGGCCAGTGGTAATCATGGCGGCGTCATTTGGAAATGCGGCATATGAGAGACTTCCTCTTGATGAAGAAGAGACCACACCGGTTTCCCCTTCTGGGATTAACAGTCAACAACAACTAATGAACGAGGCGAATCCGTCTTTGTTCCATGGAATGCCTCCTAATATGCTAAATTCGTTACCAACGGATGCCTATTGGGGTGCGAATCGTCCTCCTTTTTGATGATCATGATCAAGAGGAATCAAACACTATTGTTTAATTCTTCTTTATCCTTACTTTCTCTTAAACTTATGTAATTCGATCTCATGGATCATTTTCCTTTACTTTGTTTTTTTTACACATGAATTAGTAAGTTTGTGATGTTAATTAATTGGAATGATTAGGGTTTTATAGTATGTTTGATCAGGAATTGAGGTTGTACAAAACTTGTGAAATTAATATCCTTTTTGTGAACTTCATTATGCTAGAACATTAATTCTTCTTTTTTATATTTATAGTTAACTTCTTTTAAACACAAAATCTTTTCCTTAATCCCTAATTGTCTAGTAATTTATCTAATTTTCTTAGACCATATCGAGCGGGATGGAGTGAGGCACCTCCACGTCAGCACTGCCTAATTGACCGGCTCCCTCTCTCCTCCTCTCTTTCCATGGTCGCCACTCTCTCTCTCTCCCCCTCTCAAAGACCTCGTCCGACCTTGCCTTGGCCGAAGGATTTCTCCTTCACAGGCGCCCTCCTCCAATGTTGCCCCCTCCTAATAAGGGCCTCTCCACATCACCGCACATGTGGCTATGGGCAGTGGCGGATCTAAAAAATAATTATATGACAATATTCAAAAAATCTTCTATAAGGCGACAAAATCGAAGAAACGTCAAATTTTAAAAAATTACACAACCGTCTGAGCGTTAAGGCTAGCGGGGGCTACCCTTGTTATAAGGTATATCCGCTCCTGGCTATGGGCGTCCGTTGGAGATGCTTTAATTAGTTGTAATTATGCTTTAGTTATATAACTAAATCAAGAATATAATTAAGTTAATGAGACAGCCTAGATATTGATGCTTTATATTATTTGTATGTTAAAAAATTAAGGTTTCCTTTTAGGTTGTATGAATTATGAAACCCTCATTAAACCATTCAAGATACCAACTGTACAACCCTTACAAATGATAAATGAGACCCACAAGTTCATATATAAACATACTTTATGATCATGTTTTAGTCTTTTCTGTTGATTTATTAGTTGTCCATAACATATATTTTGTGTAAGCTAAAGAAAAAGAAAGAAGTCCATTCAAGTACAAATCTTTTTGTGCATCTTTTGATGAAGGTTGAGCAAATGGCGGAAAAGTGTCTTGAAGGTGTTCTGCAGAATATGGTAAAGTCGATATCTTTAGGATATGGCTGTTCAAGAAAACATGCATTTATGGACATTTTTAACTTCTTGTCTAAGGCTTTGTATGTGTATCCATATACATACATATTTTCTCTCTCTAAATCTGTGTATGTAGATCTGTGTGAGGGTGATGTTTGACTGTCTTTATTTAGGGTTTGAAGTTGTATGATGAGAATGGTTACACGTGCAAATGCAAGAGCTCTTAATGCTCTTTTCCAAGGCAAGCAACAGCAAGTGCAACCCACCCCATCTTCAGCTTCATCACTACACTTCTCTCTCTCTCTCTCTCTCTCTCTCTATGTATATATATTTATATATGTGTGTGTGTTATCTATCTGTTACAATCTGTGTGAGTTCCTTGCAGAAGAAAGTGATTGGTTTGTCTTAAGTGAGGACTGGAGATGCTTTGTTGAACCCTATATATGCTTATTTCTTTATATGTTGATAAAAAATTGCATGACCTATATATATAGTTATAGAAGTAAGAAATAGTAATATTAATAAATAAACTAGCCAATAAGTTGAGCAAGGTGTCAAGTGGTAGGAAATAAAGTCGGTCTTTGTTTGAGAAGCTAATAATCAACAAGCTCGGATAACCATTTTATAACAGGGTTTGAGTTCAATCCCCATATAGTTTAGATGTTTAAATATTTTGTGTAGTTAAGTTTTAAGACTGCTTATTTAAAATAACAACATGAGGCTAAAAAAGAGCTTTGCAACAATTAGATTTGAAAATTAGTCTTTCAATTATGAGAATATGAAATTAAACAACACCTACTTAATTAGTGTCTTTAACAAGGTAGTCTAAGGTTAACTAGTTATAGATCTTTTCTTTTCTCTTTTTTTTTTAATCATGAGAATTTGTTTCCAGAAAATTCCCCTAGTACCTTTAACTAACGGGATCAAGTAAATTGTCGCTTGTGTTGGAAAGATACACTACAAGAAATCAGAACAATAGGGGCGACATATGTCGCAGCTAAAGACCCCTTTTGTCGCTGCTAATACTTTGAGCGTCCATATGTCGCCACTACTGATCACGCCGCTAATACTCAGCCGCTATTGCTTGGTAATCACCGCTATTGTGTCGCTCCTAATGCTTTGGCCAGAGCTTCGCCTGAAATTTTACCGGAGATGGCTTAATCAACTTTCAAACCAACAAAACACTATTAATATGTTAGTAAACATGTTTGAACTCGAAAGTGAAACAAAACACTACTTTTTTCTCATTAAAATCAGATTTACATAACATAATTTCTATAATAAATACTAGATAACTTACAAGAGATTAAAAGTAGATAGTGGCCAGAGACGGAGCTTAACGGTGGTGGTGGTGGTGTTGCAGCTTGACAATGGTGGTGAAGTGACGGAGCTTGATGGCGGTGGTCCGGTGGTGGTGGTGGAGCTTGACGGTGGCGGTCAAGTGGTGGTGGTGGAGCTGCACGGTGGTGGTGGTCCCGTGGTAGTAGCTTCATGGTGGTGGTGGTAGCTTCACGGTGGTGGCATCTTCATGGTGGTGGTGGTTGAGGTTGTTGGTGTGTGGTTGAAGATTAGAGAAGAAGAAGTGTTGAAGAAGATGGGTTTAAAATGAAGAGTGTGTTTGTTTGAGTTAGGAAAGAGCCCAAGCCATTGGATCATCTTCTCATCAAGGGCCAAGATCAACACCTTTTCAGCTTCACACGGATATAGTATTAGCAACGACACTAATAGAGACGACATGAAGCAATAGGGGCGACTTCATTGCTTGTCGGCGCTATTAGCCTGGTCGCTAATAGTAAGTATTTCTTGTAGTGATAACCTTCAGGAGGTCTTAGTTAACACCACACAGCCTAGCGAAAGAATGAATTAAACCTATGACCTCTATAAGAGGAAGATTAGGCGTTTACCACTAGGCAACCTTTGAAGATTTATTGAATAGCTCGTAAATGGTAGAATGCTTAAAACCCATGTTAAAAGTTTATCAAATACAAACTTGGAAAACGAATCAATGTTAAAGATAAACCGGAAGCAAGGGAATGGACACTAAATCCGAGTCAATGTTAAAGATAGACTGGAAGCATGGGAATGGAGACTAAATCCGAGCTCGAGTGGACAAAGAAATCAGTTGCAGCAGCTAACAAACTTGCTACAAAATACAAACTTAGAAAACTATCCAGACAAGTGGAACTGGATGGTCAGTGGGATGGGATATTTACGGTTAAGTCTACAAGGGCAGCTTTGTGAAGTTTTGTGGTACCATATTGCCCATATGATTGGGTGAAATGGGCGTCAAAAAAGGTAAATATTTTCGGCTGGAGGGGGATCCAAGATCGGCTAGCAACAATGAAGGGATTAAAGAATAGAGGTATATTATCAAGCTCTACGATTTGCAAACTGTGTAGCGATTATGAAGAGAATGCAGATCATCTTTTTACCGGATGTTATGTGGCATCTATTGTCTGGCAGAAGGTAAGTCTATGGTGCAAAATCCAACTGATCTATGCCTATTCTATGAAGGAACTCTTGGAATTATACAGAAACATGGTGATCAAGAAAGTTAAAAGTAAGTATATCCAAACCATAATTATGACATCTTTTTGGACGATATGGAAAGCAAGAAATGAGTCAATTTTAACGGGAAGAAAGTAAACATCGAAGGGATCTTTGGCGAGATACAAGCTAACTCTTTCCTCTGGATAAACAGTAGGGCGAAGAAACATAATCTGGATTGGTGCCACTGGGTGAAGTTCAAAAATTTAAGCTGAATTTTTATAATAATTTGTAATAGGTGATTTAATTTTGAGGTGGTTGGCTTAGTTGCTTACTAACCATGTTGTATTAGCAAAACTTTTGGGTGTTGAATAAATGTTGTTTGCCGTTCCAAAAAAAAAGTTTATCAAATAATGTCTTTCAAAAATAATTACTTTCAATCGGTCATCTTTGATAATATTTTTAAAGTCTTTGTAGTCAAGTCAATGATTGTAGATATTGAAGAAGATGGCCCCAAACTGACCTGTGGTGTTTTAGAGAACCAATAGAGAATGAATGTTACGATAAATCAATCTTCTTGGAGAGCTATCAATTGGGCATTCAACCATTTGATTACGAGCAATGGAGATTAAAGTTTGACAATACCACAAAATGGCCAAAACGTACTCTCCTTATATCTAACCTTAATTCTAGAGAATGAGGAACAGCCCAAATTGTAACCATGTCTCTTTACAAACTTTTTTATTTGTTGAAAGACAAATCACATGATATACTTTCACATAACGAGTGAATGAAGAAACCAAGACCATATTTCTAACGGATTATAACCAATGGATTTCTATTGATAACCACCTTCATTAACGGATTGTCGAGGGTATGGCTAGCGGTGATACTCCTTTGTTTTGTAGCGTAAACGTAGATTGGTGTACTGTTTTTTTTATCATATCTTCACAGTGTTAATGACTGATATTTAATTGATTAAACCTCGTTATCACATATTCTTTTTCTTCATCATAACATCATTGATCCATTTGTCTCTCTAAATAGGTGTTACGATTTTCGTTAAGATAATTGATGAGCTTTAGTGAAGCATATTTTCTTCTTCATTAATTAACTTATAGATCGTTGATTTTAATTTCACGAATTTAAAATTCCTTACTAGTAGGGAATTGATTCAATTATGGAATCATGAATAGTCATTGGTTCAGTCGGTATAGATTTCTGATTTCACAATTTATGGATCCATTTTCCCTTTGAATAGGTATTGTGATTCTGCCAAGGGGCCGGATTGATGCTTTAATGAAGCACATGATCTTATGCTTCATCATCCTAGAGGACAATAGACTATTTAGATCACTCACATTGAAGTCTACATCACCTTCACCATCTCTAAATTGTAGATATTTCTAGTATTTTTTCTTCATCTGAAGCACATCTCCATCTCCATTTTTAAAATATAAAGGTTTTGCTCTAA
The DNA here is from genome assembly GCA_947069175.1 of Scalesia atractyloides. Classification (NCBI taxonomy): domain Eukaryota; kingdom Viridiplantae; phylum Streptophyta; class Magnoliopsida; order Asterales; family Asteraceae; genus Scalesia; species Scalesia atractyloides. The sequence continues at coordinate 97,563,985 of CAMTDV010000008.1, forward strand.
TGAATCTTTATATAGAGATTCACTAATATTTAAATGTTGCACATTAAGCATTTTGCTTTGTAAGTCAAACATATCAATATGCATCTCAAAGGAAGGAAAGAAAGAAAGAAAAATAATAATATGGAGATAGAGATGAATAATAAGATATGAGAGATTAAACAAAATTTACAGAAATGTGATCTTTTAGAGATTTATATGAAGATTCCAATGAGAATGCTTTTAGTGTTTGTTGAGAGTATTTTTGTTGTTTTAATTTAGTGGGATATTATTGTGTCGGTGATTTTAACGTCAACAATATATTTTGTTGTAATTGGATTTGCAAAATAGCCTAAAAGGATTATAGTTTAAGCTATAATACAAGTTGAAAGGTGTAAAATACATGTATAAATTAAACCAAATCCCGACCCTTAATTAATATGATAAAGACTAATGTTTTGGAAATTGGTTCAAACCGTTCAGTATTACTAGCAATACTGGTTGAAGTGGATAACGGAGACATCACTTGTATGATAGAGCTCAGTCTAACTAAGCAACTAGTTTAGTTTTCGAAGCGTCGAAAATTCGGTGTTACCAGTGCATAGTGATGCACCAGTTTATACCATATTCAACTTTGAGTTTTAAACTCCCCGTTATAACCTAGTGTACCAAACTCAAAAGTACCTTTCCAAATTTTATTTAAATTTTTTATACATCATAATTTACTTTTTTAAGGGTTATTTTTTGGTGAATTTTTTATAGACTCAAATATGCTAAGAGATCCTATGATCCGATTAATTATTAAATTATTTAATCATACATAATTTTGTGTAGTTGAAGAAGAGCGGGAAGGAGAACTTCCTAATGCTGATATGAATAACGTGTTTGGTGAGGAAGAAGATGAACCGGCTTCTGAAACACAAGATTATTTGTTATATATGTTACTTATCTTACATAATTTTAATATATTGTGTTTATTGGTAGCTAAAACTTCTTGTTTTATATTTTATATTGTAGGAAATGAAAATAGTTATGTTCTTGTTAACGAGGATGACGATGATAGTGAATTTTGTCTTATAAGTGAACGTGAATTTGATGTATTCAACACTTCAATGCTATAAACCCATTGCATACTTTTATTTAAAAAAAAGTCGAACATTGATTTTTGATTATGGGATTTTGTAGTTTTGGATTTTTTTTTTGAGTTGAAGTTTTATTTTATGAAATTATATGCTTGACTAGTTAAATAGATTGAACTGTCTGATACAACTGACTGAATCATTTCTAAGCTCAATCCAGTACACTATTAAAAACCAATTTCTAAAAAATAAGCATATATGTTGGTTATGAATTTTTTCTAACTATGTCACATCATTTATAAATATTATTTTCTATGTAAAAACATATTTAGATACAATTTATTTAGCTAAGTCACACTTTCATTATTGTTATAATCTAATATTTTAGAGCATTCAGAGTAGATTCTCTATTCATATCTCTCTAACTTAACAAAATATCAACTTTCTTTAAATTAATTTATAGACTTTGTTTGACATATCACATCCCATTCTCTATCTCTATTTCTATCTCATTTACAAACACTTATTCTATTTTTATTTTTCCTTAGATACTCACAAACATTTTGTTGTAAATAAATTTGCAAAAAGGCATTTAAAGGATTTTAGTTTAGGTTATAATACAGGTTAAAGGTGTGAAATACATGTATAAATTAAACCAAATCCCAACCCCTAATATGACAAAAAACTTGAAATAATTGAAGTTTGTAAAGGGTAGACTTTCCATGAAGAATAAACCGTCAAAATGGTCCCTAAATTTTGGTTACTTTTGTCATTTTAGTGCAAAACTCAAAACTTTTGAATCTGGGTCCCTATGGTTTCAATTTTATTGCCATTTTCATCCAAAATTAAAATCTGTTCAGATTTTTGAGTTAACATCCAGCTTTTTTTTAAATCTTTTTCCTCCCTTTTAATGATGGGCAAAATAGTCAGATTTTTTTAATTTGTTATAATAAAACGTTAAAAGGCCATTTTGCCCTTCATTAAAAGGGAGGAAAAGACAAAAAAGCTGGATGCTAACTGAAAAATCTGACAATATTTTAATTTTGGATAAAAATGACAACAAAATTGAAATCACATGGACCCAAATTCAAAAGATTTAAGTTTTGGACTAAAGTAGCAAAAGTGACCAAACCTCAGCGACCATTTTAACAGTTTACTCTTCCGTAAATTATGGGATTTTACTAGTTTGGACAAAATAAAGCTTATGAGAATCAAACTTTTAGAAAATGAAGGTCAATTTAGAGATTTCACACGGGGTCAACATAGAATGTTCAATGTATGTTTTTCTTATATAGCTTTAGGTGCTGTTTGTTTTTTCAGAAAAGCTCTGCGCAGGCTATTATATCTGCGCGGCGCAGACCACGCACAGACTGTTTGTTTTTTCGAATACGTTTCATTAAAAAACGTATGCGCAAGCTCTTCTTGATGCAGACTTGGCTCAGCCAATTCTAAGGTCTTCTAAGGTTCGCAGAGGGTTAAACACCACCACCCACCACCATCGTCCATCACCACCACCACCACCACCCACCACCGTCCATCACCGTATGCGTAAGCTCTTCTTGGTGGAGACTTGGCCCAGCCAATTCTAAGATCTTCTAAGGTCTGCAGAGGGTTATACACTACCACCCACCACCAGCGTCCACCACCCACCACCGTCCATCACCACCACCATCCACCACCCACCACTGTCCATCACCATCACCACAACTGTCCACCACCACCGTCTAGCACCACCACCACCACCCACTATTGTCCATACATCACCACCAATTTATTATAGAAGTCTACATATGTTAAAAAACAAAAGCCTTCTTCTTGCATTTATGTTGGTTATAACTTATGAAGGCAACCCAATGTCTACAGATATGGTCCGCAGATTGCAGAAATTTACCTATTAAAAAGCAAACAACACCTTAGAATGGTTAATGTACAACGTTTTATGTTCAATGTATGTTTTTCTTATGTAGCTTTAGATTAGTACAACGTTTTAAAGGTATGAAATTCTTACTCTTTCAAAGGTTTGACATTCTAACGTTGACCTTGACTACAAAGAAAATAAAACACTTATGAAGACAACCCAATGTTGGTGACTAAGATCTGAGTTAATGAACGAAGTGTGATGAGACTTCAATACAACAATTATTTTTAAAACACTCTTCATATGATGATCATAAATGGCATTTATGTTGGTTAAACTTATAACTACTTATCTCCTCAAAAGTGTAATGGTATCATATTTTATGTTAAATGGGTAATTGAGTATAACTAACTACAACTAACTCTCCGGTTAATGGTTGCTATGTTTGAAGAAAATATACAACTGTTAAGTATATGTGTGTAATTAGTAAAACCATTAGAGTTTAACTTGTGTTTCTCTTAATATATATAAAAAAAAGTATATGTGTGTACGGCAACTATTATACTCAATTAATATATAAAACCTTCCAAAAATACTTTTATTTCGTTCCTGCTTATTCTTATCCACCTTAAACTTGAGTGTGACTTTGTATTATTTTAAAGTTGATTTCATGTAATGTAACCCAAGTATTGAAAAGGTCACACTTTTTTTTATCTAACCTAACCTATCTTATTTTCTCTCTCTCTCTCTCTCTCTCTCTCTCTCTCTATATATATATATATATATATATATATATATATATATATATATATATATATATATATATATATATATATATATATATAAATTAGATCACTAACGGACCACTGAATTATTATCGTGCGACCAATGGAATCATCCGATCATATCCATCTCCACTTGGGCAATAATGTCTATACACCAATTCATGAGGAAATCCAATAAATCTGAAAAAAAAACTCCTTGTGTGAATCGAACCGATGACCTAATGGTCTCTAAGCCATATCCCAACCCCAAGATGCCACTAGGCTATAATGCATTTATGAAGGTGATGAATAGTGACGAATCAATGATTCATAAAACTCTAAATTTTAGAAATATGTATAGAGATGGAGATTATGATGAATATACAAAATACAGCAAATTTTCAAACTATAGAGATTAGATAAAGATGAATTTTCAAACTATAGAGATTAGATAAAGATGAAGGCCCAAATGCAAATGCTCTTAGTTGGATGGGCTCATGGGCCTCTTCTCCAACCTTGACTGGTTTGATATTCGTCCAGAAGAACAAAACCTAAAGATTTTGGTCAAGAATGACTGAATGAGATCGCCGAACAATGAGATGGATAATCGTAGGTAAATGTCATGTTAGTTGAGACTTAAAAATCCCTATTATTGTAGTAATAACGTGGGAGTTAAGGAAACTTCAGATTTCATGCAACTTGCAATAAAGCAACATTATTTTCATTATGACTATCACAAGTATACTAGCACCATATATTGTCCATTTCTGGGCGTTTTTACTAACAGAAGTTAAAAAATTTGTAACAAATAAATTACCAACTAGCTAATCACAAACGAACAATGCATGTTTACAAAACATATGTTTAATTTATTATCCTATAAACACCAAACATGAAACAACCCACAACAAGACGGAATGCCCACACGAATGTTACAAAAATATGATCTGGTTGTTTCAATAAGGCTACATAAATTTAGATTTCTACCCTTAAGCGTCGTAGTTCAGATGAAAAGGTTTGACTTGAAGTCAAAGTGCGTCGAGCAAGAGCACGTATGTCTTCTCGGGAACAGTCACGTGAGATACGAACTAGCTCCCAAAGGGCACCTCCACTCACCATGTCTTTTGCATTTACCTCTGAGAACATAACCAAAACACATATAAGAACCTTTATCATAAATGGTATGAGGGGCGAGTTTACTAAGATCAACTGAGAACCAATAATTCATTATAGATCAAGAAAAGGCACTTTTTTAGCCTTTAATCATTGAGAGGACGATCGCAATTCATGTTGTGATTTGGGAAAGACACTTAACAGAGATCTTACCAGTACCGAATTTGAACAAAACTAGGTGCCGAATACCGTACCAAAAATATTGGTACGGTACGGTATCAGTACCGGTAATTCGGTACAGTACCTGATTTGGTACCATTTTGTTTTTTTCTATCTTTTAAGCACTCATATGGGTACTATATAGGTAAAATTGGTACGAGTACCAACAAAGTACGGGCACCAATAAGGTAAAATCGGTAAAAATTGTTGTACAATACGGGTACCAAATAATTAAAATGGATAAGAGTACCTAATAGCATAATATGAAAATGAATATGAAAATAATATCAAAGTATGTACCACTACCATTTTTACCTGTACCTATACCAATACCAAAAGTACCGATACCGAAATCATTAAAACACGGTATCGATACATGTACCGAATACCCAAAATCGGTACGGGTGTTTGGGAAAAATTATCATCCCTAGTTGCTAATTATTAAATGGTTCTCATTTGAACCTCTCATTGGTGTGATTTGTATATTGATAACTAAAATTTTAACACAATGAAATACTTACCGTGTTGTGCTAAATGACAAAGTGCGAGCTCAATGTGGCGTCTTATTATTGATGCTTCGTTGTTGGCATTTTGCACAATCCATGGAAGTGCCCCGTCTTCAATCAATAAAGATCGGTTATTTTTGTTACCTAGCACAGAACAATCAGCCCATCGTTTAGTACAAAACAAAGAGAACAAAAGCCCACAAAATAAAAATATCATTCCTTCATGTTAATTGCATATATATGTCTAGAGTTAGGTTCCGGTACAAATGGGTCTTAACATACAAATTGGCTCCACTTCTCATGTTGCCATTTTGTATGTTAAGACCCATTTGTATTTGATCCTTACACTATATGTCTAAATAGATACTCCATTCTTTCTTTTAAGGATAGTTAAAGCGTTAAACATCCAGACGAAGAGCAGTATACGACATAAAAATGGTTGTGTTATCTTTTTGTTAGAAATTCTAATTTACAAAAGAACTAGTGGTATCTATTTAGGCCCACGGTACTCCTTTATATGTTTATATTTAAGGGACTTGCCTTTGCTAGAAGTTCGGGACTCGCATTTTGCAAAATTTGCAACTCCACGTGCAACTTGAGAAAGAACATCTGGATGTCTTGACCTAACCATTCCTAGCAACGCTTTGATTCCACCTTCGGATCGCAACCGAGTTTGTAGTTTATCTGCAAGTGGCAATCCAATATATCAGCAGTATGTTACTTACAGCTTAAAAACTTTCCCTTGAAAATTTTAATTCTACCTTTTCTTATAAAACTTAAATTACAAAAAAAATGTAGATGGGTCTAGGGATGAGCTTTTTTTTCCCAAATACGCGTACCCGTACAGATTTTAGGTATTCTGTACATGTATCGGTACCCAGTTTTATTGATTTAGATATTTGTTGTTTTCGGTATTGGTACGGGTAAAAAAGGTACTGGTACCGAGTTTTATATAGAGCTTTAAAAGTTTTTTTTATATTATGTGTTGTTTCGTATTATGATACTGGTACTGGTATCTATATTACCTATTTGGTACCCGTACTGTATTGGTACTCGCACCGAACCTATTTGGTACCTGTACGTACCAATATATTTGGTATGGTATTTGATACCCAGTTTTGTTCAAATTCGGTACCGGTATTTTCGGTAAGGGTACGGGTACTGTACCGATCCCTAACCTAGAAAGATCTTACAAAATAAAAATTAGAAATTATAACAGTGGCTTATACCATTTCCACATAGGTTGGCAATAGCTCCAGCTACCATTCGTAGAGTCTGTGGATCTTCAGCATCAGCTGCAGTCATCGCCAACAGACTAATCCCATCTTGAGCCATTATAAGTTCTTGATTAGCTTCTGCATCCACACCATAAATGTCATTGACAGAACAAAAGAACTTTACCATAAACATAAACAAACGCTTCATAACAGATGAGTATGCATGTGTATACAGACACAGACCGTTCATTGCAAGATTTGCAATAGCTCCAGCTGCTATTCTGCATATTGTTTCATCAAAGCTTCTGCTTCTAAGAAGTGCCAGCAATGATGTGAGACCACCAGCTTCAACTATTCTTTCCTGATTAGTATCTGCACGTTACATGTCATAACTCCACTTTTATAAACTTTGGAAAATATCAATCAAACTAATTATACTTGAATCGGGAGTCTGAACACATAGTGATATTCATAATCATACTTCGAAAGAAAAAAAAACTGTGCAGATACATACCAATTTATTGGTGGCAATCTACTATTTTGCAATAGTAACCAAGAATGACTGCATAAAACCACATTTTAAACATAAAAGAGTAAATTGCCAAAGTGGCCCCTGAGGTTTGGGCACTTTTGCCACTTTAGACATTTTTGCCAAAACGGCCCCTGAAAGGTTTTAAAATGCCAAAATGACCCTTTTTTTGACAGATTCTAAATGCTGCCGTTACACTCAGGGGCAAAATTGTCATTTCTGACCTCAGGGGCCATTTTGGCATCATTTAAACCTCACGCGCCGTTTGGCTAATTAAAAAACCAAAATATTTTTTATTTATTTATTTCTCTCCTCTCTCTCTCCTCAGGGGCCATTTTGGCAATTTACTCTACATAAAATAACCTAAAAAGGAAGATATGTGTTTGATAAGAAGGTTTCAGAAAACAATGACCTTCAGCTGCTAAGTTGGCCACCACCTTAACTGCATGCAAACGTACATTTGGATCTTCTGACTCTAGCAAGGACAAGATCTTTTGCAATCCAACTATTCAATGTGAGTGAGACGACAAGGTTAGAGGAATATAAACCACTTTTTTGAAGGATTAAAGTGCAAATTTGCATACCATGTTCGTGAAGATTGGCTATTGATGTTCTCTCTCCATTGCCTTGATTATCAAGTTGCGAGTTTCTTGGCTGAAACAACAAAAAACAACTCAAATGTTTACCTCTTTCTGTAATGTTCCATATTTTATGAGAAGTAGATTCACTATGACGACATGGTTTTAAATGTCGTGATACGCTCCAATGCGTTTGGTGCAAAAATTTCATGCGTGATGCGAGCGCACCATGTATGTGATGCACTTTTTATAAAAAAAATACTAAAAAATTATATATACATACCAACTTATAAAAACATACTTAAACTAAAACAATTGACGTAATAAGAAAATAAGAGTTGTGCTTTTTGGTTCAAATCAAGCATACTAAAAATGTTTCTAGAACCACAAAAAATGTTTAGTAATTATAATGGTCCAAATCAAGCATATTAAGATATTAAATATTAAAAAACCCCAACCCATTTCATAAAATCTGAAAAAAGAAAAAAAACATAACAAACGATGTTGCATGCGTCGGGGCGCATTATGCGAAATCAGCGAAATATTGTCGCATAACGTAACTGCATCGCATCAGCTGTGGTGATGCGCCAGCGCATCACGCATTATGTGCGCATTTTAAAGCCAAGTATGACACAATTAATCTAAAACAATATGCATAAAGATCATGTTTCGTACCTGACCAAAACCGAAAGCCAGCTGTGATAATCTGCTTTGCAATAGCAAAACTTCTTCCTCAAGTTTCTGTTTCTGACGAGTCTCTTCATCTAGTAAACTTTGGAGCTTTATAACATCAGCATTTACTCCTGCCTAATTCATGAAAAGATATACGTGATGTAATACGCATGCCAGTAAACGCAAACTTGAAAATAATGTGTTATCTTGAAAATTATGCAAACCTCTGTAGGGTGAAGTTGTGAATTCTTAAGATTTTGTATCTCTTCTTCAGCCTGTTTCCGCAAAGTCATTTCCTTCTGAAGCTTTATTTTTAATTCTCTAACATCTTCATTGGCATGATCATTACCCTGGTGATTTAGAGGGAATGGGACGATGAAAGAATGATATGATAAAAATCATAGGAAAATAAAACTTGAATTTGTATTAATGTTGATTCTATTGATAGTGAAATGATCAGAAATGTATTGTTGTGAGATTAAAAACCTCTTTAATATATGGAGTATATTCAGGATTGATACCTGGCCACCATGATTGCCATTAATGAAGCCATTGGTTCCGTGTTTTGAATGGTTGTTCATCCACTTTTCTTCAAGCTTTTTGATTGATTCCATGTAGTCCATCTGACATTTCATTTTCTCCCTCTATGACATAGAACATTATAGGGTTAGCATAAATGCCTGGAAACATATGCTTATGTGCTATGCAGTTAATGCAGTAAAATATCGGATATCGGTCAATGACCGATATTTGAGATATAGGTTACCGTGGTGGGATATCAATAATTTTAATATCATGCAGAATTTATATATATAGAAATTTAACACTAACAATTCAGTATACTCTCTTACCATTAACAAATTAACCTTTTGCAACTTGCAAAACACTAACAATTGTAGCAAGTAGGAACTGATTAAGACTTAAAACACTAACAATTAATAACTAAGACTTAAAACACTAATAGCAGCAATAAGAAGAAAGGCACTGATATCGGGAAAATTGGTGATATACAAGTCCCATATCAGTCAATATCGCCAGATAATATCGGTACCAATATTCTGACTGGTATTTGACATGGGGACCAAAAACTGGTGTCGGAGATATATCACCAATATTAACCGCATAGCTGGAAACAAATGCTTATGTGGAAAAAACTGTTTAGAGCTTTGAAACATAGTTTTTTTATAAAAAAAATAAAATTTTGAACATAATTATTAATAGTCAAATCAGATGCCAAGTGGCATATGCAGGGACACTAAAATGAAATAAGATGCCACATCAGTCGTCAGCATTTCTTTAAAACATCAGCAAAATTAGATCTGCTACCCATTGAGCTTGAACAAGTCATGCATTGCTACAATGAATAATAAAATATAACTAGGTTACTCTTTTGAGCTAAACTTAAAGTTGGTTGCTAAAACGGAAAAAAAATATAAACTTTGTGTTCTATTTCATGCAGTTTGCTCAATTTATGACAACTATATGGAATATTGGAGGCATACTTGAACTTACAGTAGTGTAAACAGTTCAATTGCACGAAAAAAGAAAACAAACAAAAAAACAAGAAAAAACCCTCCAAGCTAACCTCTAAAGCTTCTGTATAATTAATTTCAGCCTCAGATATACGCTGTTGTGCTTCTATTGCTGTCCTTTCAATTTCATCTTCAAATGCTTTCTGCTGTCTTTCATTTTCTGCAATCAGTTTGTCGATCTGTGTCTCAAGCCTTTTACACATACTTTTGTAATCGAATTCCTCCTTGATTTTCAACATGTTCTCCACCTTCATAGCCTGTGATAGATAAAATGTGACAAAAATTAACTATATCCTTCAAGGTAAAAAGAAGTCAACTCCCACATACGAAACTACATATAGTTTGACCATGGCTCTCCATTAGATATATGCATAACACAGAAAAAAAGTTAACAACAAGTAGTACTGCTGACTAACGAACACTCAAACACCATTTTCTAATCAATTGAGACCTCATGCATGATCATTTTACTTTATGGATTTGGGGCAATGTAAGCAACTGGTCAATTCTATGGAGAAAACAGTGACCATTAAACAGAGAGAGAAAAATGCCATTTTCGTCCTTGAGGTTTGGCCAGTTTTGCGACTTCCATCCAAAGGTTTGTTTTTTTCCGCATCTGGATTCAAAATGTTTAAATCTTGCCACTTTCATCCGGCTAGTTAACTCCATCCATTCTCTGTTAAGTCAGGTGTATTTTCGTCTTTTTTGTTAACTTAAAGGGCAATTGGGTCTTTTGGGGGGTATTCGATCTTTTCACATATAATGAAAAAGACCAAATTGCCCTTTAAGTTAGCAAAAAAGACAGAAATACCCCTAACTTAACGGAAAAATGAATGGAGTTAACGAGCCGGATAAAAATGGCAAGATTTCAAACCTTTTGGATCCAGATGCGGAAAAACAAACCTTTGGACGAAAGCTGCAAAAATGACCAAACTTCAGGGACAAAAATGGCATATTACTCAAACAGCAAACATTGGTTGTGTTTTTTTATAATTAAAAGCTTTCAAAAGCTGGATTTCTCACCCTTTGTCCGAACAATATAGTACTTGCGGTTTCTGCACGATGTCGTGGAGATGGTCCAACAGTTACAATTAATGATGTTCTTGCAGTACCTGTAAATATAGAAATGTTATCATTTCGACCATAACGTGTGTGAATAAAAAGTAAAAAAAAAGAAATAAATTAATTAATTAAACTAAAGAAATGCTAATATTATAGTAAATTACCTCCAAACGAATCTTTAAGCAGCCTCGTCAACTTAGAATCTCTAACAGGTACATGAGGGCTATTCTCTGCAAGAGCATTTATGCACTTTCCTAATGCACTTAATGAAAGATTTATAGATTTCGCTTCCTCTAATGTGTGTCCCTCACTTCCTGTAAGAAATTGTAGCTATATAACATTAAAGGCCTACTAATTAACAAAATCTTACTGCAGATTATAACTACACACCTGACTTGTGAACACGTTCAGAGCCTGCAAGATCTACAACAACTAATTTGCCTTTTCGAATAATAGGTGGCTTAGAGCTTTTACTCATGTGAAGAGAATGGTAATTATCACTTGGGATCTCAGATTCCATATCTGTAACAGACCTTTTAACGTGCACCTAAAGTAGTGTGTACAAAACAGGAGTATTAATAATATTTTGTCAATTTTTATATGAATATTAGCACATGAAACGATCAACTACCATTAAAATAGCATGACTACGAGAAGACTCGGTATTCAGTTTTGTGTTAGCAGCAACTCTATGAGCTTCTCCCAACCGCAATAACTCCATAAAATCATGGTGGGTTCGTATATCTACCAGCGTTGCAGCAGGTACAGACACATCACCAGTTTTTGGATCTTCAACGATTGAAATGTTATCGTTTATTGGATTTAAGAGATCTTGGATTGTCTCCATGTAAAGCTGCAGATAATTAGATAAATCCGTTTATCTAAATTAAATTCCTAGCTTCATTGTTGTACTTTATTTGTAAGGACATATGTACCTGCAAGTACGAGATCATGACAGAATCAGAATCCCAAGATATATTAGCGAGAATATCCTCCATTGCACGAACCATGATTCCACGTGCTGATGTGTCTTCATCACCCAATCGTCCTAGAGTAAAAGTCTTCCCCGTGCCTGTTTGACCATAAGCCATCACTGTCCCATTGTAACCATCTAGAACACTCTGAAATGCATAAACGTGTCTTTATACAACCATAAGTAATGAATCAGAAAAAATAGTGTAACATTACTAACCTCCACTACAGGTTTCGCAACAACTTCATAAACACGCTTCTGTGAAGCTGATTCAGTTAGCACTTCATCGAATTCGTAAGTATCTGAATCCCAATTGTTCTTTCGAAGTTTCAACCGTTTAAACTGAGACAGATAAAAAAAAACTGTCAACATGAGTAATCAGATGAATAACCAAACTCGGTACGAAAGAATGCAATTCAATGCTCCTTCAATCATAACTTGTAAGATGTAAAATTTTCACACCTCTGGTTGTAATTCTACGCAATCAGCAAAATCAGCATCTGCCACCATCTCCTCAGCATTTTGAGGTCTCAATCTGACAGCAACTCGAACACGACCAGAAACTGCAACACCAGCTCAAGATATTAGTTTTAAACTCTGTGATTTTGTTGTTGGTGGGTTAGCCTATCCCAAGTGGATTGTAATAAAAGATTTGTTGATGTTCAACTGTTGGTAGTGGGGGAAAATAATGCAGCATCATTGAAGCTGGGTATGAACAACTAATATGCTGAACTAGAAACCCTTGGTTACTACTTACTAAACCAAGATTAACACTTATAAAATATCATTAAAATCCAAACCAACAGATTGTACTAAACGATCTTTACGAGAAACTAGGTTAAAAGTGCAGGTGTACTGGTATGACATTCAGGCATTCAACGATTAGCCAACTTGAAACTATTAAAAAAATCAGCATAAGAGTACAGTGAGAATATTGCACATATGTAACCACATTCAACTACATCATGTACACACAACACATAGTTGCAAGTATAATAAACATCCTGTGGTTCTATAACTTGCATCTTTGTTTATCTTTAGGTCAGTAAATTACATCCACTGTAAATTTATTCTTAAACATCCCCAACCATGTAACAAGAATACAACAATACAACACCAATATCCGTGTATCCCTCCTTCCCGTTCAGATTAGAGCCGTTACATTTAATGCGTTCAAACTTCAATACTTCTCATTATTAAACACAACTTCTATACACAGTGCTACATATCTGTACATCACACATTACTAGTTGTACCTTACATAAAACATCTATTACAACATTATCAATCAATTATGAATAACCCTGGCCCCCCAATCCTGTGCAAAAACGAACAGTACTGTCCTACAACTAACCCTAAGAGATCTCAAATACTATCATACCACTAGAACAACACTTTACACTCATCATACATACTGTAGTCCAAAGAGTCCCTCAATATCGTAATAAAAATATAAATGTCATAAGTTCATAACAAACTTCAACAAAAACCTAACTAAAACAAATCTAAACAACAACTTCAATACATCATACTGTCATTCGCGATCAGCATTCATCATTCACATTCGAGATCCACATTTACAAAACCAAAACCGAAACATCACATATAAGTATATAACAGAAACAGTAGCTTAATAAAACCTAATAGAACTTAATAGAGCTCAAAACTCACCGGAATCATCGGAATCTCTAACTCCGACACCGGAGCCACTACGTCGAACATTAGAACTCTTCGATTTGAAGGAAGAAGACGCTCTGAGATTCGCGGAAGAAGCCGGTTGAACTCGATCTACTTTCGCCGGACCTCTGCCGTTGCGATACGACGCCATCAGTCCAGCTTGAAACGGAACACCGCTGCTACGCTGCCGGAGAGAAATTCATGAAAATTGAAAACCTAATGTGAAAGTTTTGAAGTGTTGTTGTTAACTCTGTGTGTGTGTGTGTTCAAGAGGTTATTGTGAAATGTGTTGGTGTTGCTTTTGAGTTCAAACAAAAGGTGCAGAGTTGGGGCCCAAATGTGAGGTGGGAGAAAGGGGGAAATGAAGAATGAAGAGATAATCAATGTACAGTGAAGAGAGATAGAGAGACAGGTTGAAGTTTAAGGCAGGTTAATGTGTTTATTGCACACTATGTGTGTCTTTAAATTTGCATTATAAGACAATTAAAAATAGTGATTATAATTCATTATAATTATAATCAACTACTTAGGAAAATAAAAATAATTCAAATTATAGTTTTGGTTTCTTTTGAACGGTGACTTTCTTTTTGAGTGACCCAATGTTGCACCGCTTAAACGACGGCCCTAGCCAAGACCTGCCCAGACTATATTATCTTAACCGGGCCCGCACTTGGTTGGTCAGACTTGGTTACGGCGTTCCCCGGAAACCATACAACCTCCACACGAGTTGCCTCGCTGAAGTAAGAGCCGGATGAAAACCAGGGTGCGGCTTAGGATCGAATCCCCCTTGGTGGGTTTGTCACCATCATTGCCCAACCACTGAGCATAAGCCCAAGGTTATATCAACCCCAATATGACACAAGTGAAAATTAAACTCAAGTCTCCATTAGAAAACCTAAGTCTCATACATCTAGGCCACAAAAGGGGGGGGGGGGGGGGGGGGGGGGATATAGTTTTGGTTAGAGGTCAAGAAGAACCGAGATCGTTTAATATATAAGAACTTGAGCTTGAATGCGGCTTAGTTTGAATTTCATTTCTAAGCTTAAGTTCGGCTCGTGACCTGTTTTTAAGCTCGGCTCGTTCATTATTTAATAATTAATTTACATACAATTGCAATTAAATTTTAGAGTAAATTGCAATTTTCCTGTAACATCCGTCAAAAAAAACGGATTTACCAAACCCGCTCCGTTTATCAACCGAACAGTCAGTCAAATTTTTGGTTGCGAATTAAATGCCCAAAATAATTTTAAACGATCCGTAATCAATTATTATGCGGGAATATGTATTTAGTTTTTGAAAATCTATCAAAAATAACAAAATAAAAATGATTTACTCATGCCGGGGTTCGAACTCGGGTCTGTACCGGGTCAAACCAACGCTTAACTCACACACCGTAAACCACTCCGCCACTTTGATTTTCTGTTAATGAAGAGAATCAATTAATTCAAATATTCAAGTTAGGAAGTCAAATTCAGTGAATTGCCGCCCAAAAGAACTTCACGCGTAAACAGCCTGTAACTCTTTCCTTTTTCACGAATCTTGATTGACCGGGACGCGTAATTGTGATTTCCTTTCCGTGTTTACGCCAATCATGAACCTACCTTTGGAACCGACTCGATTCGGTTCGGAAAACACCTATAAATAACCGACGTCCACAAGGTGTTTAAACCGCACAACTCATCTCATCACTCTCACACCTCTAAACCATACTCTCATCTCTCGCTCTCTGTTTTAACGCTAGTCGCCGGAAACACAAGAATCACTCGCCGGAAATTTTTATTACACTCGCCGGAAAACCGTATCAGTAATCTCCGAGGTTACTGAACCCACTAAACTTTCACCGAAGACACCCACAACCTTTGTAACCTTTCGGAAGACTCCCTTCTGCAAGAAACTTGTCGCCGGAAAAAGGTTTCTGTCGCCGGAGCTCTACCGGAAAACAGAGTAAAACCAGTCGGTACATCTCACGCCTATTTCCTTCTCTTTTTACTTTTATCTCGTCTGTAATTGATCGTTAAACACTAAAAGAACATGAATTAACTTTTCGAGCCAGTCTGTCGTCACTTCCGGTTAAAACCGGTGAAGAAGACGAAGTTCAGTAATGGTTAAGTATATTTTAAATCAAGATAATTACCGGGTTAGACACACAGTCCAGCGGTGGACTGTGTGCACTTTTAAAGCTATGGTCACGAGTTCGAGTATTGTCCCACACACGCCGCCTCGATAAAAATCCTTTTTTTTAACAAACTGAACCGGAGTCGCCTGGAGTATATGTTAAGTATATTGATAACCGAGTTATAATCAAGTGTGACACACAGTCCAGCGGTGGAGTGTGTGTCCGCTAACCCACAGGTCCCGGGTTCGAGACCTGTGGAGCGCACCGGTTATTGAGATTTAATTCGTTTTTAATAATAAAGGATTTCTGTTAATTCTAATTAATATATATATAATAATTAAAATCGGATATATAACGGGTTAGACACGTAGCTCAGTTGGTAGAGCTGCGTGCACGCGTACGGGAGGTCTCGGGTTCGAGCCTCACCCGGCGCACAACAACATGCCATTAAACCGGTCAACGCTGGTCAAAGTTACTGTAGCAATAAAATAAAATATTTTTTTTTATTATTTTTATTTAATTATTTTAATTAAAAATCAATTATAAATACTTAAAAATAACATTTTTAAGGTTAGAAAATAGCCTCAAACTCACAAAAATACACCCAACAATCCTACTAAAATAGATTCATAAAACCCGTTTACTTACCGAACCGTAATGCGATTTATCTAGGTTAATTTCACTCGTGGTTAACACCATTTCGCGTACATCCAACCTCATCAACCGAACGCACCCAATGTGAGTGAATTCTTACAAACTCCCCTTTTTTTTTTTATTTCATGTTTTGGGGTGTATCATGTGTCGCTTAAACTAATTCTCTTATGCAAATTCGTGCTATACCATTATATGAACTAAATTAGAATGTAACTATTGTTTGTTTGTGATGTATTTCATATTGTCAAAGTTGTATACAAATTATTTAGGCCCATCAGTTCGTAAGAACAACGCGTGCCTCAAAACTCATTTATTAGGCCCATCAGTTCCTCGTGTGAGACGAGAACAACGCGTGCCTCAAAACTCATACATTAGGCCCATCAGTTCGTAAGAACAACGCGTGCCTCAAAACTCATTTATTAGGCCCATCAGTTCCTCGTGTGAGACGAGAACAACGCGTGCCTCAAAACTATCATTTGGTGTTTGTATGTTCAATATTCAATATTATGTGTTGTGTGAATAAATTTACATCTACATTTACTCATATGAGGTATGCACATTATTTATAATCAATTGGATAAACTCGTTCAAATGTTTTTCCATAGGATTCACTCGCCAACATTATGTTGATCCAAAAACCTTTTTACACATGATACAGGTGGACAGGTTGAAGCAAGGAAAACATAGGATATGCCTTAGAAGAGAAACAAGAAGCTTAGACTGATAGTTAGAACATGTTGTATCATTTATTGTAAATTTCCATTAAATTGTATTAATGAATATGAAACATATAATAAATGTCATGAGCTTTGATGATAACCCAATTATGTCCCGATCACCTTTTCCGCTGCGGGTCGGGGTGTGACAGATTGGTATCAGAGCCATGACTATAGGGATATAGGATAGGTTATTAGACCCTTAGAACCTATACTATAGTCTGCCTAAATTTTAATTGATTAGGTGGTTACATACAAACTTGTGATATTTATTTGTTTCATATTTGTTTACATTTCAGTCAAACATACATGCTCATTCATTATACATATATACATATATCGATGTTCATGTATTCAATTTATTTTCATACTCTCAGTATCCAAAGATTTTATGCAATTTTCAAATCTCATCAAAGTAAGTTCTGCGACGGGCATGTAGTAACTGGAAGGGTACAAGTACCGGTAGTCGGAACGTCCTGTCTAGGTTGGCATTCGTATAAATCCAAAATAACGGACCAGTTTGCCTACCTGGGGACTAACGATGAGAGTACGACGGACCTATTAGGCCAAAGCATGCCACACCAAACGTCGTTCGAATTAACCTCACTTTGAGATGACACCGTGTCTACACCTGGACACATTCCGAATATCACACGTTGTATACATATTTCTCGATTTTCTCCGGGTTTTGTGTACGCAATCAGGTAGAAACCGTGCGAACCATATGAAAAACCGGTATTCATGGGGGCCCACATGATTACACAGGTAAAGTATGGCGGCATGACGGGCCTAACAGCGAGCAAAGCCCAAGACATCCTATGGATGTAGTAGAGTTAATTTTTCTATAATTATTTTATGATCGTTCAATCCCAAACACGACCCACGATCCCAAAGGCATTCAACTCATACTCTTGACATGTATTCCTTGTAGATGTCTTCTAGCCTCGCTCGTAGGAAATTGAGAGCAGGAAAAGCCCGTGAACGCATGGCTACCCAAATCGCTCAGCAAATGGCGACCGTAATACCCAACATCGTAGTTCAAGTTCAACAAGCCCTTACCGCTAATTCCGTTAACCCAACCCAACAAGAAGATCAAAACACTATCAATCCTTCAGTCACTAAATGCACCTACAAACACTTCAAATCCTGCGATCCTCCAAAATACGAAGGTACTGAAGGTGTCACCGCTCTCCTCCATTGGTTCGAAGAAATGGAGAACACTTTTCTAAATTGCGATTGCCCCGATGATCGCAAAGTGCGTTATGCTACCGGTCGCTTACTTGGAACGGCACTCACATGGTGGAATACAGAAAAGACCAAACGTGGTGTTGAAGAAACTATGACCTTGGCTTGGGAAGAGTTGAAGGAATCATGACAAGACGGTTTTGCCCAAGAAGTGAAATCAAGAAATTGGAGGATGAGTTTCATGCTTTAAAACAAAAGGAAGGCGACCACACCACATACAACAAGAGATTCCTTGAGTTAAATCAAATGGTTCCCAACTTGTTTACTCCCCTCTACCGTTTGATCGAGCACTACATTCGTGGTCTTCCATCAAAGATTCAAGACTCTATAATAAGTACCTCGCCTGCAACTTTGGAAGCAGCAATGGAGCTAGCAACCGCGCTCACTGAGAACCGAATCCGAAACAAAGACTTCAAGGAGGAAAAGAAGAAGGATAAAGCATCAACCGAAACCTCAAACCACACCCGAACCGAATCCTTTGCACCACCTACTTCTAAGAGAAAACGTGATGGGCAAATCTTCGCCGTCACCCAACGTAACCAACCAGCTTCACAAGTTGTACCTCCTCAAACTATCCCAAACGCTCAAGAAGCACCCAACTCAACTTACCCAAACAAGAAACCTTACATTGGACCTCACCCTCAATGCAACACCTGTTTCTATCACCATCCATCTACCTTACCCTGTCGACTATGTGCGAATTGTGGACGCTACGGTCATTTGAGCAACGTTTGCCGCACCCCTCAAAACCAAACCTCAACCCCTACTCAACCCATGATCCAAACATATCAACAACCTCAATACCCCATGTACCCATATGTTCGAGCTTGTTTCAATTGTGGCGACCCTACCCATTTTAGAAACACGTGCCCTCGTTTGGTTAACATCATAAATGCCCAAGCTCAAGCAAACCCAGTTAACCAAGCAAACCAAGCAAACCCAGCTCCACCACCAGCAAGAGGAAGAGTTTATAACATCAACGCCAATCCTGTTGAAGATGTTAACGGTCCAAACCAACCACTTAACTAGCCTTCTCTCACCAAAAATCAAGATTCAACTCTAATCACTTAGTTTTGATGTTTTTCTTTATGTTATCTCAATTTTCACGTATCTCAATTGGAATTTTATCCAAGAATTTTAATGCAAATTACTAGTTCAGTTGGTTTTATACTCATTGATTTAATATTCATATCATCATACTTCACGACATATCTCAGAAGTTGAGTTGTGTCTCACATGCAATACATTTCATTTCATTTTACATTTCAATACGCTCGGCTCCGCTTGATTGAGCCTTGAGCTCACAGATCAATTTACATTTCCAGTTCATGCAATACGTTCGGCTCCGTTTGATTGAGCCTTGAACGCACATACATTTTCATTATCAGTATCTTGTGGTTGTGGTGTTTGTTGTAGAGTCGCATAGAACTAATCATAACTGGCGGATGAAGCCAATGAGAATTTGACAAGAATACGGTGGATACGCCGCTGGTACTTCCTATATATAAGTATTCTTGTCAAAGGATCAGAGGCATTATCAGGCGGTTATGAGAAGTTCCATGTAGGATTTACTATTGCCTTGGTTGAAATTGTGTTACATTTATATCATCTCACTATTTAAAGAAATTGGATTGTGATCCATTTCTATATAGACTAACCTCTCCATCATAACAAATGAGAGAGGAACCATCATCATTCAAACATATACGCTATCAGAATGTGGATACAATTGTTAGTTGTTGTGTTTATTTGTGTAGAATTTCTGCCTTAGGAAATAACCCTAAGCATATTCAAACTCTTACGCATGTTATCATTTTAGCGAATCATTCCTGCTTAACAATACCTATACAGTAGGCAACAAAAAGCGATTCCTGTATTAGGATACTTAACCTTTACAAGGAACGTTACCGCCTCAAACAAAAACTTAAACCCTTATTTCTTCTAAGTATGTAACAGTCAAAACTAAACACCATCATTCTTTTAGTCAATTATATCCCTGTTTAAATTTCGGGACGAAATTTCTAAAAGCAGGGGATACTGTAACATCCGTCAAAAAAAACGGATTTACCAAACCCGCTCCGTTTATCAACCGAACAGTCAGTCAAATTTTTGGTTGCGAATTAAATGCCCAAAATAATTTTAAACGATCCGTAATCAATTATTATGCGGGAATATGTATTTAGTTTTTGAAAATCTATCAAAAATAACAAAATAAAAATGATTTACTCATGCCGGGGTTCGAACTCGGGTCTGTACCGGGTCAAACCAACGCTTAACTCACACACCGTAAACCACTCCGCCACTTTGATTTTCTGTTAATGAAGAGAATCAATTAATTCAAATATTCAAGTTAGGAAGTCAAATTCAGTGAATTGCCGCCCAAAAGAACTTCACGCGTAAACAGCCTGTAACTCTTTCCTTTTTCACGAATCTTGATTGACCGGGACGCGTAATTGTGATTTCCTTTCCGTGTTTACGCCAATCATGAACCTACCTTTGGAACCGACTCGATTCGGTTCGGAAAACACCTATAAATAACCGACGTCCACAAGGTGTTTAAACCGCACAACTCATCTCATCACTCTCACACCTCTAAACCATACTCTCATCTCTCGCTCTCTGTTTTAACGCTAGTCGCCGGAAACACAAGAATCACTCGCCGGAAATTTTTATTACACTCGCCGGAAAACCGTATCAGTAATCTCCGAGGTTACTGAACCCACTAAACTTTCACCGAAGACACCCACAACCTTTGTAACCTTTCGGAAGACTCCCTT
This sequence comes from Scalesia atractyloides, assembly GCA_947069175.1. Taxonomy (NCBI): domain Eukaryota; kingdom Viridiplantae; phylum Streptophyta; class Magnoliopsida; order Asterales; family Asteraceae; genus Scalesia; species Scalesia atractyloides. The sequence continues at coordinate 97,585,248 of CAMTDV010000008.1, forward strand.
CTGCAAGAAACTTGTCGCCGGAAAAAGGTTTCTGTCGCCGGAGCTCTACCGGAAAACAGAGTAAAACCAGTCGGTACATCTCACGCCTATTTCCTTCTCTTTTTACTTTTATCTCGTCTGTAATTGATCGTTAAACACTAAAAGAACATGAATTAACTTTTCGAGCCAGTCTGTCGTCACTTCCGGTTAAAACCGGTGAAGAAGACGAAGTTCAGTAATGGTTAAGTATATTTTAAATCAAGATAATTACCGGGTTAGACACACAGTCCAGCGGTGGACTGTGTGCACTTTTAAAGCTATGGTCACGAGTTCGAGTATTGTCCCACACACGCCGCCTCGATAAAAATCCTTTTTTTTAACAAACTGAACCGGAGTCGCCTGGAGTATATGTTAAGTATATTGATAACCGAGTTATAATCAAGTGTGACACACAGTCCAGCGGTGGAGTGTGTGTCCGCTAACCCACAGGTCCCGGGTTCGAGACCTGTGGAGCGCACCGGTTATTGAGATTTAATTCGTTTTTAATAATAAAGGATTTCTGTTAATTCTAATTAATATATATATATAATTAAAATCGGATATATAACGGGTTAGACACGTAGCTCAGTTGGTAGAGCTGCGTGCACGCGTACGGGAGGTCTCGGGTTCGAGCCTCACCCGGCGCACAACAACATGCCATTAAACCGGTCAACGCTGGTCAAAGTTACTGTAGCAATAAAATAAAATATTTTTTTTTATTATTTTTATTTAATTATTTTAATTAAAAATCAATTATAAATACTTAAAAATAACATTTTTAAGGTTAGAAAATAGCCTCAAACTCACAAAAATACACCCAACAATCCTACTAAAATAGATTCATAAAACCCGTTTACTTACCGAACCGTAATGCGATTTATCTAGGTTAATTTCACTCGTGGTTAACACCATTTCGCGTACATCCAACCTCATCAACCGAACGCACCCAATGTGAGTGAATTCTTACAAACTCCCCTTTTTTTTTTTATTTCATGTTTTGGGGTGTATCATGTGTCGCTTAAACTAATTCTCTTATGCAAATTCGTGCTATACCATTATATGAACTAAATTAGAATGTAACTATTGTTTGTTTGTGATGTATTTCATATTGTCAAAGTTGTATACAAATTATTTAGGCCCATCAGTTCGTAAGAACAACGCGTGCCTCAAAACTCATTTATTAGGCCCATCAGTTCCTCGTGTGAGACGAGAACAACGCGTGCCTCAAAACTCATACATTAGGCCCATCAGTTCGTAAGAACAACGCGTGCCTCAAAACTCATTTATTAGGCCCATCAGTTCCTCGTGTGAGACGAGAACAACGCGTGCCTCAAAACTATCATTTGGTGTTTGTATGTTCAATATTCAATATTATGTGTTGTGTGAATAAATTTACATCTACATTTACTCATATGAGGTATGCACATTATTTATAATCAATTGGATAAACTCGTTCAAATGTTTTTCCATAGGATTCACTCGCCAACATTATGTTGATCCAAAAACCTTTTTACACATGATACAGGTGGACAGGTTGAAGCAAGGAAAACATAGGATATGCCTTAGAAGAGAAACAAGAAGCTTAGACTGATAGTTAGAACATGTTGTATCATTTATTGTAAATTTCCATTAAATTGTATTAATGAATATGAAACATATAATAAATGTCATGAGCTTTGATGATAACCCAATTATGTCCCGATCACCTTTTCCGCTGCGGGTCGGGGTGTGACATTTCCACCCTGTGGTTTGATCCAGGTTGCATAATGACACCCTATCTTCCACTTTTTATTGTATGAAACCATGAGGTGGGCTATCCATTTCAACACGCCACACACCGTTAGTCAAACGTTAGGTTGACTGTTACTTTGAGGGGTATGTTAGTCATTTCATCATTGAAGCTTATGAACCACACTTTACAAACTCCATTTTCCTAGGTTCACATTCAGACACCCTCATTTATGAACACCAGATTAAGCTTTGTTTCAATTTCTTTGTACAATGTAGTCGGATTACAGGTGTCGGAGACCCGGAACCACCACACAAGGTGCAGGTTACGGTAGTTTTGAAGTGGTTGAACGATTTCGTGCTTAACCTTGTTGTCGTCTTCCCGTCGGCACCACCAAATCACCGCCATCACTCCCACCGTCATCACCGCAATGCCATCACCACCACCATCACATAACCGCTTCACCAAGACTAGAGTGGCTCTGGTTCTTTTGATTATGGTCAAGTATTAGGCTTGTATACACTTAAGTGTAAATTTATAATGCTTATTTTGCTACTATTGGTTTGATGAACATTTAATATGTATAATTATGCAACTAACTAGGTTTCATGATATCTATATGTAATAAGGTTTAATGTTTTGAACACAGTTTGTATAATTATGCAAGTCCAGTTTATTAGTATATGAGACGTATACTACACTATACGATACGATACAACACCCGTATAGGCCTATAGCTGTAGTATAGGTCTCGTATAGGACTATAGGTGTGATTTAGGTCCCGTATAGGCCTATAGGCATATACAAGACCCATAGAGGACTTATACGAGACTTATACTACCCTATACTATACGATACGATACGATACAATATGATATGATACTATAGGATATGATGCAACACTCGTATAGGGCTATAAGTGTAGTATAGGTCCCGTATAGAACCTATACGAGACTTATAAAAAGAAGCTGGTTTAAGAACTGGAACCGGTTTGTGATTCGGAACAAGAATCGATGTTAAAATTAGTTTGGAACCGAGAAGTTGAAATCAGTGTGCGAACCTATACTTCGAGAATGGTCAAACAAGAATCAAAATAGTTAAAACCTAGTATTGAAACCGATTTTTTCCTACCTAAGAAACTAGGTCCAACAAAAGCTGGTTTTGACTCTTGTTGACTCGAACTATAACCAGGTTTTATTGAAGTAATAACTTTAAAGTGGGAATTAAATACAATAAAACAATATAACTAAATAATTTAGGTTTTATCGTGAGAAAAATCCTGTAATAAAAAAATGAATAATTAGATTTAGTAACCATGCAAATCAATTGCTTGTTTCAATTTCAGTATAACAATGATTAATTATGGAACTTTATCATATTTATTAATTAGTTTACAGTATAACAATGATTAATATTTCTTATATGTAGATGCAGGGATGCGACGGATGAGGGGCCTGTAGTGGGAGTCTCTTCCATTACACCGTTCTTCAAGATATGGGCATCCGGAGATTCCGAAATGTCAAGATGTTGAAGGGACGTGAGATGTTGGGCAATGGGCAGTCAATCTATTCAGATAGGAGCCCAACACAACCCCAAAGTAAGACCAACACCCCTACACAGGTTGTTATATACAGAAATAAAGGCACAAAAACCTCAATTGATATTACATCAATACAAATTTAAACTTTACAAACACATAAATAACCCGGACTATAATTGACTGCAATCTTGGTCTTAAATCTCCATGAATCCCTGATCACAGTACTCAAAGCTCGTAACGTAGCCTAGATACCTGTCGCAGAGAAGGAAATGCAACTAAGCCTGACGCCTAGAGAGAAAGAAGACAACGAAAAGATAGAAACATACAAGTCTAAAACGAATATCATATACAACGTAGGTTATGATCTTCTACATCCTAGGTCTTCCCGTTCCATCATCTGGCTTATGTTTTTCATGTAGCATTCAGACCGAATGACTCTATGAAATTATGTTGATACTTCCACATATTATAGGTAACGTAGGAGACATCTCTGTTTTTCCCCCGGGAATCTTTAGAATTACCACTGCTTAGCTTTCAATTCGCCTCTGACCATCAAATGAAATGTGAATAATCCGTCTCTTCTCTTTGAAAGAAGGGGCACTTCCGGTTCTGTCGGTGCTTTAAACAATTTTGTCTTCTCCATATTACTATATCTGTAGAGTCAATAATTTTATGTGAGGAACTACGTCTGTCGTCACATACTCTACATAACTATTATTAATGTCACGCATATATTAATAATAATTTAAAGTTTAATGCTTCAATAAAAAAATTGAAGAATAGTAATCAATGGGAATTCAAATTCAGTTTGTTTGACATGAAGAGTCTAACTGCACTTCCTATAATTTAAAATCTTAAGGCAGTGGTTTCAAAGACATACCTAAATATCAATCATTTGACCATACTCAGTTTAGCAAACTGCAATATGGAAAATGAAATTGTCAAAGACAAAACATATGAATTCACAAAATGAGTAACAGGTTACAAAAATCAAATCACAACAAACTCAAATAAATGTACAAGTAACAACCCGGATTCAGGAAACGGAAATCCAACATACCTTAACATAACTTTCCAAATTGGTTTCCAAAGTTACACTACTAAAAAACAACCCTTTTCCGACCACGATTTTGGTCGGAAGTTTGTTGGAAAAGCGTGTTTCCCACAAAAACGTCTATGTTGGAAAAATCAAGTCGGAAAACATTTCCGACAAACTTCCCACTAAAGTTTCCGACAAATTTCCAACAAAAATTAAGGTTAAGTTTTCCGACATAGTTCCGACCACCTTTTGACCACTTGTTATTTTTGTCTTTATTTTATTACTTTTGTTTTTCCAACGATTTTCCCACAAATATTTTCCGAGATCAGATGGATAGAACAAAATATGTAACTCTTATTTAAATGTCATTTGTTTGTAAAGGAGGTATATAGATTATCAAAACAAATTAACACCCTCATCAAATTTAAAAAGGAGATATACTGAAATCAGGTTTGATTGCTTCTGACAAAAATGCCCTTCACATCCAACTTTCAGTCTAATGTCATAACTTGAAACTGTTAAACTACACTTGGTTTTTTCAAAACAATTTAGACAAAAAAAAACTCTGGGTCGGCGCTACCTGTTCCAATTTGAACCTCTGATAACTACTAGTAACCATATTGATTAGTCAAAGGTTCGGTTAAGTCAAAGTATGACACATTGTTAAATTGCTATATATTTGAGTTTGCGTACCACTGGAACCGCATGATAGTTCTTTCAAAGCGGCATGAAGATATTGAGTCTTTTCTAAGCTTTGTTCACTCACATTGTTTGCAAATTCTTCAACACCCGTGACATTTTTTCTAAGCTTCTCACAATGCTTTCAAAGCATGCAAATGAACCAAGTCATGGTAGTAGACGCAACGTCTAAGTTCAATAGTATATATCTCATGTTGCAGAAACCTTGATATAACATCATCTTCAATTGCAATTCTCAGGAGTCAAACAACCATTCCTTTCCAAGGCCAGTTCAACAAGAATTATATATATACAACTACCAACATGGTAACACACTAACAATTAGACTTGGACTGTATGTTCAAATGAAAATCTATATACACGATTGGCAACCAGACGAGACGACACGTAGGCAAAACCAGTAAGAAATGACACACATTCAAATGAAATACGCATCATATACATTTGCTAAACCATCACCAACTAAAACGTTAAAAAACGGTCATGACTTTATGGTTGACAACCAAACCACAGTTCGAAAAGAAGAATAACCCAAGTAACGTATCTCCTCCAACCATTGTTTCCCCTAACCGACGCATCTCCTCCAACCATCGTTTCCCCCATGGTTGTTTCACACCCTATATAACGCCCACCACCACCAAAAATCTCCTGCAATGTCATCCCACGGCTTCCACAAAAATAAAGAGTTTGGACATTTGTTGACACACGTTTTTGTGTTTGTAGCGTGTATTACGTTTTTGTATTGTATAAACGATCTTTTACTTTGTTTGTTTGACTTTTGATGTAAGTTGACCAAGTCAAACATCCTCCTGTTTGACTTGGACAACAAGTTAGTTATTTTTGAGTCTGTAACTGTTTACTTGCGAAGGTGTCCCACGAAGGACCTTCATGAGCCTTCGTGTTCACGAAGGTGGTTTTTCGTGTGGAATATCCACAAAGATAGTCCTTCATGTTTGATTGGGATTCTTTGGTGTGATTGATGTAGGGCGAAGGTGAATTTTGCATGGAATAGGTCACCCTCGCCTGAAGATTGTTCACCTTCGCGGACACTGTTGGGTTTGCCTATATATACCAGCAGTTGTCATTTTGAAAGGTAAGAGAGCACATTCAAAGAGTATTGGAGCATCATTGTGTATTCATGTACTGTTACTCTGCTGAAATCAATACTATTGGAACTTTAAAGTGATATTCATCATGTTATTGGTGTGTTCTTGCTTTGGTTTGTATACAAACTTGGATTCCGCACTTGTTTGTGTATTGAACAACAAGGAATAGGTAATCTTGGATCCATTCTAGGGACCTACAAGTGGTATCAGAGCTTTGGCTCGATTCTTTGTTGAAAACCAAGCATTATGGTGAGTTTTTGAGTGTTTTTGAGAGTTTTTTTAAGTTTTCTTGGACAAAAATACTAAACCAATGTTCTTGGAGGATACAATGGATTAAAACATGTTAAAAATGACTTTGTTTGTAGAATATAATCATCAAAACCTTGTTAAAACCAATGGAGACAATGAAAAACATGGTTTTTGTTGAATTTTGAACATAAAAAACTTAAACACCATTGTTTCGAGCGAGAATACTGGTCGAAATTGGTCACCCGAATAGTACAGACACACCGGAAAATCCTGTTGGTTGACCTGCAAGGGGTAGTGGGGCAGAAATTGTACTTTTTTGTCAGCTGGTCGGAGATTATGTCTTTTCATCGCACCTTCGCGTGAACAGTACCACGCGAAAGTGAACCTCGTCCTTTTGAAGGTTGTCGAAGGTCTTTACACGAAAGTCCTCCTTCGTGTTGCCTTCGCGGTCCTCCTTCGTGGTTCTATTGTCCTTCATGGAGCCTTTCGCAAGGTCTGGCCTTCGTGTCTCGTTCGCGTGTACTGTTCACTTTTGCATAAAGTGAACAATAGTGAACAGTAACTTGGTAAATCTTTGAAAGATTAATTAATTTAAGATTTTTTCATTAAAACTGTTAATCAAAATGAGTACAAATCTTTGGGGTTGGAATCCTGATGTGAATACGGACAATAGTTATACGCAAAAAGGTTTAGCACCGTCTTGGGCTCAGTCACCCACACCTTCACTGTCACCCGTACCTTCACAATCTGGTTTGATTACAGTACCTTCACAATCTGGTTTGATTACAACTAGTCAATGGGCTTTCGTCACTAATCAAAATTAGAGTATTCAGAATCTCTTATGAGCAAGAATGAAACTGGAAGTAATAAATGCCCGCCAAAACTTATGCACATGAACGAGTATCCAGGTTGGCAGGAGGGGTTTCATATGTATATTCTCGGACAGAATAAGAAGTTGTAGTTGTGTTTTACTACAACATTCAATCAGGCACTGGATGAATCCGGATCAAATCCTACATCTTTTGCAGAGCTTACAGAAGAAGAAAAGAAGGCATATGACCTTGAGAAGAGGGCTTTTGCAATCCTAACTCAAGCGCTCAACAAAGATATTTATCATCAATTTGTGTGTTTTAAAACCACTAAGAGCTTGTATGAGCTAGTGAGAGAGAGTGTAGAGAGAGCGAGAGAGTATCGGTTTTCTTTGTATTAGTCGAATCTTGTAGCGAAACACTGTCGAAATCAATACACGGAACCGTTAATTGTTGACATTTTTGCATATTGTTCATATTCTCGCTCAGTTTGTTTCGTAATGTGGGTTCTACACTCGTTACGACATTCAAAACAAGAAATTATCGTAGTCTGATGATCTGTATCGGGACCTACAACGGCTACAGAGAGGAGTCACAAAACACCAACGTTTTCGGTACGACGGTGGTGGTTCCTTATTTATGGCGGTCTATCTGTTATCGCCTTTGTTTACAACCTTCTTCCACTGCTTTGCATCTGAATTTAGGGAGACGAAGAAAGAAGCTCTTGCCATTTTAAGAATTTTGTTCAGATAGAGAAACTAAGGTTTTGCTCCTCGGGACTAATAGCGTGAACTATCTAAATCAATTATCTTAGGAAATATTATTTTTGTATAGCATTATACTTTCCTTATGTATAGGATCTGTTTGTATTATATATGGAGGAAACATAATACAAAGAATTGAAGTTGTGAATTGCAAATCTTATATGGTATCACGCCAACTCTAATCCTTCCCCCTCACCCCAACCTTCCCCTTTGCGTCTCTTATTTCCGGCCACCCTCTCCTCCTCTCTCCCCGTCTTCCTCCTAATATCTCTCAATGGACTCCAAGATTCATCTAAGCAATGATAGTCAACAACATTAAAGACCTTGTGCCTTTAACCCTAGAAGTCGAAACTGCTCATTACACCACTTGGGCAGAACTCTTCAAGAACTCTACAGGGCTTACCAGGTCTACGACCATCTGGAACCCAGACAAAAAGCACCGGCCTCTGCCTCCTCCTATGAGGCTAAAGCGGCTAAGGCCGATGCTACTTCTTCCGATATTGAAGCTTTATGGTCTCGTCTAGATGCCATTGTTAAGCAATGGATATGGCACCATATTGACTGACCTTCTACACACCATTCTCACTCCAGCTCACACCATCTAGGATGCTTGGACCACCATATACCTCTTCCATGACAACAAGAACGCGGGGCTCGTTCAACTCCAGCAGGACTTTTCCAACCTTTATCTCGACTCATTCCCTTCCATGGCTGCATACTGTCAACAACTCAAGCTACTTGCTGACCAACTCAGCAGTGTTGGAGCACCAGTTGATAACCAATGCCGTGTGCTTCAACTGCTGTTCAGTCTCTCTACTTATAGGAGAGCATGTTTACCATAATTCAACACCTTGAGCCTCAACCCGGTTTTTTGAATGCAGATCCCTCCTTATCATGGAGGAAAGCAAGAAAAATAATCAATCCACTTGTGTAGCCGAACTCGACCACAACCCTAGCCACGTCTACTGGCATCAACACTACAAACTCTGCTGCTCCTACCTCGAACTGGTCGCGTGGACGTAGCCACGGTTGGGGCGGGGTCGTGGGTGCTCCAGTAACACAACCCCTGGGGGATGCGGATGTGGACCATCACCTCAACACCCATATATTGTTTTCCCTCCTTCCTAGGTTGCAAACCAATGGGGTATCCTTATCAACAACAATTCTCAACCATGGCAGCAACATTCGTGTGCTCCTCCTTGTCCTTACCCCTTGGTGCAGCGCCAAAACAACAACCCATCTGCTAGCATACTTGGAGCCGGACCTAATCAAGCCTACATGGCTGGTTTCACTCCCACGGACATTCAACAAGCTCTCTATACTATGTTTTTAAAAATTAGCCCGACCCAACAAGCTACATGGATACTGGTGTAACTGGTCACATGGTAAATCAACAAGGTACTCTCTTTTCGTCTCCTTTTAATATTTGTACTTCTAAAAACATACTAGTTGGTAATGGCATGAGCATTCCCGTGATCGGACAAGGTAACCACACCCTCCCACCACCTTACCCACCACTAAAACTAAATAATGCCCTTTATGCCCCTAATCTCTTTAAAAATCTCATCTCCGTTTGTAACTTACCAGAGGTAATCTTATGTATATTGAATATTACCCTTTCGGTTTTATTGTGAAGGATCTCAAGATCAAGGCCCATATCCTATACTACGATGCAATAGATCCGGTGATCTCTACCATCTAACTCCTCAGCTTGCTTTCTCAACCTCCGCTTTTGCTACTATTTCTCAAGAGCATTGGCATCAATGACTTGGGCACCCGGGAAACACACTATTGCATTCGTTGAAATTGTCTTCTTGTATTCATTATATTAAACCAACTACCACATTTTGTCAGTCGTGTTTTTTGGCTAAAGTGTAAAACTGCCTTTTTATGGTTCTTGCAATAAAACTTCTTTACCATTTGATATTATTCACAACGATTTGTGGGCATCTCCGGTTCTAAGCACCGGGGGACACCTTACTATATTTTCTTCCTGGATGACTTTACTAATTTTTTTGTGGACCTTTCCCATTAGCAATAAGTTGCAGGTTTTCTCAACTTTTGCAATCTTTAATAATAAGGTTAAAACACAATTCCAGAGAAATATCAAACAATTCCAATGTGACAACGGTAAGGAATATGTAATTCCTTCCAAACCTTTTGCCACAAAAAGGACATGCATTTTCATTCTCTTGCCCTTACATGTTGTCCCAAAATGCCTAGGCATAACGGAAAATCCGGAGAAAAAACAATATGATCTCAATGCTCCTTGCTCAATCTTCTCTCCCCCAACCTCCTGGCACCATGCATTAGAAACCGCTACCTACTTGCTCAACATCATACCTAGCAAGAACCACAAATTTCTCTCTCCCACCTCTCTTCTCTATAACTGTGATCCAACCTATGACCTCCTTTGTGTCTTCGGTTGCCTTGGTTATCCTCTTCTCCCCTCCACCACAATTCATAAACTTACCAACCGATCAAAACGGTGTGTCTTCCTCAGCTACCCTCTAAATCATCACGGCTACAAATGCTTCGATTTACACTCCAACAAAATCTTATTTCTCGTCATGTTCATTTCGAAGAAACCATCTTCCCATTCGCCTCATCTGTCACTCACACACCTCACTCCTATGATCTCATAACTTCCTTCAACCCCTTTATATCCCCCTTCTATGGAACCAAGTTTCACCACCAAGTCCTCAGCATTCATCAAACTCCTCAACCTAATCAACCTAACATCATAATCAACCAACTGTAAACTCTACCAGCCGTGGCCCAAACCCACAAGCTCATTTCGACACCTCACATCAACCCGATCCATCCCAAACAACCCCATCATAGCCCGACCCACCTCCCTTCATCCAAACATACAGTCGTAGGCACCACCCAACCAAGGCCCAATTACTTCCTAGATCACTCTACGACAACCCCACCTACTCCAACCGTCCAACATCCTTCATCTCAACCACCTGTTCCACTCCAACCGCCTACCATTACAATGCGCACACGTGCTATGGATGGCATCTTCAAACAAAAACGTCTTAACCTTCATACCTCTACCGTTGTCCCAATCCCAAAGACCCCACACGATGCCTTGTCCATATCCAAATGGTTTAATGCTATAACTAACAAATTTATTGCACTAACTAAAAATGAGACCTGGAAGTTAGTTTCTCGTGAACCAAGTTCAAATCTGATGGGAGTCTCAACAGGTTGGGATCGACTATGGTGAAACTTTTAGCCCAGTTGTCAAATCGGCAACTATTAAACTTGTCTTATCATTAGCTCTGTCTCAATCCTGGTTGTTTATTCACCAGCTAGACATCACTAACACATTTCTTCATGGAAATATTCAAGAAACGGTCTACATGTATCAGCCACTAGCCACTCGGGTTTCGACATCAGGATTTTCCAAATCACGCATGTCGACCTCAAAAGTCGTTATATGGTCTTAAGCAGGCACCACGGGCGTGGTGTCAACGTTTTACTATTTTATTTTATTGCAGAGCTTCATACAGAGCAAACCTGACAATTCCGTGTTTATATATCAGCATTGTCATCACATGGCTTATTTACTAATTTATGTCGATGACATTATTTTAGGGACCTCATCCGATGATTTGCGTCAACAACTTATGTCCATTCAACAGGCATACACTGGAGACGTAATCTACTGTACTGCCATGGACTCTTGTAAACCGGCTAACACTCCGGGTGACACCAACTCCAAGCTTGCTACTTCATCCGGTCCCCTCTTCTCCGACCTGACATTGTATTGTAGTCTCGCTGGTGCTCTTCAATATCTGACCTTCACAGGTCCTGATATCACATATGTGTGCAACAAATTTGTATGCATATGCACTCTCCCACAGCAGAACACTGGAATGCCCTCAAGCGAATAAGATACGTATAGGTACGGCTATTCATTTTTATCCAAAACCCGAAACCCGACCCAAATTCAAAGCCACCTGAACCCGACCAACCCGAACTTTAAATGGTTTGGTTATCGGGTCATTTTTTCCTTGCCAAAAACCCGAACAACCCGAGCCGACAAACCTGAACCGGAAAAAAACCCAGACATTTATTGTTTTTTTTCTTCTTGTAGAAGTGTTTAGATTTAGAGTCTTTAATAGATGGAACACTAAGTTTTGGGACTTTTAAATATTTTAATAGCATTTTGTCAACAAATCTTTGAACTTTGATTATATTTTTAAAGTAGCATTATGAATTTTGATGATATTTTGTAAAAAAAAAAACATTTATATCATTTTACCTGCCCCTCAACCTCATATAAACCACTCGCCATATCCGCAAATGCAACAAGCACAGGGATATTATGCAAGTTCTATATATGTTTATTCTTCGAACCCATAACAAAATAGCAATTTACCCAACCTGGGTTGGAGGGGCAATAGTCCTCACCGTGGAGGTTGCTATGCCCAACGAGGTGTCGGTTTTCCTAACCCACAAACCCACTTCACCAGTGGTTCAGAACAATATGACCTCGGGTTTAAGTTCTGGGAGAGGGAGAGGCCGTGGGCCAGGGCAGGGTGGAGGGCGAGGACGGGTGGAAGACCCTTGGAAGTTTCTAGAACTTGTAATTTGGAAGACACTAAAAAAGCAGTGGTTTCCCCGTTCTCTTACGGCGAAAAAACCTCGAGTTTCTGAATCTCCAAGACAGTGTAGCTCACAACCTAGCCTTGCTGAAATCTTGGCTGCATTGTTTAATGAAGCTACAGACAATGAACCCAATGCAGAATGATTGGGTTCAAGCTGGTTGTCCTTAGGCTTGATCGTTACTCTTTTAGCATGAATCACGCTCAGATTAGTGTCCTCAAACAGTCCAACAAGCAAGCTCCTGGAGAGCTGATACATCAGAGCTCTGAAATCGTAGATCTGTTTTGAAATCCTGTGAGCCATTTCTCTCACGAGTCTCTGGAACGGAAGTTTCATGATCAAAAGGTCAGTACTCTTCTGATACTTCCTGATCTCTGAATCTGTGGCTTCTTTACTCCTCCGGTGTTTGGAGCAGACTTCCTTAATAGTCATAGTGGTTGATATCACTTTTTTTCCCCACATTATATATATGTGTGTACCTTCCCCGTTGCATATTAAGTTTTAGATGAATCTTTCTAAATAACATATGAGTACCAAATTGGAACGTGTAAGGTACTTTGGGTTTATCTGAAAGAATACATGTTATAATTAAAGACATTGATTTTCTTATTTTTCTTTTTCATGATGAACACTTTGTGAAAAAATAGCAATATGTTAACTACCCATTCTACATGTCCCGTCAAACACGTACATCTTCACAGAGGGCTTTTCATCACCTTTCTTTAGCGAAATTCATTCAAGTTTAAGTGTTCAACTTCCGCTCGTTCAAACTGCCATGGTGTAATACAAACTAAAATTATACATTTATCCTAATACATATGAACGACCGATATAGTTTATGATGTTATCATGAATGGTTTTTGGGATTCTTACATCTCATTCTGTGATTTGTTTCTCATTGCAACTTCTTTTGGTGGACATTTACAAGGGACAATCCTACGTCTGATAAAACAATTTAACTAGATCTACTAATGGGTCGTTAGTAAAGTCATATGTAATAAAAATACCAACGCAAACTCATAACATATATAACTTAACATGAAATGAAGTAAACATGTAGAGTAAGGTACCCGGTCGCTATGCCGATAAGAAATAAGCACATCTCGAAGCCTAATAACCTGAGATATATAATTACTTTCATCTGAATACTTCATACATTTATTAAATTAAATACCAACGTAAACTCTGAACACCATTAATAAAAAAAAACCCTCTTCCCATTGTTGATAGAATGTCGAAGAAGACACGTCGAAAGCGCACAACCTAGTAACATAAAAGCATATGTGCAAATGCTATGATTCAAATCAATAAACAATATATTACACAAATGCATTGCATTCTTGGCCTTCAATCTCTATTCATTCATTCCTGATCACACAGCCTAGATTACCTGTTGCGGAGAAAAAAATGTGACTAAGTGTAATGCCTAGAATGAATGAATACAACAAAAGACAAACATAAAAGTTTAAAATGAATATCATATACAACGTTTTAGCGTAAAAGAATGAACATTTAAATTATTTAGATAAAATCCCAAGTTGCCTATTTATAATAGAGCAATCTTTTATTTTTTGTTGACCAACATAATATTTGTAAAATATTATGCACATTAACATTTAAGAATTATATGCATCCTATCTAGGTTTATAAAAAATCTTTTAAGTAAAAATTTAGAAATTGGCAATTGTTATTTACTTAATTTAAATCAAATATGGGACATGTCCAAAAAAAAAAAAAAAGAAATGGTTTGGATAACCTGACCTGACACCACACCTTGAATCGGTTTGACCCACACTGATTCCAACCCAACCCAAACCGTTAATTTGTATATCTAATCCTACTCTTGTTACAAAAACCAACTCGAACCTGTTTGAAAAACCGGTATAATATTAGGAAACTAGGGGTTTAAAAAAGCGAAACAATTTCAACGCGACCCAAACCGATTAGTATATATAGGATCAAATATTTTCCTTCATAACTGGTTTACAACCCAACCGATTTTGACTCAAAACGGTTTTAACCAAACAACCTGGCCAAACTGAGCCGGTTTTGCGAAATAAAAAAAAAAGAACAAATGTACACCTCTACTATATTCTATTCTATAGATGGGACAGTTGGGCGAAATAACATTCCTTAAATGTAAACCAGTTGGGCTTCCAAGCTCCAACATTAGAACAGTAATATATAAGATATTATGTTACAGAAGCTTCTAAGATAATGAGGAAAATGTATAACTTACATGTTTTGCAAAATCAAATCAGCTGGCTATTGAAATGTAATCATTGAACATACTCAATGCACCAACCTGCAAAAAGGATAATGAAAATGGCCAGAAAAAAAAAGCATAAGAAATTTGAAAGTGAAGTTGAAAATAAACAGAATCTTACACCATACATTCTATGCAGCAATATATTAGTTTAACCTTATGAAAAGTGATTACTGATTTCAACATATATAGATTACTTACTGTCATCATTAAAATTTAATTTTGGGTTTTTAGATTCTTATATGTCGATGCAGGGGATATGAGAGATGAAGGGAGGTGAGGTGTTGGAGTCCCGTTGAAAGTGATTCCAGTTTATCAAAATCCCATATGCTTAGATCAGTAAGAGAAGAAGGGAAAAGGTGGGACAATTGACTAAAGTTCCTCACATCAGGTTCATTATATAGCGATAGGTCAACAAGGGAAGCTGGGATTGCCCCATTCTGAGATGGGCTTCTTCAACCCCCTGTTTCAAGGGAGCACAAATTGGGAGGCCAGAGCCCACGTGGAAAGGAAGCATGAATAACCTCGACACCTTATGATTTCCCGATCTTTTAACTTGGTGAGATTGGATAGCTTAGGTAATGATGCCAGGCGTTCACAATCAGTAATTGACAAAAAGGTGAGCTTCGATAGCTCAGGTAATGACTCCAGATTTTCACAATTACTAATTGACAAATCGTTGAGGTTTGATAGCTGAAGTTCTGGAAGTGACACGATATGTGGACAATAAGCTATACGCAGGCTGGTGAGGTGAGTGGAGTTACTCAGTTCACTGATTGATCTTAGATTTTCCCATTTACAAATCCCTAGGGTTTCAAGCATTGGCATGCTTGTGTTGTTGATTTTTCCCTCAAGTCTATCACACTTCCTTATATCAAGTGATTTGAGCTTATTCCCTCCTCCTTTTGGGAGGTAGACATCTGTAACTGAACAACTATCAATTCTCAAACTCTCAATGCTATTTGGACAACATAAACGCTTTATGCTATAACAAAAGTATACATCCAAACTTCTAAGAGATAACAGGGTGCTGCTCCCACGATTGTCCTTCTCCTAAACTTTCCAAACCTGAACATTGCCATAACTGGAATTCCTTTAATCTCACAAGAAGCATACTCGCCTCTGTTTCTGATTCCCACAAGTATTTTATTTCATTACATCCCCTGATACTTTATTCTTCAACTTCCTTAAGATACCCTATAACACCTCTCCACACCTCATATGTAAGCCCTGATACATAACTTATTTTCAACTCAGTGACTGAAGAAGCTACCTGAACCATACTTCTCAACACACCATCACCACATCTATCAATTTCAAGAACCTTGAGTGAAGGCAGTGCTTGAAGTGAGACATTAATCAATTGCGGACAATTCCTTACATAAAGCTCTTTAAGGCACGTAAACACTGCTGCTGAACCCTCATTTTTAGTTGACCATCCCTCCCATCCAGACATATCTTCAAAGTTAGAACTTCAAGTGAACGGAAGGCGTTAACATCATTTCCAGTTAACTCCAAACCTATGATTTTAACCTCACCCATGCCTTGAATCTGCAACCTCTTAAGTGAAGGTAGCAACCCAAATGCAGGTAGAGATGTGCATTTTCTACAACGACGTATACATACATTAACCAACTCATGAAAAGAGGGATCACCAACCCAATTTGAAAACTGTGTTCCCCCGTATGACACAATTGAAAGCTCTTTCAATGTATCACTATTAGGCTTCAGCTCATTGAGAACATCATTTTCATGTGTAGCTATTTGAGAACCATCAAATTCATTGACCCATTGCAGCTCTAATCCTGTAATCTTTTTTAGAGATAAGTTCGCCTCCTGTGCATGCTTTGCACATTGCACTTTGTGCAATCCCTCAATGGAAACTTTCCCGTGGAGATTTGTTAATCCCTTGAGCTCTTTTATTGCAAAGCCAACATCTTCTTCAATGATGATCTTGGTGAGAGTCTGTAGGCTTTCCAAATCACCAAACCCCAATGGCAGCTTCTCCAAAAGGGGAGTATCCCTTATATCAAAATGTCGCAACTTTTTAAGCTTCAAGAAGCTTTCAGGCAACTTAGTCAAACTTTCGCAACCAAAAACAATCAATGTCTGTAAATTATAAAGATTGCCAATGTTCTCCGGTAACACTTTGATTCTAGTTAGAGATAAATTAAGATACCGCAAGTGCTTCACACTATCGATGAACTCTGGAACCTCAGTTATTTTAAAATGACTCAAAGAAAGAACCTTTAGCAGTTTCAACTTAGGAAGTAAGTCCACGAAAATCTTATTGGATAAGTAAAAGGCGTCCCACCTTTGAACCAGCCCAACAGATTCTGCTAACAATGTTCTCAATCTTTTGCTTTTTTTTATATGCTTCAAACCTATGGTAACCTCCATATTTTTCGCGAGTAAATGACATATGGCGATACTTAGCCAAAACTTCTGTCTTTGTCTTCATTTGATTGTCAAGCCTTAGAAAGAATTCTCTGGCACCAAACATGGCCAAGTCATTCATCAGATCATGCATGATAAACAATGGTTCATTATTAGGTGCATGTTGGAAAAATGACCTTGATAACAAAATTTCAAAATATTCACGGCCCAAGCGTTCCGGTGACTTGGTTGTACCGTATGGATTCAAAAACCCTTCTGCCATCCACAATAATACCAAATCTTCCTTGTCAAACAAAAAGTCCTTAGGGAACAAGGAGCAGTATGCAAACAACTGCTTCAAATCAGCCGGAAGATCATGGTAGCTAAGGTTAAGGGCCGGAAGAATCTTATCTCTATTTTCTTTATCATTACCATTTTCAATATCATTACCGGTTTCTATATCCCATATTTCACTATTCAACACGTCATCCCAGTCTTCTTTGTCAGTTCTTGTTCTCAACAGCCTTCCAATTGCCTTCAAAGCCAAAGGCAAACGAGCACACTTTTTCACGATACCTTCACCTTGCGGTTTAAGTGTTATTAGAAGTTGAATTTATCTACACCGAATGCATGTAGAGCTAATAAACACAACGCATCTTCATGAGACAAACTCTCAAGACAATCCAGATTATCAAAACCTAGCTTTTTGAGCAATCGCTCCTTCCGAGTTGTAATGATTATCCTACTTCCGGGAGCACATGATAGAAATTGGCGCACTAGGTTTTCCCAATCACCATAGTTTTCACTCCACACATCATCAACTACTAGTAGAAATCGTTTGCCCTTAAATTGCTCTACAATAGCTATTTGAAGCTTATCCAAATCTTCAAATTTCTTGTTTTCAGTAGTGGTCACGGACTGAAAGATGGTATTGCTTATCTTAAAAATATTAAAATCATCAGAAACACAAACCCATGTCATGAGTTCAAAGTGATCCTTCACCTTTGTATCATTATACAAAAGTCTAGCTAGAGTTGTCTTACCAACCCCACCCATACCAACTATGGGTAAGATGCTAAAGTTATCCTGAGATGACCCATCATCCCCCAACAACTTTTTAATCAATTGCTCTTTCTCAACTTCTCTTCCGACAACATCCCGTTCTGGCAAAGAGGTTTCGCTTCTTCTACTAGTATTTCTTGGCTTTACATCTATCTTAAGCAAACCTAGATCCGTTTTTCGTTTTTCTAGATTTTCTAAGTCTCTCTTAATACTATATAACTTGGGAGACAACTTATGAGTTAGTGAGAAATTTGTGCAGCATGATGGGATGAGCTTTCTTACCATGCTGGTGGATGCTGCAGGCTCCTGCAAGGTGAGCTCACGATGCATGTCTTCTGTAGCCAAATCGTCGAGCACGTCATCGATATCGTAAGCCAAATGTTGGAGACCATTCAGCCATTCTTTGACAGATTTATGAGTCAACTCCTTCTGAGAGGCATCATGAATTAGATCTTGGATCCTGGAGAGTGTCTTCTTCAACTCCTTGAGCTCGTTGTAAATTCCATGAGCACGAGCAACTCGCTTGAAGGCTTCATCGGTCATCTTCTTAACAAGAACTTTGAGGAGTTCATTTGTAAGAGCGTCAGCCATTGTTAACAGCGTGAAGAAGTAAAATGGGAATGGAGAGTGTACAGAAAGAAGAAAGGAGTAGTTGGTGATAATAATAATAAGAAGAAGAAGATCAATAATGATTCATCGTCTTATAGTCTATTTTGAACCAATGGTCTGACGTCAGGAGTGAACAAAAGAGAAGGATTCCCTCTCATGGTCTTTAGGTCTTGGTCAACGTTATTTTATAGTGTTTTTTACAATTTTACATATTATCCAAGGATAGTTTCCCTTTAATGTACCTTTTCATTATTTTATTAGAGGTGAGCTATTCGTGATTGGCTCGTTAAAAGTTTGAATGAGTCCAAGCCTAAACTCAAGCCTGAAATATGTTTAATTATCGAGTTCGAGCCTAAAATACAAAACTTTTTAAGATTCGCAAGCCTAAACAAACTTTTTTTTAATTTTTTCATATATACATACGATATAATAATAGTGATGATAACACATTATTATATATAAAACTGGAAATTGGAATGAGAGTAGTTGGTTTGTAATCTGTATGCGCTATGTATACAAATAAGATGAGTGCAGAGAAGATGCGAGTGGTCTGATTGGAGACAAGATATGAGTGGAGATAAGAAAGAACATTCTTTTTAGTCATTCACCCAATTATTTTAATATTCCTTTTGATAATGGAGAAATTATTATTATTATTATTAGTATTTATTCATATGAACGTGTATCACTTTATATCAAGTTGCCGACACTAATTGCTTTTAATTGTTTTGCCCTTAGAAAGCAGTTCACTCTTTTTCAAAAGAAGGATGCTTTTGCATAGTGGGAAATCATTTGAAGTTCTATGATGTACAGTTGCCGACATTCATTTTTACTAATTACTACTTGTGTTTCTGTTAGAAAACAGTTTACTATCTTTTCTTTTACTCTCAACTGTTTTTGTATCTCTTCATGACATTAATAGGCAGCAGAAAGAAAAACGGGTTACTTTACCTGTCAAAATCTTTTACTCAAATGCCTGTATGAAGTTGAAATTTGTCAGACAATATGCAGATTTCCTTATTAAAGTACAGGTTTTTACTTAGTTATAATATCCACCTTTTTATTGTCATGGCATATTTCTTGATCCCATATCTTCGCTTTGATCTGTTTTGGTTATAATTTCTCCGACTTATACATGAACCTCGGCAATGCATTGTCCATACAATTATCAATATCATTACCACGTTATTTCACGACAGTTTTTAAATATCAATAATTTCTATGGACCACCCTCAACAATGCATTTGTCCTCACTATTGTTCATACATGTTTAGTTGAGTCTCACTTTTACATAAGTTCTTTAAGATTTGATTGATATTTTATATCATTTAACTAACACTCATGGACAAAGAGATGCAACTGGGATCATTGTTGGGGATGTTTTCTCCATCACCGGAGAGATTCGTGCTCTTGAGGGTGTAACCAACTTGAAAACACAAAAACAAGTTTACAAATGTTAAGTAATGCGATCATTTTGTAATGATTTTACTCCTTTTAGCTTTTTTGGGGATCAAAACAATTAGATTTGATACATATAGTTAAGAAGTTATTTGATTCATTTTAATAATCTACAATAGAAGAACTTCCACTTTTTTATGCACAAAATTTAAAATTACTTGAGCATCCATAACTTTAGCAGCAATATTTATCTTAAACACAAAAAAGACGTAGCCTGTGCACTACACGTTTGTGCATGGTTCGCGAAGGGGCTAGATCATGTTTCCAAGGCTTTTCTCGTGACCTTGATAGCAGCAACCTTACCAGTTGCTCCAAGCCCACCCTAAATTAACTTGAACATACAACTTTTAATATCTCTCATAACAATTTTTGACAAGGAAATATGAGGCTCACCAAATAGCAAAGGCTAAATATAATAAAGATACATAAAAGTCGAAAAACAAAAGTAACCCTATCTATTAAAAATTCAAATTATTATGCTTGTTTTTATTTTATTCATGATCATCAACCACTTGGTAAGTGTGCATTAACTTCACCAATAAGACATCTTTTTTCTGATGTGAAACCCACTCATAACTCATTCACAATTAGGTACAATATGAGTAAATTATAAATTATATCCTTTAAATATATACAAAATTGCACATTGTGTCATATGTCTTTATTAATTAAATTGGATATCCTTTATTTCAGAATCTGTACACTTTATGTTTTTTATACTAACATGTGTTATCTTCCACTGTTAACTAGGGTATGAAATGATTAGGGGTGTGAATTTCTGACACAACCCGAAAACCCGACACGAACCTAACACGAAATTCGCGGGTTTAGGTTTCGTCTAAACGGGTTCGGGTCAGTTTCGGGTTGAACACGCGAACCCGTTTAGGTTTACGGGTCAGGTTCGGGTCAACCTGGTCGGGTTGGCGGGTTGACCCGTTTAACACATTTATACTATATTATATTTTTTTATAATATATTTTATCTCATAAATTAAATAGGGCGTGTATTTTATGTCATGATTATAACTTAAAAGGAGAAATTAACATAGCTTTTATAATTTAAATATGATATTATTATATACATTTGTGTTTTTTAAGTAATCTTTAATTTTAATATATTAGTTTTAGAAAAAAAAAATTAAAAAATTCGGGTTAAACGGGTCGTGTTCGGGTCAACCCACAAAACTTCGGGTCGTGTTCGGGTTCATATATATGATACGATTTTCGGGTTCGGGTCGGGTTCGGGTTCTTGTAAAATTTTCGGGTTCGGGTCGGGTTGAACCCGCCAACCCACAAACACGACCCGTTTAGCACCCCTAGAAATGATCTTGGTAATCGGGTCTTATTCTTTTTTAGGTTAAAAATACAAATAAATAATTGGGACCCACTCCTCTTTACCTCTCTCTTGTCTTCTTCCCCATTCATCTTCTTGAATCGATGAATATGAAGAAGCCGATGACCACACCATCACGCATCACTAGGGCTGCAAAACGAACCAAATGTTCAACGAACAGTTCATCAACCGTTTGGCGGAAAGTTCGTTTCCGTTCGTTCTTTTATTAAACAAACAAACATAAACAAGAAATTTCGTTCATTTAGCTAAATGAACGAACATGGACATAGGTTGTGTTTGTTCATTTATGTTCGTGAAAGTTCGATAACATGTTCGATAGTTCAGTATTGTTTTTAGTTTTTATATTTTTTTCAAATACTTCAAAATTCCGACAAATAAAATATTATCCTTTAACTATATACAAAATTGCATATTGTGTCATATGTCTTTACTAATTTCATTTGATGTCCTTTATTTTAGAATCTATATACTTTATGTGCTTTATACTAACCTGTGTTATCTTTTGCTGTTAACAGGGTATGAAATGATCAAATTACCCTTGGTAATCGGGATCATTCATTTTTATTTAAAAAATACAAATAAATAATTGGGGCCCACTACCTTTTACCTCTCATGCACTTGCCTTCTTCCTCATTCATCTTCTCGAATCGACAAATGTGAAGAAGCCGATTGATCACACCATCACGCATCACCACCATCGCCAAAAAAACGAGTTGCAATATCTCTGTCGCTCTCTCTCTATTCTAATCCATCTCGCACCAAACTCAAAACTGAGCATCAAATTGAAATTCGAGTGTAAATTTTTTACCATTGTCCACTGCTATCGTGAAATTATGTCAAATCTCTTGATGTTCTGATGGGTTTGACCAAGTTCGGTTTTCCTATTACAGATAGGAAAAACGTACTAGTTTGGAGAAAACCCTAGTCACTGTTACGGTTCTTGTCACAAAATAAAACTTTCGACTATGTCTAAGGTTGGGTTGTTTAGAGGCCTTTGATGAAGAAAACCCTAGATCTCCGTCTAGGGCAAACGATTGCGATTATAGAAAGCCTATATGTCGTGCATGTAGAGATGTAAATGATTTATAACAAAACTCAAGATCTCCTTTGCAATGATAGTCATTGCATCACGTTTTAGGGTTGTGGAGGATTAGGTTGAAGAAAGAGAGAGAAAAGAGAGGAAGGTACTTTTTATATTTAATTATATAAATTTCTTGTCAAGGTGTAATTAGTAAGGACAAAGAACATAGAATGCAATTTCATATATAGTTAAAGAATAAAATTTGAAATTTACTATACAAATATTCTTAATAGTTAATTACATAGAGAGTTCTTGTGGTTTACCAAAAATAACACCTTTAGGTATATGAGTCATTTTACCCAAAACTTAACATAAAAAATAATATAAGTCAACCTTAAATCCTATAGATGTTACAAATTTGAAAACATAGAACCCGAACCTATTACTCGAAAACCTTAGTACCTAAAAGTGTTACTGTTGTTTTGGTATGTGTAATTAACTCTATTCTTAAAGCAATGGCTACAAGTAGACTAACACTTTAGGGTCTTGTGTCTATATAATTTATATAAAATATACTTTATATAAAAGGCCTAAACTTGTAACAAAATTAATGTAAACGTGCACGAATTAAAAACTTTGAAATCTTCGGTTTCTTGAAGATTTGCTTTGATTCCTGCAACTTAAGTTAGGTTACCTTTCTCTCGTATTTCTTTACACAAATCTTTGAGAGTAAATTTCTAATTTCTATGCATATGTATATGTATGTTTCTGTATGTGTTCTAGGGTTTGCTCCTTCTTGATTTTAACCCTAATTTGTTGTAAAATTACTTAAACAAATGTAAACTGGACATTGGTGTCCAGTTTTTACTTTTACACCTCAAAGTAAAGACTTTCATCCCAATCAAGAAGGAGGAAACCCTAATTTTTATATGTTTCTGTATGTGTTCTAGGGTTTGCTCCTTCTTAATTTTAAGTTATGTATTTTTACTTTTAAGCACATTGGTGTCAGTTAGTTGAGGTTGAAAGTCTTTACTTTGGGGGTAGTTTACTTTATTTAGATTGGGGTGTTAAAACGTCACGTCACTGTCACGTAGGCAGTAGGACTTTTACTAACCCACTCACGTTTTAACTATCAAGTTGTGGTTTAACTAGTATTAAAATAAAAGAAAAACACTATAAATGTGTGTGTGTTCGAGTGGTCCCCACCATTTCCAAGGACTGGCTCCCGTTATTGGTTTAGCGAGCCATCTTTAACGCCTCCAGGGCGGTGTGCAAAGACGTTAAATGTTGATATGGCCTCACCGGGGGGGTACACAACGTCCAGTCTTATATAGTTAGTTACCTCAATTATACATACATGAATTCTTGTGTACTTTCGAGTGGATTGATACCAATAAACTAGTTGATTAAACATAGGTTTCGTTCCTAGTCACAAGGGTTGATATCACTTCTTTTATGATTCACATTATATTTTTGTATGTCCTACACTTGTTCCATATAACGTTTTATAGGAATCTTTCGACACAACTATTTTGTGATATTACTGCAAATATGAAAATGTTGGTGTTAAAGTTGTAACATATGTGTACCAACCACCAAGTTTGAATGTGGAAGGTAATATATGTTTACCTAAAAGTATTAGTGCACATCTTATGTTAAACTGTTAAAAGATGATGAATTTCTTCTTTTTCTTGTTTGTTCTTATCATGCATGTATGTAACATATTGTTGGTAAAATGGATGGGTTGGGTAGCGGGTCAAATGGGTAACTTTATTTATATGGGTCTAAACAAGTCGTAATTGTTAACATAATGTATCATGTTAAAAAATTAAGCAAGTTTAGAGGTTTCATGGATTTGAATATACTTTGGATGACATTATGACCCCTTCAACTTGTTTCCTTTCTACACAAGTTGTAAAATTTCACCCTTTGACACCTATAATATCACAAACACATTCTGATTTCACATTCAGTTTGGTGTATGTAATCATGTAATACTTGTATATATATTCTCTAGGGTAATTTACTGAAAGGTCAATGGAAGAGTCAACTTAGAGAAGAAAAAGAATAAAAGCTACTCGATTGGAAGCTTCACAAGAGTATGTAATGTATAATAATGATCATTAAGCGGTTAGTCTCTCAGATCGTTACTTGAATCCACAACTAACTCTGAAACTGAGGTGCATACGACTTCTCAAAGCTTTAACTATTACACCAACCCAATGGCAGCGTATCATGGGAACAAGTATAAGTGCCAGGTCAGCCCTCGGATGTCACAGAATATTTCATCTACTCCTAATAATACTATATTGTTATTGCGTAATTTTGAATTTCTTATGTGTGCTAAACGGGTCGGTTTTACCCACATCTTAGTCGAAGTATATAGTAAAATGCCAAAATCGTCCATTAGGTTTAGTTATATTTGTATGTTCCATCCAAAATGACTTTTTTGTGCATTTGAGTCACTTTGTATTTTATTGATATTTACATCGAAATCACTAACTCAGTTTATTTTTTCGTTAAAGTGAAGGACATTTTAGTCCTTTTGGATTAAACAAGCAAATATAACCAAACTTCAGGGACGATTTTGACATTTTACTCTTACATTTCTATTTTATATATTTTTAATTACTTGTTTCCCCTATATATAGCTTAATATTTATTATTTTTAATAACTTCATTGATATATATATATATATATATATCAATATATATATATATATATATATTAGGGGAAGGTTCATTTGAGAGAAAAAATTTAATTGAGAAGAAAAAGAACAAATGGTACAGTTGGAGTTTTTATTTCATCTCATTTATTGCTATATTTAACTAATTAATTAGTTACAAAGACTATGAGATTCTACACTATTTTTTTGTCTACACACATAAAATGTTATCCTACACATTCGAAATTTATATACACATATTTAATCCTAAAGGACAAAAATGGCCTTCACCTTAACAGAAAAAATAAATTGCGTTAGTGATTTGGATGGAAATGGCAATAAAACGCAAACCTAAAGGACTTAAATGCAAAAAAAAAGTCATTCTAGATAAAACAAACAAATGGACCAAACCTCAGGACGGTGTTATCCATTTATAACTCAAATTGACCCATTCATAAGTAAATTGGTTGAAATTGACGGTTCTTATGCATACAATACTATTTATTTTTCTTTATATTTGTTTCTCTTAGTATTTAAGTACAATTGTTAACATGCATTGAATAGCTTTTCTTATTAATCTACAACTTTCTATGTTCAACAGGGCCATGGAATCAAACGTATCCCTCACCTTCCCTTCAACTCCATTTAAACCACTCGCCAAATGCTCAAATGCAACAACGATAGGGATATTATGTTTATTCATCTAACCCACCACAAAGTAGCTCTTTATCCAACCCGAGTTAGAGGGTCAATAGTCCTCACCCTAGAGGTTACTATGATCCAGGAGGTGTCGGTTTTCCTTGCCTGCAAACCAACTTCACCAGTGGTTCAGGATAAGGCTACCCTAGTCCTCACCCTAGAGGTTACTATGGTTCGGGAGGTGTAGCCCACAAACCCACTTCACCAGCGGTTCAGGATAAGGCAACTACCCTAGTCCCAGTTCTAGTCCTCATTTCACCAACAGTCCAAGTTATGGTTCGGGATGAGGTTACCCTAGTCCTAGACCCAACTTCATAAATAGTCCTTAGAGGGTATGGGTTGCGGTTTGGGAACAACATGAACTCAGGTCTAAGTTATGGGAGAGCGAGAGGGAGAAGCGCTGGGCCATGATAGGGTGAAGGTCGAGGACAAGGTCATAATCATGTACGCGCAGAAGGTCGGCTCGATCTTTTCTTCAACAAGTCAATGGTGGAAGACCCTTGGAATTTTTTAGAGCCCGTAATTTGGAAATCACTCAAAAAGCAAAGGGTGTGAGTTGGGGTTTTGGAACAACATGAACTCAGGTCCAAGTTACAGGAAAGGGAGAAGCGGTGATCCAGGACAGGGTGGAGGGCGATGATAGGGCCATAATTATGTAGCGGAAGAAGACCAGCTCGATCGTTTTTTCAACAAGTCAATGGTGGAAGACCCTTGGAAATTTCTAGAGCCTATAATTGGGAAATCACTTAAAAAGCAGTGGTTTCCACCTTCTCTTAATGCGAAAAACCTGAATTTCATAATCTCCAAGACAATTTAGTTCACAACCTAGCCTTGTTGAAATATTGGTTGCATCATTTTATGAAGTTGCAGGCGATTAACCCAATGCGAAATGATTTTTCTAGGGTTTTGTTTTATTTCTTTATG
Source organism: Scalesia atractyloides (assembly GCA_947069175.1). NCBI lineage: Eukaryota > Viridiplantae > Streptophyta > Magnoliopsida > Asterales > Asteraceae > Scalesia > Scalesia atractyloides. Next base: position 97,612,255 of record CAMTDV010000008.1, read on the forward strand.
GAGGTTGAAGTGATCCAATGGTGTCATGTGGTTCAATCTTATATAGTTTTTCTAATTTGTTGTTTTTGTTATTTAGGAATAAGAGATTGTAACTAAGTTTATAAGAGATTCTCAGCTGTCGTGTTTCATTCGAGTCTGCATTTGAGCTCTTTGAGGTGACATTATATTACACTATAGTAAACATGGTTTCAAAACTCACTAGGCATTCCCTAGTTGATCAATTAGGGGATTAAGAGTACTTGGCCTGGTCGGAGAGTACTCATACATGTTAAATTGTAATTTAAAGAAATTAGTTTTCGGGATATTAATATATCTAAAAATAAATAGTTTACTAACATTTATAACAAACTATGTGAATATCAATATAAAGAAAAAAATATATGTTCAAAAAGTAAAGTATTTCAAAAAATGATATTCATTCTTTAATATGATTAACGTAGGAATTGTGTTTTATTTTTTTAAAGTCAAACTCGGCCAGAGTTGACCTCCTTGACCGCGTTTGATCGATTCCGAGTAATTAGTTGGAGTTGGAAAAAAATTTTCGAGAGCGTACCTTGTAGCAATTACTCAGAGAGTACACATCCTTCATGACTTGTTTTACAACGTTGATATTAAATAAGCATGGACAAACGGTTGTGGCGACAACGGTGGTTGTGCAGCGGCAGGGTAGGCTATTATGAAGATGGTGGTGGTTAGAAAGAGAGATTTTAGTTAGTTTGGTTAACCATAATTTTGAATTCGCTTGTTTGAATAAGAAAGAAGCTCATCTAATTATAATGTTACTTGATTTTTCAAAAAAAAAACAAACTGATTGAATTCTGACAAACCAAACAACATATAAGTTATTTTTTTAATAGTAAATGTTACATCAATTGTTCTAAATTACACATTTTGTCCAGATTTAAACTTGGGATGTTATCTCTATCAAATGGGCTAGGCCCACATTGACATGGAAGTATCGGAATAGAATTGTAGTATATTTCATTCAAGCATTATACATATATAAAATTGTAAGTTACATGAAAATTAGCTTGCAATTTGCCTATTTTTTGTCTTTTCTCTATTTGGCTTTATCTTTTGACTTTTTTGTTCTTTTATATTTTTACTACTTAACTTTCAGAGTTAACAACTACAACCCTTTAACTTTCTAAATAATTTGTAATCGAGTTTTACGTGCTTATTTTTATGTACATGTTGGTATAAATTCAAATTGATTCACGTGTAGACGTAATTTTTTCCGGTAATAAATTGGGTCAAATATAATATGTTTTTATACTTATTATTATATATATTTTCGGTTGTTTTACGTTTTAACATGATTTTTCTTTTCAGAATTGAGTCAGATGAAACATAATATGTTTTTATTAAACAGTATAAATTTGAGTCGCTATACGTTTCAACACCGTCGCAACGCGTCGAAACTATTTTCTTACGTGCTTATTAATATGCACATGTCGATATAAAGTCAAATTGGTTTATGATTCGACGTAAATTTTCTTTGGAAATATGTCAGGTCAAATATAGTTCGTTTTCATGCTTATTTTTGTGTATGTTTTCAGTTGGTCTATTTTTTGACGGAAAATTACAATTAGCAAGTTGTGTGAATAGTGCTTTCATCCTATTGCCTTTTATGTTTCTTACTTGATTTTTTTCTGGACTTTATTATATGTAATTTTTTTACTTTTCTTTATGTTAAGTCTTTTAGTTTTAGGTTCCTGTTTTATTAAAGCTATATTTAAGATAACATTACGTTTCCATTTACAATTAATTTAAAATCAGCCCATCTCGCTGTCTTATTTAAATTTATTTTTATGGTTTTCGTTCGATGTAAAACATGTATCGATATTCTTTTTAGCATCTTTCGTTTGGTGGTTGCTATACTTAACAAAATATATATTGACTGAAGCCCTGCAGCATAGCGCGAGTAATCTTTCTAGTTTATATACACACACACACACACACTAGGTTAGGGCTCGGTTCAAATGAGAACCACTACAAGTTGCGAGAACCATGAGAACTTTTTGTTCCCGCGCGAGTTGGGTCAATTTTTTGCACAAACGTAGATGAAAAGATTATAAAGACATCTATAAAAAAAGTAAAAAAAAAATTGTCGAGTCGGTAGTTTTGACCGACGCAAGTTCTTTTTACGCACTGACGTAAATTTTGCATAAGATAAATATTTTTTACGTCTCATGTAAATGTGGGTATACGCCATTTTTATAATTTTCAGTTTTTTTTTTTTGCAGAAACAAGTGATCTTTTTATGACTTTTGAGAAAAAAATTCGAAAAAACCTTTTAGATGACCTAGTTCTCACGGTTCTCACAACTAAAGGTAGTTCTTATTTTAACTCATCCCTACTAGGTTATACTCACGTGTATACACAAGTAGATGTACATGAAGTAATGTAATTTTCATTAAATACAATTAAATACATCGGAGAATCTACGACATATTTGACTATATCTTATTATATTTAATTGTATCTATATTTTGTTATGTTTAATTGTTATCTATGCTGTTGAAGATTTTTAATTGTAGTAAAATTTATTTATTTGTTAATGATAACAAAATTTAACGAAAAAAATGTCATGTGGTAGTTGTAGTTAAACATAATAACGATTAAACAAAATAGAACATTTTTAATTGTAGTAAAATATATTTATTTGTTAATGATAATAAAATTGAACGAAAAATTGTCATGTGTTACTTGTAATTAAACATAATAACAATTAACCAAAATATAAGTTACTTGTAGTAAAATATATTAATTGTAATTATCCATACTACTTATAGTTGTTCATATAATATTTTTAATTAGTAAATATAATATTTTTAACTAGTTATCCTTAAAGTATTTTAAATATAAAAATGAAATATAAATTATTATTATACTTAGGTAGCATAAGGAATTGCTATGTGATATTTATTGAAATGATTTACTATAGTTTAGACAGAAGATTAGATAATATTAAAATTAAAATTGTGAGAATCTTTCTATAGTAATAAATTTTTACTAAATAATAATAAGATTAAAGGAGATTGTAATGTGTTATTAATTAAAGTATATTATTAATAATTAAAAGATTTAGAAGGTTAGATTCTGGGTAGCTCGACCAGGAATTTTACGAGTAATTGGCCCACACTGATAAATCAGAAGATGAACGAGATTGGAACTTTTTGGCGATTTAAAAAAAAAGAGTTTTATGGTCTCTATGTGTTGGGCTGACCCATAAAGCGACAATACTAAAAGTCGGTTAACGTTTGGTTTTTAACTTTTTAAAACACTGGTTATAAACCTACAACGTAAAAGAATATATTACTCAATATCTTAAAATTAGGTCATCTATATTCACACGAATCTTTTTCTATTTCCACACCTTGAAGCGTCGACTTTTGGCTAAAGCTTGGCGTTTCAGGGTAATACTCAGCGTTTTGGCCAAAGCTGGACGTTTGGGTGGTTTTTTAATTTTATTTTAATTCAAAATCGCAACTATACTTGTTGAATTTTGATATATTTTGTTATTACACGTCATTTTATGAAGTATATGGTCTATACGGCACGTTCCGGATAAGTTCGGTTACGTGTGTTGTTGTATTCCATGATTTCATGTGATTCTGTTTTGATTTCACTTGTAATCCAACGTGCCGTTTTGTATGTATATGCGTCGTACGGATCAATACTTGACGTAATTTGTCATTAAATGTCGTATTATGACGTGTATTGTCATAATTGATCCGTACTATCGCGTATTTTGGCCGAACGGGTCGTGTCAATAACATTCGGTATCGTGACGTTTGTTGTTTGTAAGTGTCATATTAGTGCGTAGATTGATTGTTATGGCGTATTATGTTTTTATTGCTCGTATTAATATTAATTTACCAAAACTGTGATTTTCTCACATAAAATAACAAGGCATGCTAGTATTTTTTTTATGTTGTTACACGTAAATAAGAAAGATGTATGTATTTAAATACACTTTTCTTAAACTTTTGAATATACAATTTATTTAATCCATTTAATTTATAGTTACTTTCTATCACCATTTAAATCTGGATTAGAAACATGAATGGAAGGCTTACACTAAAACCAAAAATCAATGAATAACTGAAACCAAATCATATCAAATCAAAATGTTAAATGGCTGATATAACTAACAAAGGTTCGAAATCAATCTGATCATAATTTTCCAACTTGGTCACATGCAAAAACGTTACAGAATAATAACAACATGATATAACTGCAAATCATAGTCTAATTAACCACTAATCTCCATTAAAAAAACCAGTAGATCATAAACACCAAATCAGACAAAAATCAAATCATAAATTAACAAACAAACTATCACAATTAACCATTAACCAAAAACAGACGAAACCATACCAAAAACCGCCACCATAACTAGGGTTAGAAACATCAGCGAAGCTTTAACTCCGCCGCTTGAATTATTATTATCATTCCCTGTATCCGCATCCGGACTATCCGCCGGAGCGGGTCCAGCTCCCGGAGATGATGACGTCGGCGACACCGGAGGAGATTTCACCGGTGAATTTCTCGCCACCGGTGCCGGAGACGCCGCAACCGGTTCATGAACCGGAGTCGAAACCGGAGCGGTAACCGGCACGACCGGTGCCGGCGGCGAACTTTCCGGCGACTTAACCGGAGCAGATTCCGGCGAGTGAGGTAAAAAACCTGCCGGAATTACAATGCGCACACGTGCTATGGATGGCATCTCCAAACAAAAACGTCTTAACCTTCATACCTCTACCGTTGTCCCAATCCCAAAGACCCCACACGATGCCTTGTCCATATCCAAATGGTTTAATGCTATAACTAACAAATTTATTGCACTAACTAAAAATGAGACCTGGGAGTTAGTTTCTCGTGAACCAAGTTCAAATCTGATGGGAGTCTCAACAGGTTGGGATCGACTATGGTGAAACTTTTAGCCAAGTTGTCAAATCGGCAACTATTAGACTTGTCTTATCATTAGCTCTGTCTCAATCCTGGTTGTTTATTCACCAGCTAGACATCACTAACACATTTCTTCATGGAAATCTTCAAGAAACGGTCTACATGTATCAGCCACTAGCCACTGGGGTTTCGACATTAGGATTTTCCAAATCACGCATGTCGACCTCAAAAGTCGTTATATGGTCTTAAGCAGGCTCCACGGGCTGGTGTCAACGTTTTACTATTTTATTTTATTGCAGAGCTTCATACAGAGCAAACCTGACAATTCCGTGTTTATATATCGGCATTGTCATCACATGGCTTATTTACTAATTTATGTCGATGACATTATTTTGGGGACCTCATCCGATGATTTGCGTCAACAACTTATGTCCATTCAACAGGCATACACTGGAGACGTAATCTACTGTACTGCCATGGACTCTTGTAAACCGGCTAACACTCCGGGTGACACCAACTCCAAGCTTGCTACTTCATCCGGTCCCCTCTTCTCCGACCTGACATTGTATTGTAGTCTCGCTGGCGCTCTTCAATATCTGACCTTCACAGGTCCTGATATCACATATTTGTGCAACAAATTTGTATGCATATGCACTCTCCCACAGCAGAACACCGGAATGCCCTCAAGCGAATAAGATACGTATAGGTACGGCTATTCATTTTTATCCAAAACCCGAAACCAGACCCAAATTCAAAGCCACCTGAACCCGAACAACCCGAGCCGACAAACCTGAACCGGAAAAAAACCCAGACATTTATTGTTTTTTTTTCTTCTTATAGAAGTGTTTAGATTTAGAGTCTTTAACAGATGGAACACTAAGTTTTGGGACTTTTAAATATTTTAATAGCATTTTGTCAACAAATCTTTGAACTTTGATTATATTTTTAAAGTAACATTATGAATTTTGATGATATTTTGTAAAAAAAAAAACATTTATATCATTTCACCTGCCCCTCAACCTCATATAAACCACTCGCCATATCCGCAAATGCAACAAGCACAGGGATATAATGCAAGTTCTATATATGTTTATTCTTCGAACCCATAACAAAATAGCAATTTACCCAACCTGGGTTGGAGGGGCAATAGTCCTCACCGTGGAGGTTGCTATGCCCAACGAGGTGTCGGTTTTCCTAACCCACAAACCCACTTCACCAGTACTTGACGTAAATTGTCATTAAATGTCGTATTATGACGTGTATTGTCATAATTGATCCGTACTATCGCGTATTTTGGCCGTACGGGTCGTGTCAATAACATTCGGTATCGTGACGTTTGTTGTTTGTAAGTGTCATATTAGTGCGTAGATTGATTGTTATGGCGTATTATGTTTCTATTGCTCGTATTAATATTAATTTACCAAAACTGTGATTTTCTCACATAAAATAACAAGGCATGTTAGTATTTTTTTTATGTTGTTACACGTAAATAAGAAAGATGTATGTATTTAAATACACTTTTCTTAAACCTTTGAATATACAGTTTGTTTAATCCATTTAATTTATAGTTACTTTCTATCACCATTTAAATCTGGATTAGAAACATGAATGGAAGGCTTACACTAAAACCAAAAATCAATGAATAACTGAAACCAAATCATATCAAATCAAAATGTTAAATGGCTGATATAACTAACAAAGGTTCGAAATCAATCTGATCATAATTTTCCAAATTGGTCACATGCAAAAACGTTACAGAATAATAACAACATGATATAACTGCAAAAAACCATAATAACCATTAAACTTCCCAAATCATAGTCTAATTAACCACTAATCTCCATTAAAAAAACCAGTAGATCATAAACACCAAATCAGACAAAAATCAAATCATAAATTAACAAACAAACTATCACAATTAACCATTAACCAAAAACAGACGAAACCATACCAAAAACCGCCACCATAACTAGGGTTAGAAACATCAGCGAAGCTTTAACTCCGCCGCTTGAATTATTATTATCATTCCCTGTATCCGCATCCGGACTATCCGCCGGAGCGGGTCCAGCTCCCGGAGATGATGACGTCGGCGACACCGGAGGAGATTTCACCGGTGAATTTCTCGCCACCGGTGCCGGAGACGCCGCAACCGGTTCATGAACCGGAGCCTGAACCGGAGTCGAAACCGGAGCGGTAACCGGCACGACCGTGCCGGCGGCGAACTTTCCGGCGACTTAACCGGAGCAGATTCCGGCGAGTGAGGTAAAAAACCTGCCGGAATTAAAACATGATCGATTTTGAAGATGCTTAACGGCACCTTATCGAGAAGCATGCTTTCGACACGCGAATTATCCACACCTGAATCAAGCGTAACAGAATCACCGTTGGTTCGAACCGTTAGATCAAACTTCTGAACCTGATTTGTGGCCAGAGTTCCGATTGGATCCTTCACAGTCAACAAACTAGCTTTTGGTACATAAACCGGAAGTGCATGATACAACAACAACGAAATGAGATCATTATTCGATAAGTTTTTTAAATCCGGCAAGGATGCGCGTCAAACGCCGCATCTCACGGTGCAAACACCGTGAGGCCTCTCGGCTCGGTCGTTTCGTAGATCTGTAACACTCCGTTGTCTGAAATTAATTTTGCAAATGTTTTGCACCCTGACTTGTCTAACAAGCTACTGATGTTTACATCCAACTGCTGAGATCGGTTTAGAACGCCTGGCGCGATGATTGGAGATGTGATTTCGATGACAGAGATGTTGTATGGAATTTGCTTCACGGATCGGGAAAATAGAGCATTGAGTTTGGATCCGGAACCACCGGATCCGAACCAAACCTTACCTGCAACACTAAAGTAATCGAATCACAAATGCACATGTTATAAAAAGATAATCTCAAGTTGTTTCATGAATAGTAGTGTAGATTAATCTATTAACTTAATAAAAAAAATTAACCGAATCATAGACGTATATATTATAAAAAATTAATCTCAAACCGTTCTCATGGGTAGTTGTGTAATTTAGTCTAATAGCTTAACAGAAAATTAATCGAATCACAAACAAACATGCATGTTCTAAAAAATTAATCTCAAACTGTGGTCATGAATAGCAGCGTAATTTAATCTAATTACTTTCGTTTTTTAATTAAAAACCTAAAAAGTTTACTATATACGTAGTTGTTTTAATTTTTTTTTTCATCATATGATAATCATTTCCAACATTATGATACAAATCCGACCTTATATGCAACAGTAAATTAATCGAATCACAAACAAAAGCTAAAATAAAAAGTTTACTAAATACGTAGTTTTTTTAATTTATTTTCCAACATCTGGTTATCATCTTCCAACATTACGATCCAAACTCGACAACATAGAATCACAAACAAAAGCTAAAATAAAAAGTTTACTAGATACGTAGTTTTTAAATTAATTTTCCAACATCCGGTTATCATCTTCCAACATTACGATCCAAACCCGACAGCAATCGAAACACAAATATACATGTTACAAAAAGCTAATCTCAAGGGTTCTCACGAACACTAATGTAAATTAATCTAATAATAACTTGCATTTTTTAACAAAGAAAATAACTAAAATTGTTTTTCGACCAGATATAATTCTTATAATAACTTTGTTTTTTTCTATTAACAGAACTCTTATATTTTATTATTATATTTAGTTTTAAACACAAATCCGACCTTACCCGCAACCAGATCGGTAATATTAACAAATCCGGCCCCGTTTTCCGCTTCTCCAGTAGTCTGAAACAGCGTAGTCGTCATCACGCTACCACCACCGATCGCCTGAAGCTTCGGCAGATCAAAGTAATCCAACAAAACATGAACACTCAAAGCATTCTTCACAACAGAAATATCGAGATTCGATAAATACTCCGACACAATTGTGTCGTTAAACACGAGAACCGTGAGTGTTTCGCGGCGGTTGATCTCGTCGTTAAGTTTTGTTTGTGTTAGGTAGCTGTTGAACGAAGTGTATGCAGGAAACTCGTTGAGAATTTCGGTGATGTTGTGGCCGGTGACGGAGATTACGGTGGCGGTGAAGGATAGCGTGAGGAGGATGGTGATGAGGCGTAAGGTAGCATTTGTGCGTTGTGTAAGGGTTTGTGATCGTAGGGGTTATGGTTTGCGAAGAAGATGAAAGGTGGCGAAATGTAAGGGTTTAAATTAGGGTTTGAGTTTAACTACGGTTAAGTTGTAGTTAAATGAGGCGAGTATAATGGGGGTGTTATGAACTGGTAAATGAAACATGTTAAAAGAAACATGTTATACATGAAAATGTTATTCATTTTTTCTATTTTTGTGTTTGTGAAATTATTTATTAGTGATGTATCATGTGTACGTATTTTTTTTAATAAATATTTATCAACCATGTATCATGAGTCCGTATTAAAAAAAAATTAGTTTGAGTGTGTTATTTTGAGGAATGTAAACGTAACCGCACATCTGACTTATCATAGGCCTTCAATTGAATATGGTGCAACTGTAGTAATTAACTTGACACAATTACGCACCTTATTTTCATAATTACGTATGGATTGGGTTAAACCCTAATTACGCACGTCATAATGCACAATTACACATGTTGTTACATAATTACGCATGTTATAAAAAATCAAAATACGCATGCCACCAAACATGAAAATTACGCATGGTAAACTCAAAATTACGCATCAGTTGTTTCAACCCAAATTAAGCATGTTATATGCATAATTAATTCGGGTGATCGTGTATTATTTTCATTTGATTTTTAGAAAATAGTTAATTTAAGAAGAGGGTTGAAATGATTTGAAACAATATTAATTGATAGTTTTTTAATCGGACTACTCATTCTTTGGTTAACCAGTTGGGCCCGTTTTAAAATTTTAATGATGTCATAAAGTATTGTAATAAATTTATAATTTATAATATTTATTATAAATAATTAAAGTAAAATATTGAATCAATTGCTCAATGAATTAGTATATATGAGATTTTGGTAAGAATAAAAAAGAGAATTTTATAAACGGTCACCGACCTATGTTGTATATGATTTATACATATTTACGTATATCTATTTTCAGTTAATCGAATATCGTTGGAAGATCTGTCATTGATTTTGGTACATACTTTCATTTTGTATCTATGATAAATATAAACAACTATTAAGCTCATTTAATATTTTGTATACTTTAGAGAATATATACATGACATATATAAAAGAGTTAAATGCTTGGTTGGTCCTTGTGGTTTGCAAATCTTGCAGACTTGGTCCCAGTGGTTCACTAATTACACACTTGGTCCCAGTAGTTTCAAATTTTGCACTCGGGTGGTCCTTACCACTAACCTTTGTTAGATTTCTCAGTTAAGTATATGCAAAATTACTATATTACCCTCGAAACCAGAACAACATCATCTTCAACCTCCTATCTCTCAAAACCCACCACCACCTCCACCGTCAATCCATCACCACCTCCACCGCAAACCTGCAAATCTCTCTCTCCTCGGCTCTCTCACATCGATACTTCTACTTCCACTGCTTACACTCTCAATATCTAACTCAGAACCGTTATCGTTACCGGAGAAAAACTCGATTGCGAGATCATCCAGACTAATTTCCGGAAAATCGGAGCCTCTAACGGTGTTAACGAACTTCCGTCTCGGTGTAGGAACTGTTACCGGTTCAAATTCAGCCGGAATCCGCCTCGAAAATCTGCTTACGTTTCTGGAACGCCGGTGAGGCTTTGAAGACGAATATTCCGGCGAATCTTCTATCGACTGTGATGAGTTGTTAATTTCACATTTGAGAATTATTGACTTATTGTAACTCTTGAGGCTTTTAAAATGGAAATAAATCAAAGGATGGGTCAGACAACATATCATTGATGTTATTTTGAGAGGTGGGTACGGAGGGTAGTCACAAGGGTTTCCAAAAAAGACGATGATGTTGAAGATGGAGGTGGTGATGGATTGACGGTGGAGGTGGTGGTGGGTTTTGAGAGATAGGAGGTTGAAGATGATGTTGTTCTGGTTTCGAGGGTAATATAGTTATTTTGCATATACTTAACTGAGAAATCTAACAAAGGTTAGTGGTAAGGACCACCCGAGTGCAAAATTTGAAACTACTGGGACCAAGTGTGTAATTAGTGAACCACTGGGACCAAGTCTGCAAGATTTGCAAACCACAGGGACCAACCAAGCATTTAACTCTATATAAAACATTTAACAATTCACTATTGTGCCGAACGCACGGCCGGTTTAGTATAACGTTTTTAGAAACCATAGTTAGCGATTCGGTTTAGAACTTTTTTAAAACAGACCATCAAATTAGGAACTGAACAATAGAAAAATGGTATTAAAGCTTACACAAGTGATTTATTTCCCAACATTTTAATTCGAAAAATTATTCTTTTCCTTTTATCTTTTTATGGTGAACATGTAATTTGCACGAATGTGTACTGATAGTTAGAAAAAAAAGTTTGATACAGTAAATGTGACATGCTATGTAAAAACATGATTCTTGTTTTGAGAAAAAATGTGAGTCGTATTATTCGATTGTCATCATTATAGATGAAAATGTGATTTTGTTTGAAGAAAAACGTGAGACATCTTACTATATGTAAAATTATAATTCTGTAATGAATTCTTTTAAATAAAGAATGGGTGCTTTATTATAATATAAAAGACTACAACTTTATAAAATTATATATAACAAATATATTTATTCTGAGAAAGAAAACAAGTACTCCACGTTCTTACTAAAACGATAATAAATAAAAATGTTAGCTTACAAGCACGGCTGTTCCTACGTTTTCAAAGACGCGAAGCAAACTATGAAGTAAAGGGCTGTTGCAAAATTATAGAAAAATATATAGAGATTCATTGACAATTTGACCGTGAAAGTTAACCTACCTTGAGTAATTAGCCCTAATTTTGCCCGTAAATTCTTACTCAATCTCGACGGACCTGACGCTATGCGTGATTACCGTTAATGATAGTTGATTGCCTAGAAAATCGATAGAGCATTTTACGATGGGAAGTGAGAACGATGATTGCGGCTCTATTTTAGGGATTTTAGGCGTTAATTCGCTGAATTGGGGGGGGGGGGGGTTCCGATGGTTATTGCAATTATGTCTGTAGTTTAATTCTGAAACTGGGTCTTAAATGTGGGCATTTTTCCTAAACAATTTTTATCTTAACTTCTTTAGTTAAAAAAAACACCAGTCTAATTTTGGTGGTCGTATTCGTGCCTATATCGGAAAGCCTATCAGACCCTCCCAGCTTACAAGGATACTATATAGTTTAGAAATGCGTGTTAATTAGTTTCAAGATTTAAAGGGGATGAGTTGGGAAAAACATGTTTCAATATCAATACATAAAATAAGGTTTTATTTTTTATATGTCATGATTATTGTATAACTTATACTTCACACAATATCGATAATACATTTTTTTTCTCTTTTTATTTTTCATGATTATTGTATAACTTATATTTCACACAATAGTGTGACCACACATGAACTTTGCCATATCACAAAATTATACATAGCAAGTGTGTAAAAAAGATGAAGTGTATCATGTTTTGCTTGCTATCAACAAACAAATCAAATGCAACATAGAACATATACATTATGATTATTTTGAACTTTAAAAACATTAGTTGTCTATGATTTATATTTTGTAAAGAAAATATACATGATCGTGAATTCAATGCAAACAAGTATGCTTGCTACCATGGTGGAACCGGATAATTCAAGCTTTCAAGGGGCCTATTGATCCTCTGTCATTGGAATTCGTCAGATTTTTTTCATTTATATAATATAAGTTTTTTAAAACAAATAAAAGTGAGTTAAACCTTCCACTTGTGTTTTTTTTTTTTGGAATGGTCAACAAAACAATCTATTATTTCAAAACACAATCTAGAAAGGAGCTGGAAAAAATATACAACACGTCAAAAGACCGACTCAAACACATGACTCAAAACAACCACAAACACCCCAGCCAAATTATCCCATGCCATCGACCTTAAGACTCTTCCAATCGCTCCAGGAGATATTGCTTCTTTTGGCTCGATTACTCACCCACATGAACGACATTGCCTTAGTTTCTTTGACAACCTTAGTAACGGTCGGGACTTTGGCTGAAAAAACTACCTCATTCTAGGTTCTCCACAAGCTCCAGAAAACAATTTGGATAATTGCCGGAACACTTTACTGCAAAACGTCGTTCCAACCATTGTTTTGTGGATGTTGAGGATATCTTGAATTTGAAACGCGTAAATGGGAGGAACTTTTTACACCACATGGAGACTATTTGCCAAACCATTTGAGCAAATTGGCAAGTGATGAAGATGTGGTCCGTTGTCTCGATACCCTCACCGCACATAGTGCACACCTGATCAACATATTAAGACGCGCTTGCATTTATATGGCTCATAAATAACCTCTAAAAACTCAAAAAAAATAAAAACAATATTGGTTTAAACATTAACATAGTAGGAGCCTTACTATATCATACTCCGTTTGTAACTTACCAGAGGTAATCTTATTTATATTGAATATTACCCTTTCGGTTTTATTGTGAAGGATCTCAAGATCAAGGCCCATATCCTATACTACGATGCAATAGATCCGGTGATCTCTACCCTCTAACTCCTCAGCTTGCTTTCTCAACCTCCGCTTTTGCTACTATTTCTCAAGAGCATTGGCATCAATGACTTGGGCACCCGGGAAACACACTATTGCATTCGTTGAAATTGTCTTCTTGTATTCATTATATTAAACCAACTACCACACTTTGTCAGTCGTGTGTTTTTGGCTAAAGTGTAAAACTGCCTTTTTATGGTTCTTGCAATAAAACTTCTTTACCATTTGATATTATTCACAACGATTTGTGGGCATCTCCGGTTCTAAGCACCGGGGACACCTTACTATATTTTCTTCCTAGATGACTTTACTAATTTTTTTGTGGACCTTTCCCATTAGCAATAAGTTGCAGGTTTTCTCAACTTTTACAATTTTTAATAATAATATTAAAACACAATTCCAGATAAATATCAAACAATTCCAATGTGACAACGGTAAGGAATATGCGAATAATTCCTTCCAAACCTTTTGCCACAAAAAGGACATGCATTTTCATTCTCTTGCCCTTACATGTTATCCCAAAATGGCAAGGCATAACGGAAAACCCGGAGAAAAAACAATATGATCTCAATGCTCCTTGCTCAATCTTCTCTCCCCCAACCTCCTAGCACCATGCATTAGAAACCGCTACCTACTTGCTCAACATCATACCTAGCAAGAACCACAAATTTCTCTCTCCCACCACTCTTCTCTATAACTGTGATCCAACCTATGACCTCCTTTGTGTCTTCGGTTGCCTTGGTTATCCTCTTCTCCCCTCCACCACAATTCATAAACTTACCAACCGATCAAAACGGTGTGTCTTCCTCAGCTACCCTCTAAATCATCACGGCTACAAATGCTTCGATTTACACTCCAACAAAATCTTTATTTCTCGTCACGTTCATTTCGAAGAAACCATCTTCCCATTTGCCTCATCTGTCACTCACACACCTCACTCCTATGATCTCATAACTTCCTTCAACCCCTTTATATCCCCCTTCTATGGAACCAAGTTTCACTACCAAGTCCTCAACATTCATCAAACTCCTCCACCTAATCAACCTAACATCATAATCAACCAACTGTAAACTCTACCAGCCGTGGCCCAAACCCACAAGCTCATTTCGACACCTCACATCAACCCGATCCATCCCAAACAACCCCCTCATAGCCCGACCCACCTCCCATCATCCAGACATACAGTCGTAGGCACCACCCAACCAAGGCCCAATTACTTCCTAGATCACGCTACGACAACCCCACCTACTCCAACCGTCCAACATCCTTCATCTCAACCACCTGTTCCACCCCAACCGCCTACCATTACAATGCGCACACGTGCTATGGATGGCATCTCCAAACAAAAACGTCTTAACCTTCATACCTCTACCGTTGTCCCAATCCCAAAGACCCCACACGATGCCTTGTCCATATCCAAATGGTTTAATGCTATAACTAACAAATTTATTGCACTAACTAAAAATGAGACCTGGGAGTTAGTTTCTCGTGAACCAAGTTCAAATCTGATGGGAGTCTCAACAGGTTGGAATCGACTATGGTGAAACTTTTAGCCCAGTTGTCAAATCGGCAACTATTAGACTTGTCTTATCATTAGCTCTGTCTCAATCCTGGTTGTTTATTCACCAGCTAGACATCACTAACATATTTCTTCATGGAAATCTTCAAGAAACGGTCTACATGTATCAGCCACTAGCCACTGGGGTTTCGACATCAGGATTTTCCAAATCACGCATGTCGACCTCATGGTCTTAAGCAGGCTCCACGGGCGTGGTGTCAACGTTTTACTATTTTATTTTATTGCAGAGCTTCATACAGAGCAAACCTGACAATTCTGTGTTTATATATCGGCATTGTCATCACATGGCTTATTTACTAATTTATGTCGATGACATTATTTTGGGGACCTCATCCGATGATTTGCGTCAACAACTTATGTCCATTCAACAGGCATACACTGGAGACGTAATCTACTGTACTGCCATGGACTCTTGTAAACCGGCTAACACTCCGGGTGACATCAACTCCAAGCTTGCTACTTCATCCGGTCCCCTCTTCTCCGACCTGACATTGTATTGTAGTCTCGCTGGCGCTCTTCAATATCTGACCTTCACAGGTCCTGATATCACATATTTGTGCAACAAATTTGTATGCATATGCATTCTCCCACAGCAGAACACTGGAATGCCCTCAAGCGAATAAGATACGTATAGGTACGGCTATTCATTTTTATCCAAAACCCGAAACCCGACCCAAATTCAAAGCCACCTGAACCCGACCAACCCGAACTTTAAATGGTTTGGTTATCGGGTCATTTTTTCCTTGCCAAAAACCCGAACAACCAGAGCCAACAAACCTGAACCGGAAAAAAACCCAGACATTTATTGTTTTTTTTTCTTCTTATAGAAGTGTTTAGATTTAGAGTCTTTAATAGATGGAACAGTAAGTTTTGGGACTTTTAAATCTTTTAATAGCATTTTGTCAACAAATCTTTGAACTTTGATTATATTTTTAAAGTAGCATTATGAATTTTGATGATATTTTGTAAAAAAAAATCATTTATATCATTTCACCTGCCCCTCAACCTCATATAAACCACTCGCCATATCCGCAAATGCAACAAGCACAGGGATATTATGCAAGTTCTATATATGTTTATTCTTCGAACCCATAACAAAATAGCAATTTACCCAACCTGGGTTGGAGGGGCAATAGTCCTCACCGTGGAGGTTGCTATGCCCAACGAGGTGTCGGTTTTCCTAACCCACAAACCCACTTCACCAGTGGTTCAGAACAATATGACCTCGGGTTTAAGTTCTGGGAGAGGGAGAGGCCGTGGGCCAGGGCAGGGTGGAGGGCGAGGACGGGTGGAAGACCCTTGGAAGTTTCTAGAACTTGTAATTTGGAAGACACTAAAAAAGCAGTGGTTTCCCCGTTCTCTTACGGCGAAAAAACCTCGAGTTTCTGAATCTCCAAGACAGTGTAGCTCACAACCTAGCCTTGCTGAAATCTTGGCTGCATTGTTTAATGAAGCTACAGACAATGAACCCAATGCAGAATGATTGGGTTCAAACTGGATGTCCTTAGCCTTGATCGTTACTCTTTTAGCATGAATCAAGCTCAGATTAGTGTCCTCAAACAGTCCAACAAGCAAGCTCCTGGAGAGCTGATACATCAGAGCTCTGAAATCGTAGATCTGTTTTGAAATCCTGTGAGCCATTTCTCTCACGAGTCTCTGGAACGGAAGTTTCATGATCAAAAGGTCAGTACTCTTCTGAAACTTCCTGATCTCTGAATCTGTGGCTTCTTTACTCCTCCGGTGTTTGGAGCAGACTTCCTTAATAGTCATAGTGGTTGATATCACTTTTTTTCCCCACATTATATATGTGTGTACCTTCCCCGTTGCATATTAAGTTTTAGATGAATCTTTCTAAATAACATATGAGTACCAAATTAGAACGTGTAAGGTACTTTGGGTTTATCTGAAAGAATAAGTGCACATGTTATAATTAAAGACATTGATTTTCTTATTTTTCTTTTTCGTGATGAACACTTTGTGTAAAAATAGCAATATGTTAACTACCCATTCTACATGTCCCGTCAAACACGTACATCTTCACAGAGGGCTTTTCATCACCTTTCTTTAGCGAAATTCGTTCAAGTTTAAGTGTTCAACTTCCGCTCGTTCAAACTGCCATGGTGTAATACAAACTAAAATTATACATTTATCCTAATACATATGAACGACCGATATAGTTTATGATGTTATCATGAATGGTTTTTGGGATTCTTATATCTCATTCTGTGATATGTTTCTCATTGCAACTTCTTTTGGTGGACATTTACAAGGGACAATCCTACGTCTGATAAAACAATTTAACTAGATCTACTAATGGGTCGTTAGTAAAGTCATATGTAACCAACGCAAACTCATAACATATATAACTTAACATGAAATGAAGTAAACATGTAGAGTAAGGTACCCGGTCGCTATGCCGATAAGAAATAAGCACAGCTCGAAGCCTAATAACCTGAGATATATAATTACTTTCATCTGAATACTTCATACATTTATTAAATTAAATACCAACGTAAACTCTGAACACCATTAATAAAAAAAAACCCTCTTCCCATTGTTGATAGAATGTCGAAGAAGACACGTCGAAAGTGCACAACCTAGTAACATAAAAGCATATGTGCAAATGCTGGTCATTGTAATACGTTATGATTCAAATCAATAAACAATATATTACACAAATGCATTGCATTCTTGGCCTTCAATCTCTATTCATTCATTCCTGATCACACAGCCTAGATTACCTGTTGCGGAGAAAAAAATGTGACTAAGTGTAATGCCTAGAATGAATGAATACAACAAAAGACAAACATAAAAGTTTAAAATGAATATCATATACAACGTTTTAGCGTAAAAGAATGAACATTTAAATTATTTAGATAAAATCCCAAGTTGCCTATTTATAATAGAGCAATCTTTTATTTTTTGTTGACCAACATAATATTTGTAAAATATTATCCACATTAACATTTAAGAATTATATGCATCCTATCTAGGTTTATCAAAAATCTTTTAAGTAAAAATTTAGAAATTGGCAATTGTTATTTACTTAATTTAAATCAAATATGGGACATGTCCAAAAAAAAAAAAAAGAAATGGTTTGGATAACCTGACCTGACACCACACCTTGAATCGGTTTGACCCACACTGATTCCAAACCAACCCAAACCGCTAATTTGTATATATGTTCCTACTCTTGTTACAAAAACCAACTCGAACCTGTTTGAAAAACCGGTATAATATTAGGAAACTAGGGGTTTAAAAAAGCGAAACAATTTCAACGCAACCCAAACCGATTAGTATATATAGGATCAAATATTTTCCTTCATAACTGGTTTACAACCCAACCGATTTTGACTCAAAACGGTTTTAACCAAACAACCTGGCCAAACTGAGCCGGTTTTGCGAAATAAAAAAAAAAGAACAAATGTACACCTCTACTATATTCTATTCTATAGATGGGACAGTTGGGCGAAATAACATTCCTTAAATGTAAACCAGTTGGGCTTCCAAGCTCCAACATTAGAACAGTAATATATAAGATATTATGTTACAGAAGCTTCTAAGATAATGAGGAAAATGTATAACTTACATGTTTTGCAAAATCAAATCAGCTGGCTGTTGAAATGTAATCATTGAACATACTCAATGCACCAACCTGCAAAAAGGATAATGAAAATGGCCAGAAAAAAAAAAGCATACGAAATTTGAAAGTCAAGTTGAAAATAAACAGAATCTTACACCATACATTCTATGCAACAATATATTAGTTTAACCTTATGAAAAGTGATTACTGATTTCAACATATATAGATTACTTACTGTCATCATTAATTGGTGAGATTGGATAGCTTAGGTAATGATGCCAGGCGTTCACAATCAGTAATTGACAAAAAGGTGAGCTTCGATAGCTCAGGTAATGACTCCAGATTTTCACAATTACTAATTGACAAATCGTTGAGGTTTGATAGCTGAAGTTCTGGAAGTGACACGATATGTGGACAATAAGCTATACGCAGGCTGGTGAGGTGAGTGGAGTTACTCAGTTCACTGATTGATCTTAGATTTTCCCATTTACAAATCCCTAGGGTTTCAAGCATTGGCATGCTTGTGTTGTTGATTTTTCCCTCAAGTCTATCACACTTCCTTATATCAAGTGATTTGAGCTTATTCCCTCCTCCTTTTGGGAGGTAGACATCTGTAACTGAACAACTATCAATTCTCAAACTCTCAATGCTATTTGGACAACATAAACGCTTTATGCTATAACAAAAGTATACATCCAAACTTCTAAGAGATAACAGGGTGCTGCTCCCACGATTGTCCTTCTCCTAAACTTTCCAAACCTGAACATTGCCATAACTGGAATTCCTTTAATCTCACAAGAAGCATACTCGCCTCTGTTTCTGATTCCCACAAGTATTTTATTTCATTACATCCCCTGATACTTTATTCTTCAACTTCCTTAAGATACCCTATAACACCTCTCCACACCTCATATGTAAGCCCTGATACATAACTTATTTTCAACTCAGTGACTGAAGAAGCTACCTGAACCATACTTCTCAACACACCATCACCACATCTATCAATTTCAAGAACCTTGAGTGAAGGCAGTGCTTGAAGTGAGACATTAATCAATTGCGGACAGTTCCTTACATAAAGCTCTTTAAGGCACGTAAACACTGCTGCTGAACCCTCATTTTTAGTTGACCATCCCTCCCATCCAGACATATCTTCAAATGTTAGAACTTCAAGTGAACGGAAGGCGTTAACATCATTTCCAGTTAACTCCAAACCTATGATTTTAACCTCATCCATGCCTTGAATCTGCAACCTCTTAAGTGAAGGTAGCAACCCAAATGCAGGTAGAGATGTGCATTTTCTACAACGACGTATACATACATTAACCAACTCATGAAAAGAGGGATCACCAAGCCAATTTGAAAACTGTGTTCCCCCGTATGACACAATTGAAAGCTCTTTCAATGTATCACTATTAGGCTTCTGCTCATTGAGAACATCATTTTCATGTGTAGCTATTCGAGAACCATCAAATTCATTGACCCATTGCAGCTCTAATCCTGTAATCTTTTTTAGAGATAAGTTCGCCTCCTGTGCATGCTTTGCACATTGCACTTTCTGCAATCCCTCAATGGAAACTTCCCCGTGGAGATTTGTTAATCCCTTGAGCTCTTTTATTGCAAAGCCAACATCTTCTTCAATGATGATCTTGGTGAGAGTCTGTAGGCTTTCCAAATCACCAATCCCCAATGGCAGCTTCTCCAAAAGGGGAGTATCCCTTATATCAAAATGTCGCAACTTTTTAAGCTTCAAGAAGCTTTCAGGCAACTTAGTCAAACTTTCGCAACCAAAAACAATCAATGTCTGTAAATTATAAAGATTGCCAATGTTCTCCGGTAACACTTTGATTCTAGTTAGAGATAAATTAAGATACCACAAGTGCTTCAAACTATCGATGAACTCTGGTACCTCAGTTATTTTAAAATGACTCAAAGAAAGAACCTTTAGCAGTTTTAACTTAGGAAGTAAGTCCACGAAAATCTTATTGGATAAGTAAAAGGCGTCCCACCTTTGAACCAGCCCAACAGATACCGCTAACAATGTCCTCAATCTTTTGCTTTTTTTATATACTTCAAACCTATGGTAACCTCCATATTTTTTGCGAGTAAATGACATATGGCGATACTTAGCCAAATCTTCTGTCTGTCTTCACTTGATTGTCAAGCCTTAGAAAGAATTCTCTGGCACCAAACATGGCCAAGTCATTCATCAGATCATGCATGATAAACAATGGTTCATTATTAGGTGCATGTTGGAAAAATGACCTTGATAACAAAATTTCAAAATATTCACGGCCCAAGCGTTCCGGTGACTTGGTTGTACCGGATGGATTCAAAAACCCTTCTGCCATCCACAATAATACCAAATCTTCCTTGTCAAACAAAAAGTCCTTAGGGAACAAGGGGCAGTATGCAAACAACTGTTTCAAATCAGCCGGAAGATCATGGTAGCTAAGGTTAAGGGCCGGAAGAATCTTATCTCTATTTTCTTTATCATTACCATTTTCAATATCATTACCGGTTTCTATATCCCATATTTCACTATTCAACACGTCATCCCAGTCTTCTTTGTCAGTTCTTGTTCTCAACAGCCTTCCAATTGCCTTCAAAGCCAAAGGCAAACGAGCACACTTTTTCACGATACCTTCACCTTGCGGTTTAAGTGTTATATGTAAGTTGAAGTTATCTACACCGAATGCATGTAGAGCTAATAAACACAACGCATCTTCATGAGACAAACTCTCAAGACAATCCAGATTATCAAAACCTAGCTTTTTGAGCATCGCTCCTTCCGAGTTGTAATGATTATCCTACTTCCGGGAGCACATGATAGAAATGGCGCACTAGGTTTTCCCAATCACCATAGTTTTCACTCCACACATCATCAACTACTAGTAGAAATCGTTTGCCCTTAAATTGCTCTACAATAGCTATTTGAAGCTTATCCAAATCTTCAAATTTCTTGTTTTCAGTAGTGGTCACGGACTGAAAGATGGTATTGCTTATCTTAAAAATATTAAAATCATCAGAAACACAAACCCATGCCATGAGTTCAAAGTGATCCTTCACCTTTGTATCATTATACAAAAGTCTAGCTAGAGTTGTCTTACCAACCCCACCCATACCAACTATGGGTAAGATGCTAAAGTTATCCTGAGATGACCCATCATCCCCAACAACTTTTTAATCAATTGCTCTTTCTCAACTTCTCTTCCGACAACATCCCGTTCTGGCAAAGAGGTTTCGCTTCTTCTACTAGTATTTCTTGGCTTTACATCTATCTTAAGCAAACCTAGATCCGTTTTTCGTTTATCTAGATTTTCTAAGTCTCTCTAATACTATCTAACTTGGGAGACAACTTATGAGTTAGTGAGAAATTTGTGCAGCATGCTGGTGGATGCTGCAGGCTCCTGCAACGTGAGCTCACGATGCATGTCTTCTGTAGCCAAATCGTCGAGCACGTCATCGATATCGTAAGCCAAATGTTGGAGACCATTCAGCCATTCTTTGACAGATTTATGAGTCACCTCCTTCTGAGAGGCATCATGAATTAGATCTTGGATCCTGGAGAGTGTCTTCTTCAACTCCTTAAGCTCGTTGTAAATTCCATGAGCACGAGCAACTCGCTTGAAGGCTTCATCGGTCATCTTCTTAACAAGAACTTTGAGGAGTTCATTTGTAAGAGCGTCAGCCATTGTTAACAGCGTGAAGAAGTAAAATGGGAATGGAGAGTGTACAGAAAGAAGAAAGGAGTAGTTGGTGATAATAATAATAATAATAATAATAATAATAATAAGAAGAAGATTAATAATGGATTCATCGTCTTATAGTCTATTTTGAACCAATGGTCTGACGTCAGGAGTGAACAAAAGAGAACGATTCCCTCTCATGGTCTTTAGGTCTTGGTCAACGTTATTTTATAGTGTTTTTTACAATTTTACATATTATTCAAGGATAGTTTCCCTTTAATGTACCTTTTCATTATTTTATTAGAGGTGAGCTATTCGTGATTGGCTCGTTAAAAGCTTGAACGAGTCCAAGCCTGAACTCAAACCTGAAATATGTTTAATTATCGAGTTCGAGCCTAAAATACAAAGCTTTTTAAGATTCGCAAGCCTAAACAAACTTTTTTTTAATTTTTTCATATCTACATACGATATAATAATAGTGATGATAACACATTATTATATATAAAACTGGAAATTGGAATGAGAGTAGTTGGTTTGTAATCTGTATGCGCTATGTATACAAATAAGATGAGTGCAGAGAAGATGCGAGTGGTCTGATTGGAGACAAGATATGAGTGGAGATAAGAAAGAACATTCTTTTTAGTCATTCACCCAATTATTTTAATATTCCTTTTGATAATGGAGAAATTATTATTATTATTATTAGTATTTATTCATATGAACGTGTATCACTTTATATCAAGTTGCCGACACTAATTGCTTTTAATTGTTTTGCCCTTAGAAAGCAGTTCACTCTTTTTCAAAAGAAGGATGCTTTTGCATAGTGGGAAATCATTTGAAGTTCTATGATGTACAGTTGCCGACATTTATTTTTACTAATTACTACTTGTGTTTCTGTTAGAAAACAGTTTACTATCTTTTCTTTTACTCTCAACTGTTTTTGTATCTCTTCATGACATTAATAGGCAGCAGAAAGAAAAACGGGTTACTTTACCTGTCAAAATCTTTTACTCAAATGCCTGTATGGAGTTGAAATTTGTCAGACAATATGCAGATTTCTTTATTAAAGTACAGGTTTTTACTTAGTTATAATATCCACCTTTTTATTGTCATGGCATATTTCTTGATCCCATATCTTCGCTTTGATCTGTTTTGGTTATAATTTCTCTGACTTATACATGAACCTCGGCAATGCATTGTCCATATAATTATCAATATCATTACCACGTTATTTCACGACAGTTTTTGAATACCAATAATTTCTATGGACAACCCTCAACAATGCATTTGTCTTCACTATTGTTCATACATGTTTAGTTGAGTCTCACTTTTACATAAGTTCTTTAAGATTTGATTGATATTTTATATCATTTAACTAACACTCATGGACAAAGAGATGCAACTGGGATCATTGTTGGGGATGTTTTCTCCATCACCGGAGAGATTCGTGCTCTTGAGGGTGTAACCAACTTGAAAACACAAAAACAAGTTTACAAATGTTAAGTAATGCGATCATTTTGTAATGATTTTACTCCTTTTAGCTTTTTTGGGGATCAAAACAATTAGATTTGATACATATAGTTAAGAAGTTATTTGATTCATTTTAATAATCTACAATCGAAGAACTTCCACTTTTTTATGCACAAAATTTAAAATTACTTGAGTATCTATAACTTTAGCAGCAATATTTATCTTAAACACAAAAAAGACGTAGCCTGTGCACTACACGTTTGTGCATGGTTCGCGAAGGGGCTAGATCACGTTTCCAAGGCTTTTCTCGTGACCTTGATAGCAGCAACCTTACCAGTTGCTTCAAGCCCACCCTAAATAACTTGAACATACAACTTTTAACATCTCTCATAACAATTTTTGACAAGGAAATATGAGGCTCACCAAATAGCAAAGGCTAAATATAATAAAGATACATAAAAGTCGAAAAACAAAAGTAACCCTAGGGTTACTATATCTATTAAAAATTCAAATTAGTATGCTTGTTTTTATTTTATTCATGATCATCAACCACTTGGTAAGTGTGCATTAACTTCACCAATAAGACATCTTTTTTCTGATGTGAAACCCACTCATAACTCATTCACAATTAGGTACAATATGAGTAAATTATAAATTATATCCTTTAAATATATACAAAATTGCACATTGTGTCATATGTCTTTATTAATTAAATTGGATATCCTTTATTTCAGAATCTATACACTTTATGTTTTTTATACTAACATGTGTTATCTTCCACTGTTAACTAGGGTATGAAATGATTAGGGGTGTGAATTTCTAACACGACCCGAAAACCCGACACGAACCTAACATTAAATTCGCGGGTTTAGGTTTCGTCTAAACGGGTTCGGGTCAGTTTCGGATTGAACACGCGAACCCGTTTAGGTTTACGGGTCAGGTTCGGGTCAACCTGGTCGGGTTGGCGGGTTGACCCGTTTAACACATTTATACTATATTATATTTTTTTACAATATATTTTATCTCATAAATTAAATGGGGCGTGTATTTTATGTCATGATTATAACTTAAAAGGAGAAATTAACATATCTTTTATAATTTAAATATGATATTATATATACATTTGTGTTTTTTAAGTAATCTTTAATTTTAATATATTAGTTTTAGAAAAAAAAATTAAAAAATTCGGGTTAAACGGGTCGTGTTCGGGTCAACCCACAAAACTTCGGGTCGTGTTCGGGTTCATATATATGATACGATTTTCGGGTTCTGGTCGGGTTCGGGTTCGTGTAAAATTTTCGGGTTCGGGTCGGGTTGAACCCGCCAACCCGCGAACACGACCCGTTTAGCACCCCTAGAAATGATCTTGGTAATCGGGTATTATTCTTTTTTAGGTTAAAAATACAAATAAATAATTGGGACCCACTCCTCTTTACCTCTCTCTTGTCTTATTCCCCATTCATCTTCTTGAATCGATGAATGTGAAGAAGCCGATGACCACACCATCACGCATCACTAGGGCTGCAAAACGAACCAAATGTTCAACGAACAGTTCATCAACCGTTTGGCGGAAAGTTCGTTTCCGTTCGTTCTTTTATTAAACAAACAAACATAAACAAGAAATTTCGTTCATTTAGCTAAATGAACGAACATGGACATAGGTTGTGTTCGTTCATTTATGTTCGTGAAAGTTCGATAACATGTTCGATAGTTCAGTATTGTTTTTAGTTTTTATATTTTTTTCAAATACTTCAAAATTCTGACAAATAAAATATTATCCTTTAACTATATACAAAATTGCATATTGTGTCATATGTCTTTACTAATTTCATTTGATGTCCTTTATTTTAGAATCTATATACTTTATGTGCTTTATACTAACCTGTGTTATCTTTTGCTGTTAACAGGGTATGAAATGATCAAATTACCCTTGGTAATCGGGACTCATTCATTTTTATTTAAAAAATACAAATAAATAATTGGGGCCCACTACCTTCTACCTCTCATGCACTTGTCTTCTTCCTCATTCATCTTCTCGAATCGACAAATGTGAAGAAGCCGATGATCACACCATCACGCATCACCACCATCGCCAAAAAAACGAGTTGCAATATCTCTCTCGCTCTCTCTCTATTCTAATCCATCTCGCACCAAACTCAAAATTGAGCATCAAATTGAAATTCGAGTGTAAATTTTTTACCATTGTCCACTGCTATCGTGAAATTATGTCAAATCTCTTGATGTTCTGATGGGTTTGACCAAGTTTGGTTTTCCTATTACAGATAGGAAAAACGTACTAGTTTGGAGAAAACCCTAGTCACTGTTACGGTTCTTGTCACAAAATAAAACTTTCGACTATGTCTAAGGTTGGGTTATTTAGAGGCCTTTGATGAAGAAAACCCTAGATCTCCGTCTGGGGCAAACGATTGCGATTATAGAAAGCCTATATGTCGTGCATGTAGAGATGTAAATGATTTATAACAAAACTCAAGAAATGATAGTCATTGCATCACGTTTTAGGGTTGTGGGGGATTAGGTTGAAGAAAGAGAGAGAAAAGAGAGGAAGGTACTTTTTATATTTAATTATATAAATTTCTTGTCAAGGTGTAATTAGTAAGGACAAAGAACATAGAATGCAATTTCATATATAGTTAAAGAATAAAATTTGAAATTTACTATACAAATATTCTTAATAGTTAATTACATAGAGAGTTCTTGTGGTTTACCAAAAATAACACCTTTAGGTATATGAGTCATTTTACCCAAAACTTAACATAAAAAATAATATAAGTCAACCTTAAATCCTATAGATGTTACAAATTTGAAAACATAGAACCCGAACCTATTACTCGAAAACCTTAGTACCTAAAAGTGTTACTGTTGTTTTGGTATGTGTAATTAACTCTATTCTTAAAGCAATGGCTACAAGTAGACTAACACTTTAGGGTCTTGTGTCTATATAATTTATATAAAATATACTTTATATAAAAGGCCTAAACTTGTAACAAAATTAATGTAAACGTGCACGAATTAAAAACTTTGAAATCTTCGGTTTCTTGAAGATTTGCTTTGATTCCTGCAACTTAAGTTAGGTTACCTTTCTCTCGTATTTCTTTACACAAATCTTTGAGAGTAAATTTCTAATTTCTATGCATATGTATATGTATGTTTCTGTATGTGTTCTAGGGTTTGCTCCTTCTTGATTTTAACCCTAATTTGTTGTAAAATTACTTAAACAAATGTAAACTGGACATTGGTGTCCAGTTTTTACTTTTACACCTCAAAGTAAAGACTTTCATCCCAATCAAGAAGGAGGAAACCCTAATTTTTATATGTTTCTGTATGTGTTCTAGGGTTTGCTCCTTCTTAATTTTAAGTTATGTATTTTTACTTTTAAGCACATTGGTGTCAGTTAGTTGAGGTTGAAAGTCTTTACTTTGGGGGTAGTTTACTTTATTTAGATTGGGGTGTTAAAACGTTACGTCACTGTCACGTAGGCAGCGGGACTTTTACTAACCCACTCACGTTTTAACTATCAAGTTGTGGTTTAACTAGTATTAAAATAAAAGAAAAACACTATAAATGTGTGTGTGTTCGAGTGGTCCCCACCATTTCCAAGGACTGGCTCCCGTTATTGGTTTAGCGAGCCATCTTTAACGCCCCCAGGGTGGTGTGCAAAGACGTTAAATGTTGATATGGCCTCACCGGGGGGGTACACAACGTCCAGTCTTATATCAGTTAGTTACCTCAATTATACATACATGAATTCTTGTGTACTTTCGAGTGGATTGATACCAATAAACTAGTTGATTAAACATAGGTTTCGTTCCTAGTCACAATGGTTGATATCACTTCTTTTATGATTCACATTATATTTTTGTATGTCCTACACTTGTTCCATATAACGTTTTATAGGAATCTTTCGACACAACTATTTTGTGATATTACTGCAAATATGAAAATGTTGGTGTTAAAGTTGTAACATATGTGTACCAACCACCAAGTTTGAATGTGGAAGGTAATATATGTTTACCTAAAAGTATTAGTGCACATCTTATGTTAAACTGTTAAAAGATGATGAATTTCTTCTTTTTCTTGTTTGTTCTTATCATGCATGTATGTAACATATTGTTGGTAAAATGGATGGGTTGGGTAGCGGGTCAAATGGGTAACTTTATTTATATGGGTCTAAACAAGTCGTAATTGTTAACATAATGTATCATGTTAAAAAATTAAGCAAGTTTAGAGGTTTCATGGATTTGAATATACTTTGGATGACATTATGACCCCTTCAACTTGTTTCCTTTCTACACAAGTTGTAAAATTTCACCCTTTGACACCTATAATATCACAAACACATTCTGATTTCACATTCAGTTTGGTGTATGTAATCATGTAATACTTGTATATATATTCTCTAGGGTAATTTACTGAAAGGTCAATGGAAGAGTCAACTTAGAGAAGAAAAAGAATAAAAGCTACTCGATTGGAAGCTTCACAAGAGTATGTAATGTATAATAATGATCATTAAGCGGTTAGTCTCTCAGATCGTTACTTGAATCCACAACTAACTCTGAAACTGAGGTGCACACGACTTCTCAAAGCTTTAACTATTACACCAACCCAATGGCAGCGTATCATGGGAACAAGTATAAGAGCCAGGTCAGCCCTCGGATGTCACAGAATATTTCATCTACTCCTAGTAATACTATATTGTTATTGCGTAATTTTGAATTTCTTATGTGTGCTAAACGGGTCGGTTTTACCCACATCTTAGTCGAAGTATATAGTAAAATGCCAAAATCGTCCATTAGGTTTAGTTATATTTGTATGTTCCATCCAAAATGACTTTTTTTTTGCATTTGTGTCACTTTGCATTTTATTGATATTTACATCGAAATCACTAACTCAGTTTATTTTTTCGTTAAAGTGAAGGACATTTTAGTCCTTTTGGATTAAACAAGCAAATATAACCAAACTTCAGGGACGATTTTGACATTTTACTCTTACATTTCTATTTTATATATTTTTAATTACTTGTTTCCCCTATATATAGCTTAATATTTATTATTTTTAATAACTTCATTGATATATATATATATATATATATATATATTATATATATATATATATATATATATATATATATATATATTAGGGGAAGGTTCATTTGAGAAAAAAAATTTAATTGAGAAGAAAAAGAACAAATGGTACAGTTGGAGTTTTTATTTCATCTTATTTATTGCTATATTTAACTAATTAATTAGTTACAAAGACTGAGATTCTACACTATTTTTTTGTCTACACACATAAAATGTTATCCTACACATTCGAAATTTATATACACATATTTAATCCTAAAGGACAAAAATGGCCTTCACCTTAACAGAAAAAATAAATTGCGTTAGTGATTTGGATGGAAATGGCAATAAAACGCAAACCTAAAGGACTTAAATGCACAAAAAAAAGTCATTCTAGATAAAACAAACAAATGGACCAAACCTCAGGACGGTGTTATCCATTTATAACTCAAATTGACCCATTCATAAGTAAATTGGTTGAAATTGACGGTTCTTATGCATACAATACTATTTATTTTTCTTTATATTGGTTTCTCTTAGTATTTAAGTACAATTGTTAACATGCATTGAATAGCTTTTCTTATTAATCTACAACTTTCTATGTTCAACAGGGCCATGGAATGAAACGTATCCCTCACCTTCCCTTCAACTCCATTTAAACCACTCGCCAAATGCTCAAATGCAACAACGATAGGATATTATGCTTATTCATCTAACCCACCACAAAGTAGCTCTTTATCCAACCCGAGTTAGAGGGTCAATAGTCCTCACCCTAGAGGTTACTATGATCCAGGAGGTGTCGGTTTTCCTTGCCTGCAAACCAACTTCACCAGTGGTTCAGGATAAGGCTACCCTAGTCCTCACCCTAGAGGTTGCTATGGTTCGGGAGGTGTAGCCCACAAACCCACTTCACCAGCGGTTCAGGACTAGGATGCACTGGGACGGGTACGGGGACGAGGTACGGGTACGGGGACGGGCACAGGAAACGGAAAAACTAAAAAAATTAAGAAGCGGGGACGGGACGGGTACGGGAAAAAAAACATATAAAAAAATAAATATATATCAAAGATAATGTAACACAAAACTCAAATTAGTTATATATTGATGTAACAAAGCATACGTTGCAACAAATTGTGACACCGACAAACCATGTCTTCATTCCGTGTATGAGATGTGGGATTCAATGATTGAGAAGGTGAAGGCCGAGATCTACAAGAAAGAAAACGTCCCTTATCTACTCGTAGTATCTTTTATGAGATGTGGTAGAATAGAGGCATGTGATAGTTTATACCCATTGATGTTGAAACAATCATGCATCGTGTTAGAGGTAAGGATGTTATATCTTGATTGATTAGCATTGGAGTTAGAAGACGTACCGAGGCTAAGTGAGCTGCAACAGTTGCTCAGTGGTGTACTATTGAGCTCCAGACCTCACGTTAGGTGAAGACTTGCAATGTTAATTTTCTTCTTGAAGACTGGCTCTAACTTAATTCATTAAGTAAGGAGCGCAACTTGGCCACACAACACATCTTGCTACTTCCAGAGTTGTACTAGCATTGAAAGGAGGAAGCTTACGAGAATAGGTTTTCTCGGGTTCTTTGTTATAAGTGATTCTATCCCTCATTCCTTTGGAGCGTCTTCGAATCGTGTACATAGTCGTTCAGCAACTCCTTCAAGGGTTGTGTCCATCATTTCCACATGCAAAAAACCGAAAAATATATCCGGAAACACGCAGGAAACGTTTCGGTTGGACGTTTCTTGGCCGTCCCCTTCGCCTGGCCGTTTCCTCCACGTTTCCTAATCGCCGGGGACGTTTCCCGGCCGTACCCGTCGCGTTTCCGTCCCCTTGCAGTCCCGGGACGGGAGACGGCTGCTCCAGGCCGTTTCTGTGCTTCAGAGGTTCAGGATAAGGCAACTACCCTAGTCCCAGTTCTAGTCCTCATTTCACCAACAGTCCAAGTTATGGTTCGGGATGAGGTTACCCTAGTCCTAGACCCAACTTCATAAATAGTCCTTAGAGGGTATGGGTTGCGGTTTGGGAACAACATGAACTCAGGTCTAAGTTATGGGAGAGCGAGAGGGAGAAGCGCTGGGCCATGATAGTGTGAAGGTCGAGGACAAGGTCATAATCATGTACGCGCAGAAGGTCGGCTCGATCTTTTCTTCAACAAGTCAATGGTGGAAGACCCTTGGAATTTTTTAGAGCCCGTAATTTGGAAATCACTCAAAAAGCAAAGGGTGTGAGTTGGGGTTTTGGAACAACATGAACTCAGGTCCAAGTTACAGGAAAGGGAGAAGCGGTGATCCAGGACAGGGTGGAGGGCGATGATAGGGCCATAATTATGTAGCGGAAGAAGACCAGCTCGATCGTTTTTTCAACAAGTCAATGGTGGAAGACCCTTGGAAATTTCTAGAGCCTATAATTGGGAAATCACTTAAAAAGCAGTGGTTTCCACCTTCTCTTAATGCGAAAAAACCTGAATTTCATAATCTCCAAGACAATTTAGTTCACAACCTAGCCTTGTTGAAATATTGGTTGCATCATTTTATGAAGTTGCAGGCGATTAACCCAATGCGAAATGATTTTTCTAGGGTTTTGTTTTATTTCTTTATGGAGGTTGAAGTGATCCAATGGTGTCATGTGGTTCAATCTTATATAGTTTTTCTAATTTGTTGTTTTTGTTATTTAGGAATATGAGATTGTAACTAAGTTTATATGAGATTCTCAGTTGTCGTGTTTCATTCGAGTCTGCATGTGAGCTCTTTGAGGTGACATTATATTACACTATAGTAAACATGGTTTCAAAACTCACTAGGCATTCCCTAGTTGATCAATTAGGGGATTAAGAGTACTTGGTCTGGGCGGAGAGTACTCATACATGTTAAATTGTAATTTAAAGAAATTAGTTTTCGGGATATTAATATATCTAAAAATAAATAGTTTACTAACATTTATAACAAACTATGTGAATATCAATATAAAGAAAAAAATATATGTTCAAAAAGCAAAGTATTTCAAAAAATGATATTCATTCTTTAATATGATTGACGTAGGAATTGTGTTTTATTTTTTTAAAGTCAAACTCGGCCAGAGTTGACCTCCTTGACCACGTTTGATCGATTCCGAGTAATTAGTTGGAGTTGGAAAAAGAATTTTCGAGAGTGTACCTTGTAGCAATTACTCAGAGAGTACACATCCTTCATGACTTGTTTTACAACGTTGATATTAAATAAGCATGGACAAACGGTTGTGGCGACAACGGTGGTTGTGCAGCGGCAGGGTAGGCTATTATGAAGATGGTGGTGGTTAGAAAGAGAGATTTTAGTTAGTTTGGTTAACCATAATTTTGAATTCGCTTGTTTGAATAAGAAAGAAGCTCATCTAATTATAATGTAACTTGATTTTTCAAAAAAAAAAAACAAACTGATTGAATTCTGACAAACCAAACAACATATAAGTTATTTTTTTAATAGTAAATGTTACATCAATTGTTCTAAATTACACATTTTGTCCAGATTTAAACTTGCGATGTTATCTCTATCAAATGGGCTAGGCCCACATTGACATGGAAGTATCGGCATAGAATTGTAATATATTTCATTCAAGCATTATACATATAAAAAATTGTAAGTTACATGAACATTAGCTTGCAATTTGCCTATTTTTTGTCTTTTTCTCTATTTGGTTTTATCTTTTGACTTTTTTTGTTTTTTTATATTTTTACTACTCAACTTTTAGAGTTAACAACTACAACCCCTTAACTTTCTAAATAATTTTTAATCGAGTTTTACGTGCTTATATTTTATGTACATGTTGGTATAAATTCAAATTGATTTACGTGTAGACGTAATTTTTTCCAATAATAAATTGGGTCAAATATAATATGTTTTTATACTTATTATTATATATATTTTTGGTTGTTTTACGTTTTAACATGATTTTTCTTTTCAGAATTGAGTCAGATGAAACATAATATGTTTTTATTAAACAGTATAAATTTGAGTCGCTATACGTTTCAACACCGTCGCAACGCATCGAAACTATTTTCTTACGTGCTTATTAATATGCACATGTCGATATAAAGTCAAATTGGCTTATGATTCGACGTAAATTTTCTTTGGAAATATGTCAGGTCAAATATAGTTCGTTTTCATGCTTATTTTTGTGTATGTTTTCAGTTGGTCTATTTTTTGACGGAAAATTACAATTAGCAAGTTGTTTGAATAGTGCTTTCATCCTATTGCCGTTTATGTTTCTTACTTGATTTTTTTTCTGGACTTTATTATATGTAATTTTTTTTACTTTTCTTTATGTTAAGTCTTTTAGTTTTAGGTTCCTGTTTTATTAAAGTTATATTTAAGATAACATTACGTTTCCATTTACAATTAATTTAAAATCAGCCCATCTCGCTGTCTTATTTAAATTTATTTTTATGGTTTTCGTTCGATGTAAAACATGTATCGATATTCTTTTTAGCATCTTTTGTTTGGTGGTTGCTATACTTAACAAAATATATATTGACTGAAGCCCTGCAGCATAGCGCGAGTAATCTTTCTAGTTTATACACACACACACATACACACACACACTAGGTTAGGGCTCGGTTCAAATGAGAACCACTACAAGTTGCGAGAACCATGAGAACTTTTTGTTCCCGCGCGAGTTGGGTCAATTTGTTTTGCATAAACGTAGATGAAAAGATTATAAACACATCTATAAAAAAAGTAAAAAAAAATTGTCGAGTCGGTAGTTTTGACCGACGCAAGTTCTTTTTACGCACTGATGTAAATTTTGCATAAGATAAATATTTTTTACGCCTCATGTAAATGTGGGTATACGCCATTTTTATAATTTTTAGTTTTTTTTTGCAGAAACAAGTGATATTTTTATGACTTTTGAGAAAAAAAAATTCGAAAAAACCTTTTAGATGACCTAGTTCTCACGGTTCTCACAACTAAAGGTAGTTCTTATTTTAACTCATCCCTACTAGGTTATACTCACGTGTATACACAAGTAGATGTACATAAAGTAATGTAATTTTCATTAAATACAATTAAATACATCGGAGAATCTACGACATATTTGACTATATCTTATTATGTTTAATTGTATCTATATTTTGTTATGTTTAATCGTTATCTATGTTGTTGAAGATTTTTAATTGTAGTAAAATTTATTTATTTATTAATGATAACAAAATTTAAGGAAAAAAATGTCATGTGGTAGTTGTAGTTAAACATAATAACGATTAAACAAAACAGAACATTTTAATTGTAGTAAAATATATTTATTTGTTAATGATAATAAAATTGAACGAAAAATTGTCATGTGTTACTTGTAATTAAACATAATAACAATTAAACAAAATATAAGTTACTTGTAGTAAAATATATTAATTGTAATTATCCATACTACTTATAGTTGTTCATATAATATTTTTAATTAGTAAATATAATATTTTTAACTAGTTATCCTTAAAGTATTTTAAATATAAAAATGAAATATAAATTAATATTATACTTAGGTAGCATAAGGAATTGCTATGTGATATTTATTGAAATGATTTACTACAGTTTAGATAGCAGACTAGATAATATTAAAATTAAAATTGTGAGAATCTTTCTATAGTAATAAATTTTTACTAAATAATAATATTACTCGACCAGGAATTTTACGAGTAATTGGCCCACACTGATAAATCAGAAGATGAACGAGATTGGAACTTTTTGGCGATTTAAAGAAAAAAGAGTTTTATGGTCTCTATGTGTTGGGCTGACCCATAAAGCGACAATACTAAAAGTCGGTTAACGTTTGGTTTTTAACTTTTTAAAACACTGGTTATAAACCTACAACGTAAAAGAATATATTACTCAATATCTTAAAATTAGGTCATCTATTCTCACACAAATCTTTTTTCTATTTCCACACCCTGAAGCGTCGAGTTTTGGCTAAAGCTTGGCGTTTCAGGGTAATACTCAGCGTTTTGGCCAAAGCTGGACGTTTGGGTGGTTTTTTGATTTTTTTTTAATTCAAAATCGCAACTATACTTTTTGAATTTTGATATATTTTGTTATTACACGTCATTTTATGAAGTATATGATCTATACGGCACGTTCCGGATAAGTTCGGTTACGTGTGTTGTTGTATTCCATGATTTCATGTGATTCTGTTTTGATTTCACTTGTAATCCAACGTGCCGTTTTGTATGTATATGCGTCGTACGGATCAGTACTTGACGTAATTTGTCATTAAATGTCGTATTATGACGTGTATTGTCATAATTGATCCGTACTATCGCGTATTTTGGCCGTACGGGTCGTGTCAATAACATTCGGTATCGTGACGTTTGTTGTTTGTAAGTGTCATATTAGTGCGTAGATTGATTGTTATGGCGTATTATGTTTTTATTGCTCGTATTAATATTAATTTACCAAAACTGTGATTTTCTCACATAAAATAACAAGGCATGCTAGTATTTTTTTTATGTTGTTACACGTAAATACGAAAGATGTATGTATTTAAATACACTTTTCTTAAACTTTTGAATATACAGTTTGTTTAATCCATTTAATTTATAGTTACTTTCTATCACCATTTAAATCTGGATTAGAAACATGAATGGAAGGCTTACACTAAAACCAAAAATCAATGAATAACTGAAACCAAATCATATCAAATCAAAATGTTAAATGGCTGATATAACTAACAAAGGTTCGAAATCAATCTGATCATAATTTTCCAAATTGGTCACATGCAAAAACGTTACAGAATAATAACAACATGATATAACTGCAAAAAACCATAATAACCATTAAACTTCCCAAATCATAGTCTAATTAACCACTAATCTCCATTAAAAAAACCAGTAGATCATAAACACCAAATCAGACAAAAATCAAATCATAAATTAACAAACAAACTATCACAATTAACCATTAACCAAAAACAGACGAAACCATACCAAAAACCGCCACCATAACTAGGGTTAGAAACATCAGCGAAGCTTTAACTCCGCCGCTTGAATTATTATTATCATTCCCTGTATCCGCATCCGGACTATCCGCCGGAGCGGGTCCAGCTCCCGGAGATGATGACGTCGGCGACACCGGAGGAGATTTCACCGGTGAATTTCTCGCCACCGGTGCCGGAGACGCCGCAACCGGTTCATGAACCGGAGCCTGAACCGGAGTCAAAACCGGAGCGGTAACCGGCACGACCGGTGCCGGCGGCGAACTTTCCGGCGACTTAACCGGAGCAGATTCCGGCGAGTGAGGTAAAAAACCTGCCGGAATTAAAACATGATCGATTTTGAAGATGCTTAACGGCACCTTATCGAGAAGCGTGCTTTCGACACGCGAATTATCCACACCTGAATCAAGCGTAACAGAATCACCGTTGGTTCGAACCGTTAGATCAAACTTCTGAACCTGATTTGTGGCCAGAGTTCCGATTGGATCCTTCACAGTCAACAAACTAGCTTTTGGTACATAAACCGGAAGTGCATGATACAACAACAACGAAATGAGATCATTATTCGATAAGTTTTTTAAATCCGGCAAGGATGCCGCGTCAAACGCCGCATCTGACGGTGCAAACACCGTGAGGCCTCTCGGCTCGGTCGTTTCGTAGATCTGTAACACTCCGGTGTCTGAAATTAATTTTGCAAATGTTTTGCACCCTGACTTGTCTAACAAGCTACTGATGTTTACATCCAACGGCTGAGATCGGTTTAGAACGCCTGGCGCGATGATTGGAGATGTGATTTCGATGACAGAGATGTTGTATGGAATTTGCTTCACTGATCGGGAAAATAGAGCATTGAGTTTGGATCCGGAACCACCGGATCCGAACCCAACCTTACCTGCAACAGTAAAGTAATCGAATCACAAATACACATGTTATAAAAAGATAATCTCAAGTTGTTTCATGAATAGTAGTGTAAATTAATCTATTAACTTAATAAAAAAAATTAACCGAATCATAGACGTATATATTATAAAAAATTAATCTCAAACCGTTGTCATGGATAGTTGTGTAATTTAGTCTAATAGCTTAACAGAAAATTAATCGAATCACAAACGTGCATGTTCTAAAAAATTAATCTCAAACTGTGGTCATGAATAGCAGCGTAATTTAATCTAATTACTTTCGTTTTTTAATTAAAAACCTAAAAAGTTTACTATATACGTAGTTGTTTTTATTTTTTTTTCATCATATGATAATCATTTCCAACATTATGATACAAATCCGACCTTATATGCAACAGTAAATTAATCGAATCACAAACAAAAGCTAAAATAAAAAGTTTACTAAATACGTAGTTTTTTTTAATTTATTTTCCAACATCTGGTTATCATCTTCCAACATTACGATCCAAACTCGACAACATAGAATCACAAACAAAAGCTAAAATAAAAAGTTTACTAGATACGTAGTTTTTAAATTAATTTTCCAACATCCGGTTATCATCTTCCAACATTACGATCCAAACCCGACAGCAATCGAAACACAAATATACATGTTATAAAAAGCTAATCTCAAGGGTTCTCACGAACACTAATGTAAATTAATCTAATAATAACTTGCATTTTTTAACAAAGAAAATAACTAAAATTGTTTTTCGACCAGATATAATTATTATAATAACTTTGTTTTTTTCTATTACCAGAACTCTTATATTTTATTATTATATTTAGTTTTAAACACAAATCCGACCTTACCCGCAACCAGATCGGTAATATTAACAAATCCGGCCCCGTTTCCGCTTCTCCAGTAGTCTGAAACAGCGTAGTCGTCATCACGCTACCACCACCGATCGCCTGAAGCTTCGGCAGATCAAAGTAATCCAACAAAACATGAACACTCAAAGCATTCTTCACAACAGAAATATCGAGATTCGATAAATACTCCGACACAATTGTGTCGTTAAACACGAGAACCGTGAGTGTTTCGCGGCGGTTGATCTCGTCGTTAAGTTTTGTTTGTGTTAGGTAGCTGTTGAACGAAGTGTATGCAGGAAACTCGTTGAGAATTTCGGTGATGTGTGGGCCGGTGACGGAGATTACGGTGGCGGTGAAGGATAGCGTGAGGAGGATGGTGATGAGGCGTAAGGTAGCCATTTGTGCGTTGTGTAAGGGTTTGTGATCGTAGGGGTTATGGTTTGCGAAGAAGATGAAAGGTGGCGAAATGTAAGGGTTTAAATTAGGGTTTGAGTTTAACTACGGTTAAGTTGTAGTTAAGTGAGGCCAGTATAATGGGGGTGTTATGAACTGGTAAATGAAACATGTTAAAAGAAACATGTTATACATGAAAATGTTATTCATTTTTTCTATTTTTGTGTTTGTGAAATTATTTATTAGTGATGTATCATGTGTACGTATTTTTTTTAATAAATATTTATCAACCATGTATCATGAGTCCGTATTTAAAAGAAAAATTAGTTTGAGTGTGTTATTTTGAGGAATGTAAACGTAATCGCACATCTGACTTATCATAGGCCTTCAATTGAATACGGTGCAACTGTAGTAATTAACTTGACACAGTTACGCACATTATTTTCATAATTACGTATGGATTGGGTTAAACCCTAATTACGCACGTCATAATGCACAATTACACATATTGTTACATAATTACGCATGTTATAAAAATCAAAATACGCATGCCACCAAACATGAAAATTACGCATGGTTTCTCAAAATTACGCATCAGTTGTTTCAACCCAAATTAAGCATGTTATATGCATAATTAATTCGGGTGATCGCGTATACATTTGATTTTTAGAAAATAGTTAATTTAAGAAGAGGGTTGAAATGATTTGAAACAATATTAATTAATTGATAGTTTTTTAATCGGACTACTCATTCTTTGGTTAACCAGTTGGGCCCGTTTTAAAATTTTAATGATGTCATAAAGTATTGTAATAAATTTAAATTTATAATATTTATTATAACTAATTAAAGTAAAATATTGAATCAATTGCTCAATGAATTAGTATATATGAGATTTTGGTAAGAATAAAAAAGAGAATTTTATAAACAGTCACCGACCTATGTTGTATATGATTTATACATATTTACGTATATCTATTTTCAGTTAATCAAATATCGTTGGAAGATCTGTCATTGATTTTGGTACATACTTTCCTTTTGTATCTATGATAAATATAAACAACTATTAAACTCATTTAATATTTTGTATACTTTAGAGAATATATACATGACATATATAAAACATTTAACAATTCATAATTGGGGCGAACGCACGGCCGGTTTAGTATAACGTTTTTAGAAACCATAGTTAGCGATTCGGTTTAGAACTTTTTTAAAACAGACCATCAAATTAGGAACTGAACAATAGAAAAATGGTATTAAAGCTTACACAAGTGATTTATTTCCCAACATTTTAATTCGAAAAATTATTCTTTTCCTTTTATCTTTTTATGGTGAACATGTAATTTGCACGAATATGTACTGATAGTTAGAAAAAAAAGTTTGATATAGTAAATGTGACATGCTATGTAAAAACATGATTCTTGTTTTGAGAAAAAATGTGAGTCGTATTATTCGATTGTCATCATTATAGATGAAAATGTGATTTTGTTTGAAGAAAAACGTGAGACATCTTACTATATGTAAAATTATAATTCTGTAATGAATTCTTTTAAATAAAGAATGGGTGCTTTATTATAATATAAAAGACTACAGCTTTATAAAATTATATATAACAAATATATTTATTCTGAGAAAGAAAACAAGTACTCCACGTTCTTACTAAAACGATAATAAATAAAAATGTTAGCTTACAAGCACGGCTGTTCCTACGTTTTCAAAAACGCGAAGCAAACTATGAAGTAAAGGGCTTTTGCAAAATTATAGAAAAATATATAGAGATTCATTGACAATTTGACCGTGAAAGTTAACCTACCTTGAGTAATTAGCCCTAATTTTGCCCGTAAATTCTTACCCAATCTCGACGGACCTGACGCTATGCGTGATTACCGTTATTGATAGTTGATTGCCTAGAAAATCGATAGAGCATTTTACGATGGGAAGTGAGAACGATGATTGCGGCTCTATTTTAGGGATTTTAGGCGTTAATTCGCTGGATTGGAGGGGGGGGGGGGTTCCGATGGTTATTGCAATTATGTTTGTAGTTTAATTCTGAAACTGGGTCTTAAATGTGGGCATTTTTCCTAAACAATTTTTATCTTAACTTCTTTAGTTAAAAAAACACCAGTCTAATTTTGGTGGTCGTATTCGTGCCTATATCGGAAAGCCTATCAGACCCTCCCAGCTTACAAGGATACTATATAGTTTAGAAATGCGTGTTAATTAGTTTCAAGATTTAAAGGGGATGAGTTGGGAAAAACATGTTTCAATATCAATACATAAAATAAGGTTTTATTTTTTATATGTCATGATTATTGTATAACTTATACTTCACACAATATCGATAATACATTTTTTTCTCTTTTTATTTTTCATGATTATTGTATAACTTATATTTCACACAATAGTGTGACCACACATGAACTTTGCCATATCACAAAATTATACATAGCAAGTGTGTAAAAAAGATGAAAGTGTATCATGTTTTGCTTCCTATCAACAAACAAATCAAATGCAACATAGAACATATAAATTATGATTATTTTGAACTTTAAAAACATTAGTTGTCTATGATTTATATTTTGTAAAGAAAATATACATGATCGTGAATTCAATGCAAACAAGTATGCTTGCTACCATGGTGGAACGGATAATTCAAGCTTTCAAGGGGCCTATTGATCCTCTGTCATTGGAATTCGTCAGATTTTTTTTCATTTATATAATATAAGTTTTTTAAAACAAATAAAAGTGAGTTAAACCTTCCATATGTGTTTTTTTTTTTTTTTTTTGGAATGGTCAACAAAACAATCTATTATTTCAAAACACAATCTAGAAAGGAGCTGGAAAAAATATACAACACGTCAAAAAGACCGACTCAAACACATGACTCAAAACAACCACAAAAACCCCAGCCAAATTATCCCATGCCATCGACCTTAAGACTCTTCCAATCGCTCCAGGAGATGTTTCTTCTTTTGGCTCGATTACTCACCCACATGAACGACATTGCCTTAGTTTCTTCGACAACCTTAGTAACGGTCGGGACTTTGGCTGAAAAAATTACCTCATTCTAGGTTCTCCACAAGCTCCAGAAAACAATTTGGATAATCGCCGGAACACTTTACTGCAAAACGTCATTCCAACCATTGTTTTGTGGATGCTGAGGATATCTTGAATTTGAAACGCGTAAATGGGAGGAACTTTTTACACCACATGGAGACTATTTGCCAAACCATTTGAGCAAATTGGCAAGTGATGAAGATGTGGTCCGTTGTCTCGATACCCTCACCGCACATAGTGAACACCTGATCAACATATTAAGACGCGCTTGCATTTATATGGCTCATAAATAACCTCTAAAAACTCAAAAAAAATAAAAACAATATTGGTTTAAACATTAACATAGTAGGAGCCTTACTATATCATACTATCGAATTAAAAGTGATTTTTTACTTGAATATTAATATACTAAATCAACCAACTACAAATAAATGGCAAATAAAGAGGCAACAAATTGGGCCGCAACCCCTTTTAAATGGCAAACCCAATCATACCAAAGAGAAAGCTACGGGTCCTAGGGCTTGAGAAATTACTATCGCTAACTCGCTGGACCCTGTTTAAAAATTTCACAACCTATAGAGCTAGCGAATGAAATGTATCAAAGGCAAAGAAAAATTGCATGTACCATCTTTGAAATAACACACAAATCCCTTTTGACCAAGGATGAAACATAACACTCCAAAAAACTTAGCATTAACAAAGAGAATGATGGGTAGATAAGTTAAGTTGCTAAGAGTTACTTAAGATTGACTTGTTATAAGCTATGATCAAACTAAATTTAAACGAGATTGAGGTAAATCGTGAGGCTAAATAAGCCTATTAGTTATATAACTTTTATTTATATTTATACAATAACAATTAATATAAATATATATAGTGTGAGGTTTAATAAAAAAACTCTAAAAATTAGAAAACCGAGAAACCTCCAGGTGAAATCATGTATGCATGTCTTTTATTTCAAAATAAATTTTTGATTTTTCTGATTTTTTTATAACAACTTAGATATACTTAAAATTCATGAATGTCAATTTTAAGTGAAAGCAATTGATAGTGTTCGATACTGATCAACACGATTATAGTCCAAAATAATGTCGAATCAAATGATTATTTTTAGAGTAAATTGCACAAAACGTCCTTTATGTTTTCTCAAACTTGCAGGTTCCAGCCTTAATGTTTAAAACTTGCCAAAAACAACCTTTACGTTTATTTTTGTTGCCGGTTCAGTCCTTATTACTAACCAAGTTAATTATCTCAGTTTATTTCCCTCACATGCCTAACATGTGAGGGTATATTCGTCATTTTGTTTCCTCTTCTTATAAAACCCTCAAAAAACACATCACCTCCTCCACCGACACCACCTCCTCTGCCACCACCTCCACCTCCGACACCACCTCCTCTGCCACCACCTCCACCTTCGACAAAACCCCCAAAATCCCCAAATAACTCCGCCACCATCATCTTCAACTGCCACCACCACCACCGCCACCTGATACATCACCACCGTAGGGTTAGGGTTTCGGTTTGAGATTGTGGACCGATGATGTTTGTTGGAGGATATGGAGATGCAGAGGCGATTCTTTCCATCTTTCCACTGTCACAAGCCCTAAATGTCATTCGGCGTCCACATTGGCGATTCTTACTTTGCCGTTTTCATCTGTAGATTTCATATACACCGATTTCATCTTGAAAGCAACCAAGTTTTGAATCAAATGGAGGTAAGTGGTGTTTCTAAAGAACCGTGCAAATTTTCAGTTGCTGGGAAAAAGAAGTGAAATTTGCTTTTTTTTTAATTCAATAAGAAAGGAAAAAAGTACATCATCAACTTGAAGGTATGAGTTATGGATTACAGTTCTGTTAGGTATCCTTTCTGAATGTGTTCATATGCAGATTATTATAACTATTTGGAGATGACTTTCACATAAATGTTATAGCAGATTATAAACTTGTATTCTGGTAATTATCACATTTGAGTTGTGTTATCGTTATTGTTTAGATTATTCAAGACAGATTATTTGATTTTGGAATGTTATAGAGTTGATTCCTCTTTGATTTTTGTTGTGTTGGGTAATTAGGGTTTGGATTTATGTGTAAATAAGCCAAATATTTTACTTTTTGGTGGTAATTTGTTGGGTTTGTTTAGATTGCTTATGAATATAACTACATAAGCTGCCTTGATGCATATTTGTTGGGTTTGTTTAGATTGAAAACGCTTGATAACTGTTGTGTATATTTTGATATTCTTTTTATTTTTCTTGCAGAAAGGTGGATTATCATAGAGGCATTGCGGGGATAATTATTGGAATTTGCAGTCGAATTGGGGGGTTTTGATGGAATCACCACCGCATTCGAGTTTTATGCAACCGTTATGTGGTGGTGGTGGTGGTGGTTTGGGGTTTATTGAACACACGGTTACGAAGTTTGATACGCTTGCTGGTGTTGCGATTAAGTATGGTGTTGAGGTAATTGTGTTATGGTTTTTGGTTGATTTCATGGTGTTTATGTTCAGTTTTTGTTGTATTTTCAGAAAAGATGAAATGAATCTGTAGAACAGTTATTTGGGGATGTATCAGGTGTCGGTGGTGGTGGTGGCAGTTGAAGATGATGGTGGCGGAGTTATTTAGGTATGTATCAGGTGGCGGTGGCGGTGGTGGCAGTTGAAGATGATGGTGGCGGAGTTATTTGGGGATTTTGGGGTTTTGTCGAAGGTGAAGGTGGTGGCAGAGGAGGTGGTGTCGGTGGAGGAGGTGATGTGTTTTTTGAGGGTTTTATAGGAAGAGGAAACAAAATGACGAATATACCCTCACATGTTAGGCATGTGAGGGAAATAAACTGAGATAATTAACTTGGTTAGTAATAAAGGACTGAACCGGCAACAAAAATAAATGTAAAGGTTGTTTTTGGCAAGTTTTAAACATTAAGGCTGGAACCTGCAAGTTTGAGAAAAAACATAAAGGACGTTTTGTGCAATTTACTCTTTTATTAATTATTTCTTAATTTGTTTTTAATCCAGAAAGAATCTAATTCTGTACATTACATTGATTAAGAATTAAGTACAACTTCCAAATGTCATATTGGTGATCCACTCAATTGACCGTACAATAATCTACACACAACTTACAAGTTACCGGTGACTTGTACTTCATGAAACAAAAGTTGTACTTTCATCCAGACCTGCCGAACTTGACCCCCGCAAATAAAATATGGTCCGGGGTTAGCTGTTTAAATAGATCTTAATTTTGCTTCATGTAGCTGAAGACATAAATTATCTTTTACTATTAGTTGGAACCAAACTCTTTGTTCCATTGTTCAAGCTCTTCCCACTTGCTCTTTACAATGCTAGGTCTTATTACAGTCATCGCGCTCCGAAAATCTCCGTATTTTAGTGGTCTCACCTGATAATATAAATTCAATAATCTTATCAAAACATCATTAATAGCTTAAAAACTTACTTTGACATCAATGTCGATTTCAACATAATTATTTATCCATTTATTATTCGAAAGTAAACATCAAAAAGTTATAAGAGTTACCTGATCAGCCTTGACAGTGAGAATGTTAGAACCGAGCTCTCTTATAGGCATCATGGCTGCTTCCTCACATAAAGCTTGCAGATCGCTTCCAGAAT
Source organism: Scalesia atractyloides (assembly GCA_947069175.1). Lineage (NCBI taxonomy): Eukaryota > Viridiplantae > Streptophyta > Magnoliopsida > Asterales > Asteraceae > Scalesia > Scalesia atractyloides. The sequence goes on from CAMTDV010000008.1 coordinate 97,657,014, forward strand.
ATCCTGGGGATCATTTCATTACTTGTACTAAAATTAAAATTCATAGATATATTGATGCATAATGAAATTAGGGCAAGGTAATGAGAGAAAGAAACTAGGGAATGCAATTTAAAGATGGCAATTTTGACCCATTTACTTACAAATGGGTCAACTTAGACTATGTATGATCTCTAACGGGTCAAATGAGTAACCAGTTGGAATATAGTAGCAGCCAAATGTATATCCCTTTATTAAAAAAATAATATTATAATTTAAAGCATATGGTTTGTGTTATCACATAAAAAAATGAACAAGAAAGTGTTTGACGGGTCAACCCAACCTGACTGTTTTGACCGGTACTAGAAATACAGTATGACCCGAATTTGTTTAGACCATATAATTTGATTTTTGCTCTATTAACATGATCCCCAATTTCCTTCACAGATTGTACAACAAATTTATGCACACTATTAAAGACCATCTTACCCTCAGTAACTTTCACAAGTCTTTCCAAATCCCCACCTGTTCCAGAAATCACCGTTAGTAATAAAGTATATGAACAGAACTATCAATAAGGACAACTTCACATATAACCTAAAAGTTCAAACTTTCTTATATATCATTTAATGTATTATAATTATCCTTTTAAAACACTGAAATGTCATATTTATATATTCCATTATAAGTAAAGTCAAATTTACTTGTAACAGACTGTTTCAACGAAGAAACAAAGAGAACATTATGCACTGAGAAATAATAATGTTGTTTTCCTATTTGGTTATTCAGTGATGCACACTGTCACAAGTAACTAATCTGCTTCATATGATATCTTTAGTGTTTAAAAGGATATATATGATAACGAAAATTAGAATGATATATATGTAACTTCGAACTTTTAGAAGCATATAAATAAAATTAATCCTTGTAATAATTAAAAGTGTGTTACAAGCGGAGACTATTCTCACTTGGCAAAGAATACTGTTGACCCTTAAGCTTGTTCTTCAAAAGATTTCTCCTCGAATTTGCATCTGGTAACGGGATGTATATTCTCTTCACCTGATTCATGAGTTCAACTTCTATTACATACAAAATTACAAATCACCGTCGCAAAACAAAAATTTAAAAAATAACCGTCATGGTGCTATTATTCTACAACGAGAATCATAATAGCCACCATCACGCTCACCAATCTTCTAAGGACAGCATCATCTAATTCTTGTGGCTTATTTGTTGCACCTGCATAAACACAAGGACTTTCATTCGTTAAAACAATATGATATTAGAAACAATATGTAGTGAGGTTTAAATTCTGATGACTTATAAAGCTTACCGATAACAATTACTAGATCGTTAGAGTTTGAAGTCACTCCATCAAACTGAACAAGAAACTCTGATTTCAATCTTCTGCTCGCGTCATGCTCGTTAGATGTTCTTGCTGACATCACACTATCAATCTATAATAACAGTTAAACCAATTATATGCCGACCACAAGCTTTTCATATATTCCAAAACTGAATATTTTTTGATATTTGGAGATAGTATATTATATATCCTTATCAGCAATAAGTGTAAATTGGTGAATTATGCTTTAAAATTACAAGGCTTTAGCTTATTACTTGTTTTGTAAAGTATAAATATAAATAGAGGTCTATCCCAGACATTCAGCCGATAAACCTATGTAGTTAATGCGGTAAAATATCGAATATCGGTCAAGGACCGATATTTGAGATATAGGTTATCTCGGTGGGATTTCAGTGGATATCGGTAACTTTAATATCATGCAGAATTTTACATATATAGCAATTTAACACTAACAATTCAGTGATATATCGGTCAAATACTGGTCAATATCGCCGATAATATCGGTACCGATATTCTAACCATATTTGACACCGATATTTTACATAGAGACTGATAACCAATATATCTCCGATATTAACTGCATAGCGATAAACTACGTATAACACAAAGTAGTAGCATACTTCATCCATAAATATCACCGAAGGTTGTCGGGAAACAGCAACTGCAAAAAGTGTCCGAACAAGTTTTTCGCCCTCTCCCACCTGTTCCAGTTGCACATGAAAATGTATGAATAAAAAAATATCAATATATAAGTATACAATACACACACATACGTATAGAGATGGAAGATCATATGAGAACCATTAACCACAACCACCTTTTTGCCCTTGAATCATAAAATTCAATGTAACCTATCATGTCTCTTCCCCTCCATGAATGAATCAAGACCACCCTCTTCATAATCAAGGGCCAAAAAGCGGTTCATTCGATTCATAATTATTTGATGGTTCTCAATTGACCCACCCCTGTGTGTGAACTATTAAAATATATGTGTTTTGTGTTGGCAGGGCTTAGAAACTAGAACGAATAAGAAAATCATACCCATTTGGATGTCAAAGAGGAAGCCGAGATGCTGAAAAACGTTGCTTGTGATTCTGAAGCAACCGCTTTGGCAAGCATTGTCTTACCAGTGCCAGGTGGACCAAACAGAAGCAAACCTAAGAGAAACAAAACCACAAAGAAAAACACAACATTAGGTATGTCTGGTTGAACGGAAATAAATGAAACGGACAATGTAACTGAAATGAGTCATTCATTGGCATTGCATCATCAATTCATCATCTTCGGGTGACCTTTAGGAATGAAATGGTCATTCAAGTATATAGTATGGCTTTGATCACTATACCATATGTTTGTTAGTGTAAATTCTTATCAATGTACAATTAAATACATTTTTTTATTAATCCTAGTAGGTTACCACCCGCGCTCCGTGGCTGGTTCGAAACGTACATAAAAATAAGAAAATTGTGACGGGACATTTTATGTGATAATAAAAAACCACGTCGTGACGATGTATATTTGAAAGTCACCAAAAAGTTACGTTGTTGCATACCAAAGCCAAGATAAGCACGACAGTCGCGCATTGCAGCGGGTCGGTGTAAACATAGATAAAAAACATGTCGTGGTGTATTTAGAGATGAGCATCGAGTGGTGTAAAAAACGGTTTATAAACGCAATGTTATGAAAAATAACTCGCATGGAGCATTATGAAACCACAAAAAAATTTACGTAACAGAATATTCAAACTCAAAGTGATAACTTTATTAAAGTTCAAGGATTGTAGTGTAAATCGGTTGAAAAGGTAAAATATAACTTTGTTAAAGTTGAGGGGTCAAATGTTAAACTTATTAAAGATGAAGGGGTGTAAATGAAAATCATTCACTAAAAGACAAAAAGGTTACTATTGTTAAGCACCCATAAATGTTATATATAATAACGTGCATAATAGTGTAACTTCAGTTCAAATTGATGGATAATTTAACAAATGATGCATAAGAAATCGAGTGTACACGTATGCTAGTTGCCAAAAAAATACCTTTAGCTGGTCTACGAAGGCCGGTAAATAAATCTTTTCTTTTAGCTGGCAAAATTACCATTTCCAGCAAAGCTTGTTTAGCTTTTTCAAGGCCAGCTGCAATCACAATCAGCTATTAGCAAAAACATTTCTGCAAACTAAAAAGTAACCAGCAATAAAGTAAAACTAAAGTACACGGATAGTCCCTGTGGTTTTCCAAAATTTTGGATTTGATCCCTAGCTTTTCAAAAGTACACAGATGGTCCCAATGGTTTACACTTTGTAACGCATTTAGTCCCCAACTTTTTCCAAAAATACATGGATTGTCCCTGTGGTTTGCACTTTGAAACACTTTTGGTCCCTTACTTAGACCTCCTGTAGGGCTGTAGCCTTTAAATTTGTTGATACAGACTAAATGCGTTACAAAGTGCAAACCACAGGGACCATCCGTGTACTTTTGAAAAGCTAGAAACCATATTCAAAATTTAGGAAAACTACAGGGACTATCTATGTACTTTACTCATAAAGTAATTTACAGCCCAGAAGATGAATAATATGATAGTATCTAACCAATATCTTCCCATTTCACAGACGGACTTCTGTCTACAATAACAGAATTTATCATCTCAACTAACTTTGGGTCAAGACCACCGTTTAGTTCTTGAACAGGCTTTGAGTTCATCGGTTTATTGCTCCGATTTGGTGTCATAGAACCATGTAAACTGGGACCCGAAGACTTTTGCGACACCGCTTTTGTAGCATTAGTTCTTGATGGAGAGACCAAATTTGTTTGTAACTGAGGTGATGTTTTCTGCAAGTAGTTTGAAGATATATACAGAATTCGAAACAGCATGTACACGTTACATGATAATACTAATATGAGTAAAGTACATGGAATATCGTTGTGGTTAACTAAAATTTTGGATTTAGTCCCTAGCTTTTTGAAAGTACACGGATGGTCCCTGTGGTTTGCACCTTGTAACGCATTTAGTCCCCAACTTTTGCCAAAAGTAAATGGGTGGTCCCTGTGGTATGCGCTTTGTAACGCATTTAGTCAATGTTGGGGACTAAATGCGTACAAAGTGCAAACTACAGGGATCATCCGTGTACTTTTGGAAAAGTTGGGGACCAAATACATTACAAAGTGCAAATCATAAGGACCATCCGTGTACTTTACTCTATTCATGTATTTTAAGTTTTGCAAATACTCATACTAAAGATGATGAATAAACTAGATCTAAAAACTTACAGTTGAGATAGACCATTCCGTACCTTGTTTATTGAGGTGCTGCCTGACAGGATTAAAAGCAAGAAAAAAGGCAGCATAAGAATTTTAAGAAGGAAAAAAAGATAGCATAAAAATCAAAAGAATATAATATAATCATTTTAAAGAAGTATAAAATGTTAGAACCTGATCGATTGTTTAAAGTGGACAGTCTCTCAGAAACTTGACCCTGCCATTTTGATATCTTTTGACGATAAGATTTCACCTTCTCTTGTTCTCTATTGAAAAAAGTACTAATTTAGTGATCATGCTTTGATAACTATAATAGGAGTTGTGAACGATAAGACAAAATTTTGTAAAATAGAAACTAATGCTTCACATGGCAGCAAGGCTGAAACAGAAATTGTCATCTTTGATGACATTGAAATTCTGTGATTTAAGTTCTTAGCAATGTTAAAAGTTCATTGTGTAACAAAATTAACAGTTTAATTTGTGCACAATTGACTATGCCCTAATGTTTTTAGCCACCAACTATGCAGTTAATGCGGAAAAATATCGGATATCAGTAAAGGACCGATATTTGAGATATCGGTTATCGCGGTGGGATATCGGAAATTTATAATATATATATATATATATATATATATATATATATATATCTAGAACCTATATGGCTCTATATATACACACACACACTAGAACCTATACAATATATATAGATATAAGTATCTAGAACTTTTGCAATTGCGGACTGGAGTCTGGACTCTGGAATAGTCAACTGGGAGAGTGGGAGGGACGATAGCAATGAAATCAGGGTTGAGTTACAAGCTTCTTTGTCTGCCGATACGTGTAATTGGTGTGCGATACATTGGATTAATGATAAATATGGGCCAACAACATCACAATGGAACGGGCTTTTGATTTGGATGGCAGGCTTTTAAAGAAAAAACAACAAAACTGGGCCAACCAATATTATCAGCGAGACACCCGATATCACAATTACAAAATATCGGCGATATATCGGTATATATCGCTGATATTATCGGGACCGAGATTTTAAACCAATATTTTTGTGGAGGTCCGATAACCGAGATATCGGTGATATATCACCGATATATCGCCGAGATTAACTGCATAGGCCACCAATAACTTTACTAGACTTATATAATGCTAACATTGTAATGATTTTCATTACAAACTTATAATATAGAAATACACGTATTAGACTTCTGTGATTTAACAATACTAAAAGTTCACTATGCAACCAAATTCCTAGTTTACTTTGTGAACATTTGACTATTCCCAGGTTATTAGTCACCATTAGTCACCAATACCTTTACTATACTTATATATAATGCTTAATTTGTAACGATTTTGATTACAAACACGCATTAGACTTTTATGATTTAACAATGCAAAAAGTTCATTATGCAACCAAATCCTTAGTTTATTGTGTACACATTTTACTATGTCCTCACATTTTTAGTCACCAATACCTTTACTAAGCTTTTACGATGCTAAAATCGTAATCTTTATTTATTACAAAGTTACTAAAACAAATTACTGGTTTATTATGTACACACTTGACTACGCCCTCAATTTTTAGTCACCAATAACTTTACTAAACTTATAAGATGCTAAATTTGTAATGATTTTGATTACAAAGTTACTAAAACAAATTGCTACTCTATTCTGTACACATTTGACTATCCCCTCGGGTTGTAAGTCACTGATACCTTTACCTAATGTTTTAAAAACCGGTTTAAACCGGCCGGTTGAACCGGATGTCGGATGCTTGGCTGGCACGAATCATACTGGTAAACTAAAGAAACGGCAAAGAAGTTGCACCACCGGTAAATTGGGTTATACCGGTTTAAACCGGTATACCGGTACCGGTTCATACCGGGCCAAAGGACAAAAATTTGAACTTTTAATTTTTAGGTGCCTAAAAAGGTGACGATCATCCAGGTATACCAGTACCGGTTCATTGGGTTTTTCAAATTAAGTTTTTGAACCGATCATCCAGGTTTACCTTCATTTTACTTTTGTTCTATCATTCATGTTGTTAATTGTTATAGTGTTTACTAGTTGCTATATAATGGGGTATTTAATCATAAACTTTTGGATAATTTTTTGATTATGGATTAACTTTTGGAATAATCTTTATTATAGAATTATGTAGTTTTGGATTATTTTTTGAGTTAAAATTATATTTTATGAATTTATAGAGTTAATTAATCAATACGGTTGAACCGCCCGTACAACCCCGTTCAACCGGTTGAACCATTTCTGAGTCTAACCCGGTACGATTAAAATACCGGTTGTTAAAACATTGCCTTTGCCTTTACTAAACTTATACAATGCTTTACTTGTAATGATTTTAATTACAAAGTTACTAATATGCTAAAACTATAACGATTTTGATTTCAAGTCACTAAAAACACACAAACGCAGTATCATTCACCACAAAAACAGACAAATTAAATAACGATACTAATACCTAGAGCTACTATTAAGTTTACTAAACTTATATGATGCTAACATTGTAATGATTTTGATTACAAAGCAACAACAAATGCACAAACAACTTATATAACACTAAAACCATAACAATTCTGATTTCAAATTCACTGAAACACACAACCACATCATCATCCACCACAAAATCATCCAAATCAAACAACAAACCGTATACCTGGAACTAATATACGACGGCACAGGCGTAGCCATCGCTTCTCCCAATATCCGTTGAGCATTCTGGTAACGCAACACAGCATCGTCAACTAACCCCCACTCTTCAGCCCTAACCGCTTTATCAATATGTTCCTTTGCAAGATCAAAGTATCCTTTCAGCTTATACGCCGCCCGTTCGTTCTCCACACATTCCATTGCTGCTCGATCGCGATAACTGCTGTTGTTCGATGAACTAGGGTTTTGATTTGAGGTGTTCGGTGGTGGATTAATGAAATATGAGTAGAAATTGTCGATTAGTTCTTTAAAGAAACTCATGTTTTGAAGAATTTTGAGTGTGATTTGACATCTGGATGGTGATTATTGTTGAAGTTTCATGTGATCGGCTTTTGGTTTGGTTTTTTGGTTGGAAGAAGAACTGAATGATGCCTTTTCAAGTTGCCTATGATTCACGACAGCCAATATTTTGTTGTACGATATATTATTGAGTAAACCGCCAATATATTGACTAAACCTCCAAAATGGTGTATGACTTTTGGTCATTTTTTCTATTTTAATTTAAAACTTAAATTTTTTGAATTTAGGTGTTTATTTTTATTTAAAATTAAAATTTGGTATGATTTTCAGTTAACATTCAGTCTTTTGGCTTTTTCTCTTTTTCTGACCATTTTACCCTTCATTAAAAGGGAGGGAAGACAAAAAAAACTGGATATTAACTGAAAAAATCTGATCAGATTTTGATTTTGGATGAAAATGACAACATAATTGAAACCACAGGGACCCATATTCAAAAGATTTGAGTTTTGGACTAAAATGACAAAAGTGACCAAACCTCAGGAAACATTTTGGCAGTTTACTCTATGTTATTTTAGAATATTATTTTAAGGGTCGGTACAGTACGAAACCAGGCGGACCAGCGATCCGAACCGGAACCTGGTACAAAACCGAAGCCTAATTAGTTGAATCTGATTTGAATTAGGTTATCAAATGGGTTATAACCAGATACGTATTCCCAGTTCGGATATTGGATCGGTTTTTGGTTTTGGATTTATAATGATCATTTATAACCGAATTATTGAATTAAATGTTTAATTTTTTAATTATTATATGTACGTTTAAGACTATTTTCCGGTTTTATATTATGAACCATTAAGTGCTGAATCATTAAGAGTCCGTATAATGTTTAACCGTTCAAAAGCAAATGTTTGGCCAATTTAATTTGAGGTCTTAACCATTCAGACCCGGTATAATACTTAACCATTTAGAGGCAAATGTCTGAACCATTCAGAAATCTGCTCGCGAAACAAACAGTCTGAACTTTTAAGTGTTGAACCAGTAAGAGGTCTAAACCATTAAGAACCCCATTAGGAGCTAAATAAACAGCTCATTAAAGTTCACGTACAAAGAGTCTTATCGTACAAAACATATGAAATGCATGAAAAAAGCAAAAAAAAAAAAAAACGCGGTGACATTTTCGTAATCATTTACTCGTAGGGTAATTATTCAAATTACTCTACAAATTATCGTGTAGGGTAATTTTGTAAAATGACATTGTAGAATAATTATCAAACTTACTCTAAAAGTGTATCAAATTTACTCTGTTCAGTTTATCAAACAACATACAATTCAAAATTACTCTACAAGATCATTTAGAGTAATTATCATACTCTACAAAATTACCCTACAAGATCAAAATTACCATACAAGATCATTTGTATAGTAATTGTGATACTTTACAAAATTAGCCTAGAAGATCAAAATTACCCTGCAAGAATATTTTACAAAATTACTCTACAAGATCATTTGTAGTGTAATTTTGATAATTACTCTACGAGTAAATATAATTACGAATATGACACCGCGTTTTTTCGCATTTTCACCCTATTCGTACGTTTTGTATGATAAGGTTATTTGTATTTGATCTTTTACCTATATTTATAATGGTTCATATGAACTAGGCAAAAATGTTTTTTGGTTCAATTCGATTGAATTCAGTTAGTTTGGTATTTAAACGAAACCTATCCGAATTGAATTTGATTTGTTTGGATCAATTAGACCAATTGAATTCGAACCTATTATAGCCAGAAAAAAATCATATCCAAACAAATCGATTCAAATAAATTGAATTAATCGTTAACCTGAAGAACACCTCTAGAGAGGATGAATTGCAAATAAATTAAAAGTCGGGTCCATCTAGTTAAAATATTTCGACGGCCTCTCGACCTATTGCCACTAGCTCTTCACAATCACTTAGGGTAAATAAGCAATTTAATTTACATGCGTTTAGTATAAAACTTTAACATCCATCCACTCCCATAATCATTAGTGTTACAAAATGGATACCAATTATCATGCCCACAGTAAACCATGGGTAGCCAAGTGCAAAGCGGTTAACTGCCGAAAGCCATCCAAAGATGAGTGCTATCTTGTTTCCTCGGAGCCTCCTCCGATAGCACAAACACGACAATGGATTCTCTGCCTTTACAGAGAGTATCTATTTAAGTTTCCAAACTCAATGACCAAAATGCAGTTTGGGCAAACCACAAGAACCATTCTGAGTAATTAACTCTATGAGTTATATCACAATATTATCAATACCATCCCCTCACATTAAATTTGCCAACAAACCTATGATGAACATTCACCTATAATTATTTACAACCACCCACAAGAACCAGCTATAGATGTGTCTTTCAATAACTTCACCTGTATGTATTATTAACTCCCTCACGCCGGAGCTTACTCAAGCATCCCAAATCCTACAACAAGGCTAATGATGACGCTTTATATGCAAATCTCAAGCTTACGATCCTAGTCAACAAGCTCAATATGGTCACAAAAATATTTTACTGCTTGATTCAAGTTTTATTAAGAATTTTAAAGTTAACTATTCACAAACATACTATTTAAAAAAATTATAATTATAATAAGCATAGGCCGCCCCAAAAGAGGATGGGTGGTATAGTATATGTTGCTCCCCACTCTTTTGAGGCACCATTTAAGAAAAAAATCAAAAGTCATATAAATCATATATGTTATACTGGGTTTTGGTCACTTATCCAGCCTAAGAGAATGTATGGTGAGGATTGAGGAGCGGGTCGTGTCATTAGTAATTTCAACTTAGGTGGTAGGCGAATTAGGTTACAAGGGGAATACGTAGGCGAAATCTAAGCGGGAAGCATGTGTCTGGTTCATCTAACCGTCCATGCCCATTCCTATCGGTTCTAGCTTAACTTTGATCTCCTACATGAAGGTACTAATTTTGCTAATTTAGTGTCCATCTAACTTCTTGTACATTTAGACTGGTTGGTGTGGGAGGGGCATGAAGCGCCATGTTACAGCCATGTCAGCAAGGGGCGTTTAAAATAAACACGGGGTGAAAGGGACTTGAAAGGGGGTGTTCAAAAAAATAAGCAATTAAAAATTCAACCAACCAATCACATCGCTCCACCTCACCACCCAATTCCCCCTCCACGCTGGTGAAGTTTTCCACGCCACAACCACACCATGGCACGGGACGGTGAGCCGGTGTGGTTGAGGCCTCCACGCCAATCACATCGCTTCACCTTACCACCCACCAAGCACATCACTCCACCTCACCACCCAATACCCCCTCCACTTCAGTGAAGCTTTCCATACCACAACCACGCCGTGGCACGGGGCAGTGACGACATGGTTGAGGCTTCCACGCCAAAACAACAATGCGTCGACATCGTCTGGTCTTAGGCTCCATATTGTGGGGTGGTCAGTGCCCCATGTCGCCGTACCCACAACTAGAGTTAAACATTAACCCATGGAACCTCAACTAATTACCAATTTTCTTTTTTCTTTTATTTATTTTAATAGTTAAACCATAACAAAATTGTGAATGGTACGTTAGTTAAAGCTCCATTGCCTACGTAATGCTAACATAACACATTATTTTAGTTAACCCACAACAGATGGCCTTACCTCGACGAGAATGATATATAACATAATACCAACTCATTAGTATAACTATTAACTATTAATTCCATAACACAAGACAAGTGTGGTTTTACATATACCGTTCTAGTTCTATCCGATAGGCTATTGCGTGTTGCAAGTTGTAACACAGGGAGTGTTTGGGATTCCTTCTCTAAAGGACTTTTTAACTTCTTTTAAAAGTTAATAAGTCAGAAATTGTGACTTATTAACTTCTTGACTCACATCACATGCAATCTCAAACACCTTAGAAGTCCTTTCTAACTTTTCAAAAAGTTAATAAGTTGTGAGAATAAGAAGTTCTGTTAACTTTTTCACTCACATCACATGCAATCCCAATTTATTTTAACTTATCAAAAAGTTAATAAGTTGTGAAAATAAGGAATCCCAAACACCGACATAATTTTCCCACCCGCTCTTAGCTCTAAATCTGGGAGCGGCTTTCTTGCGCATTTTCATAAACACTTTGTCGACGTTTCATCGTTTTCATCATTGAAAGCCAAATGGAGAATCAAGTCGTCGAAGCCCCACCGCAATTTCACGAGGACTTGACAAAGTTCAAGATCTTAAAGTAAGAACCACACCCACGTTTGAGAAGTACAATTTGGCCTAAAAGGTTCGTGTTTTTTTATAACTGTTAAAGGTAAAGGGTACAGAAGAAGATAGATCCATAAGTCTACTGGTCAATATCGCCGGCCTGCGCATGCCAAAAGTCCACAAGAGAATCATGAAGTAATTTGAGTTGTAAAAGAGATCAATGGGGTGCATCATGCATTCATGCTGGTGTTGGTAACTAAAAAGGCTAAGAATTGATCAAGATTAAAGAGGTTATTTGTTTGCCTTTCATATTCTAATCTATGGATGCCATTTTCAATGATTGTTAAAGCTATAATCACATATTGGTTCACCTCACTATATAATGACAAAAATAGAAAAGATGTATCATCTAAGAAATAGGACTTCCATGTTTTAAAGCTATAACTTACATATCTCGTGTTTATAACTGTAACCGATAGGGACATGGTCCAAGAGTTAGATGATCCAAGAGTTAGCCTATTTGGACTAGACATGGGAAAATATGACAGAAAAGGGCCCAACTTGATAAGGGCCTAAATTGGGTTACGGGTGGAGTTACAGGGCTCACTAACGGCGGCAGATGGGAATGTGTTGACGAGCTGAATCACGTGGCAAATGGTGATAGGACACAAATTTCACTGGCATGGGCTTTGATTTCCTTACTAAATACTTTCCCTAAAATTGAGCTATTTTCAATTCTTTCATTTTTAGTTTTAAAAACGTGTAAATCTCTTATTGCCTTAATTTCGTGTTTATTTGTGTCCTTAATCTCATTATATGCTACTATTAGTCAGTTTACAATTTTGAAAACTGTCAGTACCTGCCAAATGAAGAAATCCATATAAAAGGGACCCTCGTCGTTAGTGTTCAATCAATTTTCTTTGAGAACTATTTTTGTTTATGTTCGTGCTTCCGCTCTGTGCCATTAGTAACTGTTATTCCTTGCATTTTTTCATGAGTATAGCATAATACTCCTTGCATTAGACTCTGTATATTAGTCTTGTTATATTTGACTAAAAACCTGTAGTCGAACTGGATTTGCTCAACACTGCAAAACTGAAACGCCTCTTAGTCATCGATCATGATTCATAAGTTGTATAATAGTTATCATTTTCAGAGTAAATTATAATATTATTTGTTGAGCAATCTTTTAATTTATAAGATTATTCTTATTTGTTATTACTAAAGGGGAAGTTAGATGTCTGAGTCATAATTGAATATTTCCATTAAACTTACGATCCAGTCAAGCATTGTCTCTATCAAGTTATAGTTATTTACAATGAACAAATATTAGTCCTTTTCATTATAGATAATCACAAACAGATAAAACATTTATTAATATTCCTGGAAACTTAACCCACATGTTTGTCTTCTTTACATTTATTCTGCAGAAGAATATCCTGATCTGCATCCTTTGATAATGATTTACATTTAGTTGTACATAGAAATCATAAGTTTTCTTCTTGTTCTTGTTTTTCCACTTCACGAGTCTCGGAAGAAGACACGTTTGTATGGTCGCCGCTCGTAAACTGCAAGCAATAAAAGGGAACATTATACACAATATTTATCTGGTTCAACAATTTACTTGCATCCATGTTAGAATATTATCATTCGGTGATGAGTTAAGTTGACGAACGAGTGACGTCGTTGTTAAAAAAAGTCAAATGAAAACGACAGACTCAATGCCTCCTTGGAAACCCGTTTCTAACTTGCATAATTCAAGATGAATCGGTATCAAACAGAAATTGAAATACAAAAACAATTCATATTGGCTAACACCCAAAATTGGTTATTAATGTCTAGAAACGTAACACAAAACTTGACTTACAATCCTCTTACACTAAACACGGTATTTATTTAGCTAAACAAAACATATTAGACTATAACTAGGATTCTTATTAATTAATTACATAATAATTATCTAACACACATCCTAACATAACATGTATAGGATACTAGACAATTATCCAATAATTAATTAACGTTGTTAATCTATCAACTCCTAAACTCGAGCCGATCATTATCTCTAACCGGCTCCATGCATTGAAGCCATGAGCACGATTAGGAATTCCCGACAATGTTAGAATGTTATCATTCGTTGCTGAGTTTATGTGACGAACGAGTGACGTCTTAATTAAAAAGTCGAAAGAAAATGAAAATGACAGATTGTCAATATGTCACCTTGGAAACCCCTCTTCAACTTGCATATATATTGCATATGCAGTATATTGTCATTCTTGTATTAGTATCCAAACTGGACTTTTTCTATATCATCTTCACCTCTTTAGCTACAACGCTACTATTAATCATCCTAGCGTTTATATCGCTCATACTAAAAATTTTCGTTGGAAAATCAATCAAAAATCCACAGCACGCACCAGTCGTTGGAACTGTTTTCGATCAACTGTTCTACTTCAGTAAACTTCATGACTATCATACCGAAGTTGCGCTCAAACACCCTACTTTCAGGCTTCTTGCGCCTGATCAATCTGAGTTATACACTACTGATACTCGAAATATTGAGCACATACTTAAAACCAACTTTGATAACTACTCGAAAGGAGATAGTAATAAGGATATTATAACAGACTTATTTGGCAACGGGATCTTTGCGGTTGATGGTGTTATGTGGAAACAGCAGAGAAAGCTTGCGAGTTTTGAGTTCTCGACAAGAGTTTTGAGAGACTTTAGCTGTTCGGTTTTTAGAAAAAATGCGGTAAAATTGGTTGGAGTTGTTTCTAAGTTTTCCGAGGCCAATAAAGATTTTGATGTACAAGTAAGTGTTTGCTAAGTGTTTTCAGTCATGATCCTTTAATATCCAGCGTTATTTTGCGCACGATAACTTTGATTAGCGTGCTATCGTCTTTGATCTTGGTTAGAAACAAGAAACACCTTGTAGATTCAATAATTCTACATGAATATTAACTGAAAATCAGTATATCACAAATGAACGGGTTAGACATGTATAAAAATTCCCGTTGAAGTTGAATACATACCGGAGATTGATCTTACTACACCATGCTCGTACATTCAACCTTGTGTCATTTAGCTATTATTAGGAAGTAGAGACGGCAGTTTGACCCATTTGCTTACGAATGGGTCGATTCTGTTTAACCAAAAGTTAAACCAAATTACGTCAAAATAAAGGTTTAACCAATGGGTTGAAAGTTCCCCAAAAGGATATTTTTAACATATACAGGCTCATAAGTCATAATATCTATTGTATTAATAATATTGTTTCTTTATTCTTATATAATGCAACGATTAGTTACACAGAATCTTCAAATTGTACTAAAAAGTGGTCGGTCGCGACCCGATCATGCTACAAAGTTGTTCGGCTTGAAGCCACTGTAACCTTTTGCCCAACATGCTTGTTCTGCCACTCTATAAGCAGGTTTTCATCTTGTTACTCTCTTACACAGGGAAAGCTTCCTCTGAAACTTGAATATGTAAATTGATCCAAAAATAGTATTTAAGTATAAAGCTCATAAGACATATGTAATATTGCTCTTGGAAGTTGTACAAAGTTTCCCGCATGTCATCGAGTGATCTTTGAGTCACTTTCCAGTGAAATAAGGCTTGTGGCGCTCATTATACATTCCTGTTATTAGAATGTTATATATCTTCTTTCATCTCTCTTAGACAAGAAGTCGGGGGGGGGGGGGGGGGGGGGGAGACAGCAACACGTATAAGTTTATAACAATGCTAAGTTAGATCATTTTTTCCCTAAAAATTGCAGAATTTGCTTATGCAATCCGCTTTGGATTCAATATTCAAAGTCGGGTTTGGAGTAGACTTGAATTGCCTTGAAGGATCTAGCAAAGAAGGGAGTGCATTTATCAAGGCTTTTGACGACTCAAACGCATTCACATATTGGCGCTACGTAGATCCCATATGGAAGCTCAAACGATTCCTTAACATTGGTTGTGAAGCTTCTTTAAGGAACAACATCAGATTAATAAACGATTTTGTTCTCAATTTGATCAGCAAGAGAAGAGAACAACTTGAAACAAACCAACATTGTGTGAGTTCTATTTCATCTCTGTTGACTTTTCTTGTTTACCATTCTAATTTTGACCATGGTTGTAAAAATCGCGCATAGCCTCTGATTAGTCGCTAATTAATCGCTAGTCTTGGGCTCATCGAGTAATTTTCATCTGGCCGGTCTTAATCGCTAGGCGGTCAACAATGTTCAAATCTGGTTCTAATCCACCAAAAATCGGTGGCAGTCTAGCAATTCCGGCCAGATTTCAGGTAAAACCTGTATATTCTAGCAATTAACCCTATCTACTTCAAAATAATATTTGTCGAAGAAGCTGTTAAGACATGACTACTTAGAAAAATTACATATAAAAATGTGTGTACATACATATAAAACTGAAAATTACATATAAAATCCCAATGCGATTAATCCTTAGTAATCCCGATCAATCGCTAGTTTGATACCCTACTGGCCGACTAGCGCCTAGCGATTCTTACAACACTGGTTTTGACTATAACTTAATAATGATTTCATTGACTTCAAGAATGAAAGAGAAGACATACTTTCAAGATTTCTGATCGAGAGCAAGAAGGATGCACGGATGAATGATCGGTATCTAATGGACATAATCCTGAACTTCATGTTAGCCGGAAAAGATTCTAGTGCGAATACTCTTTCCTGGTTCTTCTACATGCTTTGCAAGAATCCGCCCGTGCAGGAAAAAGTTGTTTCGGAAATTGAAAAGGTTGTGGGAAAACAAGAAAACGGATCTAGAATAGAAGATTTTGTGGACAGAATAGATGATCAAGTACTTGAGAAAATGCATTATCTTCATGCAGCTTTGACTGAAACCTTGAGACTATATCCTGCAGTCCCTGTGGTAACTACAAAGATTCCTAAGCAAATAAATTTTAGATAGGGGTGCTAAATGGATCGAGTTGGTGGGTTTGCGGGTTCAACCCGACCCGAACTCGAAAATCTTGTCATGCATATAAACCCGAATACAACCCGAATATTCGTGGATTGACCTGAACACAACCTGTTTAACCCGAATTTTTTTTTATTTTTTTAACTTTTTTTTTGCAAAATAATATATTAAAATTAAAATTTTACTTAAAAAAACACAAACTTATACAATACAATTATACTTTAAAAATAAAATTTTATGTTAATTTTTTCTAAGTTATGATTATGACATGACATGACATAAAACATATTGTAAAAAAATAAATTGTAATATAAATGGGTTAAATAGGTCAACCCGCCAACCCGATCGGGTTGATCCAAACCCGACACCACGACACGTTTAGCTAAACGGGTTTGAAGGTTCAAACTGAAACTGACCCGAACCCATTTAGACTAAAACCAAACCCGCAAATTTCGTGTTAGGCTCATGTCGTGTTTTGGGCCGTATCAGAAATTCAAACCCCTACTTTTAGACCATTGCACTTGTATTTTGTTTTAAACTTATATTTGTTTCCTGTGAAAATGGTAAAACAAGACCATAGTTTTCAAAAACTCCTGATTTTGGAAAAATGCTGAACATGTTGATGCAAAAATACATTACAATTCCCGTTTTTTTCTCTCCAAAATCGCTTATTATGCGAGTGTAACGTTTCTGTTTGCATTCTTTGCAAGAATGATGGTTTATTCATGCTTCAAGAACAATTTATGTTCAATCTTGTTGGTTTTTCTTTTGTAAATGCTAGGATGGAAGAGTTGCTGACATGGATGACACTCTTCCAGATGGATTCAAGGTGAAAAAAGGGGATGGTGTCTACTATATTTCATACGCGATGGGAAGAATGGCGCGCATTTGGGGAGATGATGCTTATGATTTCAAACCTGAAAGATGGCTTAATGACAATGGAATTTTTCAACCTGAATCTCCTTTCAAATTCATAGCATTTCATGTAAGTGAATGTCTTGCAATGTTTATCTTTACTTAATTTTTTGACTTTGAAGTCAAATTTACTCAATTAAAAAATCAACTTATACATATAGCTACGGCCATTCTTATGAATTTCCATAAATATGACAAAATGTAAGTGAGCAGGGGTGCAAATGAACCGAGCGGCTCGAGATTGGCTCGAAATGAGCTGAGTCTTATTGAGCCCGAACCAAGCTTGAGCCTAAAATAAAGCTCGTTTGAACCCAAGCTCAAGCCTGACATGTGAAGCTTGTCAGGCTCGTCAAGCCTTATCGAGCCTTAGTATAATATTAGTTTTTATTGATATTTACTAACATTTACCCATTATTTAAAGTTGTCTAGTAAACGAGCCGAGCACAGCTTATTTTAACTTGTTTACGAGCCGCACTCGAACCTTTAAATAAGTTTGCTTAGTAAACGAACCTGAGCAAGAGCTTCACTTATCAAGCTCGTGAGCCTAAACGATTCTGTTATTTATATTATTTTTATTTAATATATTAACTAATAGATAGCAAACAAGTCGTGCTTGAGTTTGAGAAACTACCAATGAGCTGAGGTCGAGCTTTGAAAACAAAGTTCGAACCGAGCCGAGCTCTCATAAATTAATCGAGCTTGAGCTCGGGCTCAGCTCGGCTCGTCTCGTTTGCACCCCTACATTCAAGGGAGTAACAAAACGTCTAAGGACACCGTTTACAAAATGGCTACATTCTTATTTACGGGGTGAAATTATTAATATCCGGTTTTTTATACAAAAAGAAACATTGCACTTCTATATTAACTAATATATATTGGAGTGGATGCACTGCAACTGCGATAAATCTTCAGGAAGTAAATAAAATGTACAGATTCATAGGTTGATGACATTGCAGCTTTATAACCTTTAACAAGTTTAGGATAGTGGATGCTCTAACAAACCAACTTTGCAGGCGGGCCCACGGATTTGTTTGGGAAAGGACTTTGCTTATCGTCAGATGAAAATAGTGTCGATTGCTCTTCTACATTTCTTCGTGTTTAAGTTAGCCGACGAATCAAGAAAAGTGACTTATCGAACCATGTTTACTCTTCACATCGACGGAGGTCTTCATCTTCTTGCGACTCCAAGAATATCATGATAAGATCGAGTTTAAACAAAGTACCATGCACTCATTTGAAGTACTTTTGATTTCGGGTTTCATCTTGGTTTATGCTTTAACGTGAAACCTAAAAGCAATAAAGAGAGAGAATGACCGAACGCCTACAAATGCGTTAGCGTTTGAAGTACCAAGGAGGGTTGTTGTGTAGATTTGTGTAATTTGCTCACCGTATGTTGTGTAACAGCCATCGATGCTTGGAGCTATCATGTAAGGTTATAAATAGTTACTAAAAGTATGACTTGTGTCTTCTGTCTTGCCCAATTAATGATTCTGTGTTTTCTAAACTGATATGAGGTTCAAAGGTTTCTATAAACCGATCAAACAAGTATACCATTAATGACTTTTAAGAGTTGTATCTCAATAGGATATGTGATTATGTCACTTACGATGATCTTTTAAGAGTTGTATCTCAATAGGAAATGATTTTACTATAACCTTTTAAAGGACTAATGTTTAATGAGAAATGATGTATAAAATATTATACTTTTGACAAGCTAAACGAAGTTTGCTATTTACACATAATCTAAATAGACTATTAATTGCCGTACACCTATATATGAAACATTAAGTTAGTGTTTGGTATGCATGATAAGAGTCGGAATGGAATGGACCATTACGAGGGAATTATTAATTGCCGTACACCTATATATGAAACGTTAAGTTAGTGTTTGGTATGCATGATAAGAGTCGGAATGGAATGGACCATTACGAGGGAATGAAGAAAAGAGTGTTTTGGTTGGTCAATGGAATGGAATCACCCATTACAAAAGGCATTTCATTCCCTCAAAATTTTCCATCCTCCCCATGTTATTTTTTCATTCCATCCCCTCTTGCACCCTTTATTAAAAACACCATAACCCACCACTGCCGCCACCACCACCACCGACCACAGATGCCCACCATTGCCACCACCCCGAATGCAACCGCCACCACCCACCGACACCGTTGCCACCCATCGCCACTTCCGCCATGACCAACCACCAACGCCTCCGCCACCACCACCACTCGCCGCTGCCACCCTCCACCATCGCCGCCGCCACCACCGCCCACCACTATCGCAACCAGCCACCGCCGCCACACACCACCGACGCTCGCCGCCATCGCCACCCATCGTGAATAATTGCCTATCCTAAACAAATGAACATGAACATAAACTTTCGTTCGACGTGTGTTTGCAAACGGTTCACGAACATTTGTGTTTCCTTAACAAACAACATGAACATAGTATCGTTCGTGTTCGTTCGGTTCATTTATAGCCTTAATTCATACCATTCGTACACCAACCCCTATTTGCATGCAGGGCCGTCTTAGAGATTGTGCAGGGTGCGCCATCGAAGAAGGCCCAAAATCTTTGAGGGCCAAAAAAAATATTTCATTATATTTATTACAACATTTACAATCCTAAATAGAACATTACATTTTTGTATCTTTAATATTTCTACGTTTACTTGTCAATATATGGGTCATTGGTTTGAGACATGACAACATTCTGTTTTTTCCTATTTTTTTAGTTTTCATTTGTTCGATCTTGGGGCCGAAAGCCCAAACATAAAGAAGAAGAAAAAAGTTCTAAAAATATTGTGTTTGTTATATTCATATTAATTGTGTAACATATGTTCGGAAACCGTCCAAATAATTCACATTGTTGAAAGGAAGGGTTAAAAATCATGAAAATAATATAGATTCGAAGTTTAGGGACTAAAGCTATAAAAAAGGTTTGTACGGACTGTAACCATAACCCCTTGCGGTCTGCCAGGGGTATTCAAATGTTTTGCGCGCCCGGTCCCCCTTACGGACCGTAAGGCATACCCCTTGAGGTCCGCAAGGGGTTCGTTGGTTACAACAAAAACATTGCTCGCAACAGCCTTCCTCTTAATCTTGCCACCTTGATCTTTCTTTGCCACCATTCATTCATGTTATGACACATATTTGGACACTAATCACTATCCTAACACCTCATAAGACACTTTGTTATCCTATTTTCATTTTTTTCATATTGTGATCGTGTCCTTTATACCTAACACTCATTTGTCATTTCAGAATCTTTTTTCCATGAAATTAGGATTCATGATTTCAACTATCAAATATACTTGAAATGGGCAAGTGCAAATGAAATCTACCATTATTTTGAATCTTATTTTTGTTAAATCCCATTTTCTTGATTTTCATAATGTTATTGTGTCTCTTGTACCTAACATTCATTTGCCGTTCAGTGATTAATACCACAATTAAGTAACAGTGATTAATACCACAATTAAGTAACGGTGATTAATTATAAAACCAACGGTGATTAATACCCCAATTAAGTAAAATGATTTAGAATATATTAAGAACTGCAATCAAATGGTGTAAAATATATTGAAATCTCTTTTAGAAAAACCATGAGGAGAATTAAGATAAACACCATAAATAATGATGGCAAAGACCACAATCAATTTTATAGACAAAAAAGGTAATTAAAGTGAACGTTTGATCATCATCCTCATTGTGATATTTTTAATATTATCATTTTCTGTTATTATATATAGAGGCTTGCATAAAAATTAAACGTTTAGTATTACCATGGCTAAGGATGCATACGAAATGAATAGTATCTCGTAGTTAACATGATCCCTAAAATTAAGGATAGGAGAGGTGGTCATGCATATTAAACATTAATTTGTAAAAAGAAAAACGTATAGCGTTTAGTTAATCATATCATAATTGCATATTATGTGTAGGGTAGGGTTATTGTACAAATGGGCTATGTGAAAAGTGGAGGAATTTCTTTTCCTATCATATGAAACACGTATTTTTGTCATAAAATTAAAAACACAGTTGTGTATTTACACTAGTAGAGTAATTATGTAATAACTCTACTGTGATTGCACATAATTACTCAACTAGAGTAAATGCCTGAAAGAAATGTTTTTTTTTTCTGATACACTTTGTGGCATGAGGTTATTCTTTAGCGTATTAACTACAAACATATTTCCACTCCTATTGGCCATAGGTTGAGCATAATTGGCAATTATACACAATCTTCTTTGCAAGTTCAGGGCCAAAAATTTTACAGGAGTTTGTAGTGAAGAATTTGACATACCCTTTATCACGTATACATAATACACTCAGGAGGTTAAACTTTAAGTTATCCACAAGGTTAACTTTCAGTTTTCAAGCATTTACAAAACCAGACCCTAAGATTTTTCCTTTAAAATCATTTCCAAATGATATATCTTATCCTCCAATGTATAAAGTTCCTATTTTTGTGTAAATTCAAAAGATCATTTATTTTTTTTATCAAAGATTCCAATTCAATTTTTCATTCAAAAAATATAATTGATCAATAGTTTTTTCTTTTCTTTTTTCTATCCTATCGTCCACTATTATCCCAATTCACCAAAAAAAAAGTCGACTTTCTTCATCATTATTCTTCCAGGATTTTAATATTTTCCCATAATCATTTAATTATATGGCGGATTCAAATAGCAACGATCATTATAGTCCAGAAGCCGATCATGTTTATATTACAACAATTGAGCAACCAAGTATAATTACAGTTTTTAAATATAGATAAACATCTGCGTTTAGATCATTCCGTTCATCAAAAGAATCATCATATCATTCATGTATCTACTAAGTAACATCCATTCTACATATGTGTTATATGCGATTTATTTTCCAGTATGTACAAAGATGTATACTGATAAAATGTTCTTAAATATTGTGCCTTTATGTTTTCTGTGTTATACGCTTGTGTATTTTGAGTTAGGTTTTGCATGATTCTGAATGTTGATGTTTGTTGGACGTAAGTTTTTTATTATGTACCATTGTATACTGATAAAATGTTCGTAAATATTCAGCCTTTATGTTTTGCGTGTTATACGCTTGTGTATTTTGGAGTTAGGTTTTCTCTTGTTAAAGGGTTTGTGTGTTTTAAACACACATATGTATGTTGCATATTTGTAGTACCTTTTTCCTATTTTTTACGTGTACATAATCGATTTCGCACAAGTATACCTATATAACCTTTGTTTTATATTCTATATGTTTATCTAATTGTTTGGCTAATCTAAAAGATGTAGAGTCTTTTGCTAGCAACGTATACGAAACTCCCAATGAGACCATGTATTGGACACTAATTGTACCATCTGGTTTCAAACCATTTAATGGTGCAAGATTTAGTACAATTGAAGTAGCAATTGCAATGTACGAGGAATATGCACAAATGGCAGGATTTTGTACGCGTTAGGGTACTTCAAAGAAAGAAAAATATGGAGACAAAGTGGCAAAACGGTAAGGTGTCACGATGCTAGGAATTGTCCGCTAAAAAAGGAGACGCAACTGTGGACGATTCGTGGAGCGAAGAAGAACATGATGAAGAAACGGAGTCCGGAGCTCAAGAAAGCGAAGACAATGAGAGCCAAATATAGATTCATTAAAAACCTTCATTTATTTAATTCCAGTGTTTCATTTGTTTTAAAACACATACATGATGGTTATATATTTTGCTTAATGTTTCTACTACCTTTTTCCGGTTTGTTCCATATATGGCCGGTTACTATATTCCTTTATTTGAATATATTTACCTATGTATTCACTATTACATTCATTTACGACATTAGTTGGCATGTATTTCATCTTCACCATTGGATAACTACCAAAATGTTTTTGCCTCACTTCACTGATGTTTTTGCATCAATTCACCAGCATTGCTTTAGTAACACATACCATTAACATGTATGCACAGATACTTTATATTCATTATCCAATTTGTTTGAGTGTGTACTAATTACAATACACTGATATATATTACATATGAATATATTCTGTTTGACACATATAATACAAACTCAATATACAAACACCCAGTCGAGATATCTTTTAATGATTAAACATCATGCACAGGTCATCACAACATGCAAAACAACAAAAAAACACAAAGCAGCAAATAAAACTCGAATTGTGCATCACAAACATAGTTTCAACAATAAAAACAGTCTACTGATTTCTAAACAAAGTATCTAGCAACGTTTTATAAACTAGTGTCACAATTGTTATCGTCTACCATGAAAATATACGCATTAAAAGACTTTGTTCATCTTTTGATATGCATCCACTTCTGCCAATATTCTTTCACGACGCTTATTTACATATGAACATACTATTTTCGAAACATATTTTTTTCCGAAGTCGTGTCAAACTCGCCTTCTTATCCTTTGGTATAAGGTGTAACCCACAATCCTATTTTTCGTTTGTCACCCCAAACCATGTTTCCATGTGTGGCATTGCAAACACACCACAATCGACCGTATGGAATTTCCTCAAAAAGCTTATCTTTAAGTGCTCGAACTTAAACCCGAGGTTTTGTTCGTTCATCGTCAAAACCTACACACGCCGTACTGTCGAGATACAATAACTACATATACAAGACAAAAAAGACAATTACTCATCATTTGATTAAAAAGATAAATAGGTAACACAAGATCAAACATATGTGTATATGACTAGATAACTACACCTATATATATTCAACAACATACAAATGTGTATGAAACGATAACCAATTTAACTTACCACTAGAAAAGTCAGCGGTCCTCTGAACCAGGAGCTTCTATCACATCTAGCCCAATGTGTTTTACATACCCTAACAACATAAAAAATAAGTTGACACAAATCATGCTATTTGAACTCTTTTTCAAGGCAAAACCATTCTAGCATTGCGTAAACAAGATTCATACTTTAACAAATACAGACATTATCACTTGTTGGTTCCCATTGTAGCTTTGTACATATAGCCAAAACACTGAAAACTAAAAAAATGATTGTAAGTTCAATGAAATGGAACAATACAATGTTTGTTCAATAAGTGTTTAGAAATTATACACAATTTTATTATACACTAACTTATTATTTCTCATAATGACCAAGTGTACATCATAACCAAATACACATTTGTACAAGTAAAAAACTGATTGCGCACAAGCAAGCCCCTTTACTATCTTTGCCTATAGTCATACATATATAGTATAAATTTTTCTAAAACACCTGAACCCAAAATTCTGCACACACTTCAATCAATAAGTGAATCAAATAAAACACCATTTGTGTAAGAATTATAAACTTAAAACACCTTTTTGTAAAAATTATGAACTTAGGACCCTAGTTTTTAGATGCACGAAAAGGAAGAAACACAAACAAGAGGAGAAACGCAGACCCTTATACACAATCGGAGAAGCAAGATACAATGATTACCTTATTAAATTGCAAGTTAGATGATAAGGGAAAATGGATTATGGATGTTGCAATCAAAACCATCAGGAGCAACAATTGGAACGACGCTCGTAATGTGAAAAGAGAGAGAAATTTGTGTTTTTTTATAATGTATACACTAATATATTAATGATTAAAAAAACTAAAATACTCTACAATCATGGATTCCGAATATTTTAAATCAACAGGAGATTTTTCACTTCACGGGTTCAAAGTATCTCAAAATCCTAATTATAATAATACCCTTGTGTCCATAATTGTAGATGGAAGTTATAACAAATTATTAAAAAAACTAGATCCGCAAAATCAAGGGACAGGATAAGTTCATTTTGTTTACAAATACATTATTGTTCATTCAAGAACAATATACATACGTATATATATAGGGGAAGGTTCATTTAAGAAGAAATTTAATGTGAGAAGAAAAAGAAAGAGCATAATGGTAAAACGTTAAGTTTATAACTCCTCTAATTAATTATGTTATATCTCATTAATAAAGCAAAACATTTTAACCTACACATTTCAAAATATATCCTACATATGTTTAAATTTACCCTACACACATGTAAATTTACCATACATATTTCAAAATTTATCCTACACATACTAAAATTTATCCTACACATGTCGAAAATTGCCCTACACCATAATTATTTTATCTTGAAAGAGTATATTAAAAAAATGAGTTACAAATTTAATTAATTAGCTAATTAATGACAATTATAGATTTACCTATATGCATTTTTTTCATAACATTAAATACAATGAAGTAAATGGAGAATTTCTATTGGTTTAAAAGTTAACTTTTTATTCTTACAAAATTTTTCTTATCATTTGAACTCTCCACTATATATATATATATATATATATATATATATATATATAAACATATAATGTTTACAAAAACGATTTTGTTATCACAAATGTGCTATAGTGTAGTGGTTAAATCACTAAATGCCATTCTCTTCTCTAGAGACCACGTTTTCTTACTTTGATCCTTAGCATCCACCCTTATGGAATGGAACTCGATTCCCATCAACTCACATATTACCACTAAACTACCCAAACAACCCAAATGTTAATATAAAAAAAAATCACAAAGACAAAGACAATATGGTAAAAGAAAATTGTTTTGAATGGAACTGGTAAACATGTCCAAACCTTAGGAATGGTTTTGGCAATTTATGTAAGTAAAAGTAACACACGAGATAAACTAAAATAACATTTTCACAAAAGCACATTCTGATCTGAATCAATTACAGACCATCTCTACAAATTTGCATGCATGCAAAAACTTTGATTTAAATCTAAAATATCATCATATTCATAACAAAACGGTAACCCATTTCCTCATTATTCTTCATCAGCAAGAATATGTGCACTTATTAAGAAGGAATTGAATGATAAGATCCAACGTAAACGATCCGGATTTCGAAACAGAAAAACACACATAAACTGATTACACATAGTGGGTCTCTCTTTATATCTCTCACCCTCTCATTATGATCATTGAGTCAAATATTTGTTTGGTCTGATTTATGTTTACAGGAAATCTGAGTTTGATCGAAAATGGGATTTGTTTCGGGGATGTTTATGGGGGCTTTATTTGGGATTTCGATTATGGCGGGTTGGCGTTTTATGATGAGGAATCGAAGCAGAAATCGAGCTGCCAAGGTAATGTATTAGTCTAATAATCATTTATGAACAATATGAGTTTTTGTATACGTTGATCATGTTTAATAATATTTCATTTAGGGATCTGTGATCATTGCTGATTTTGCTATATTATTGATTTGAGTGATGTTTTAGGGGTAGGGGGTGTTTGGATGTAGGCTTAAACTTGCAATAATCTGTTTTAGAGAACTTTAATCAAACTGATAGTTGATTCTAATCATCAATTAACAATAGTTACCCTGAGAGTGCACATCCAGACATAGGCTTGTAAAGGCTTAAACAAGGCGAATGAACACGAGTGGTGCATGTTCGTGTTCGAACGTTTAACTTTATTGGAACAAAGATCAAACATGAACAAATAAATGAAGAGGGTTTTCTTGTTCGTGTTCATTCGTTAAGAAAATGAGGGTGTTCATGTTCGTTTATGTCTGTTTTTCAATAGTCATGAACGAAGGGTTCACTAACACGAACAAATGAACATAGATGAATGGGAATAATCCAACGAACACCAATAAGAAGTAAATGTGAACACTAAACCTACAAAAATTAATAATAGTAGATTAAATTGTAATGGGTAAATAGAATTTTAGAGCTTTAAACTAGTTACTATTTTCTGTTAACATTTTACTATTTAATTGGATATGCTTTACTTTTTCCCCAGGCAGCTGATATAAAGCTTCTTGGATCTCTTGACAGAGAAGACCTAAAGAAACTTTGTGGTGATAACTATCCAGAATGGATATCGTTTCCTGTTTACGAGCAGGTTGTATTTTCGAAAGTGATTATCGTGGTTTGAAGAACCATTGTTACCCGTTAGATAACTTTGCATGTCTCGGTAATTAGTATTTGGTCATTTTTCAGGTGAAATGGCTGAACAAACAACTGAGCAAACTGTGGCCGTATGTAGCCGAAGTAATTTTTCCACCTTTGTTATTCCTCACCTATATGATTATTGTTGTTATAATTATTGTTACCTCATGTATTATTTGCAGGCTGCTACTATAATAATAAGAGATTCCGTGGAGCCAATATTGGAAGAATATCGTCCATCAGGAATCTCATCTTTGAAGTTCAGCACATTGTCGTTAGGAAATGTTGCACCAAAGATTGAAGGTGTTTTAAATAATACATCCATAACTCCTTAATGTAATTTTGAGTGTATATTTTGAATGTTCATCCAATCTGCTTATGTGATTATTTGTGAGTGTACGAAGTTGCTGTAAATATTTCGTGTCTTTAACTGATAGTTAAAGTTGACTCATATGTGCAGGTATCCGAATTCAGAGCCAAAAGCAGGGTCAAATAACAATGGACATGGATTTCCGATGGGGTGGTGATCCAGATATTGTTTTAGGGATCGAAGCAGGTGTTTCGTTACCTATTCAGGTTAGATATGATTCATCAATTATGATAATTTTGTGATCATTTCTTAAATGAAGATCATAATGTTTGTTGCAGCTGAAGGATCTTCAAGTTTTTACTATTATTCGTGTTATTTTTCAACTGTGTGAGGAAATACCTTGCATCTCTGCTGTTGTTGTGGCCTTACTTTCTGAGGTATTACATACACTAAACTATTGTTAGATGCTTAAAATTGGAATATTGTATTTTCAATGACTTTGATGACACAGTTGTGATCATTGGGAGGGGTATATATGTTTTTTGGTAGTTTCTGCAAACAAAAAAAAACATGTATGTAATAGACACTTTCTGTTCAAAATCGTCTACTTCCGCCATTTTTTTGTGTACGTTTGCATATCATGCAAAATTTTCAAGAAAAATGATCTATGTGCAGCAAATAACCACTTGCAACGGTTTAAATGCGGATCAGTCACTTTGCTGATTATACCTATGATGATTGAACACTTTTATGTAAAATTATTGGAACATTTTAACCATTGTATATGTTATTATAATGCAAATCAAAGATCATACTTGTGAAAAGTAAAAGAAAAGTTTTAAACCTGTCAAATTGTAAAGAGTAAAGTATAGAGATGGTCCCTGTAGTTACCCAAACTTTTGGATTAAGTCCCTCATTTTTCAAAAGTACACAGATGGTCCCTGTAGCTTGCACTTCGTAACGTATTTAGTCCCCAACTTTTGTCAAAAGTACACTTATGGTCCCTGTGGTTTGCACTTTGTAACACATTTAGTCCCCAACGTGTAGTGACTAAATGCGTTACAAAGTGAATACACAGTGCAAACCACAGGGACCATCCGTGTACATTAAAAAAGCTAGTGACTAAATCCAAAATTTTGGTTAACCATAGTGGTCATTCATGTACTTTGCTCTTGTAAAAATTTAAACATAACACAAAAAGACATCATAGTCATATAAGTCAAGAATCATTCATTTTTTAAAAGAAAGGTGAGATTTTTGCATATCTACAAGAATGATGATATATATGACGATGCAAAACCAAAACAGAACCCCAAATACATTAGTTTAAAAAGTCAACCACTAAAAATACAAATGGGAGAAAGTCAAAATACTGGACACTTCATATTAAAAGTGGTTCATTCTTGCAGATTAGTGTTTATTGTTCATTTTCCTTTTTCTATGAATATACAAATATCATGATATAAACTCAAGAATTCTTTTTTTAGGGTCAACTAATACCAAATTGATGTTTTATGGTATCAGCCAAAGCCAAGATTTGATTATACATTAAAGGCGATTGGAGGAAGTTTAACAGCTATTCCTGGACTTTCAGATATGATTGAAGTAGGCTTTCTTTGTTACACGATCACAATCTGTTAAACCATTTTGGTATCATTAAAATACTAATTGCGTGCCATTATGTAGGATACTGTAAATTCAATAATTACCGATATGCTTCAATGGCCACATAGGATTGTTGTTCCCCTTGGCGGTGTACCTGTTGATACAAGGTAATGTGATCGATCACAAATAGTTATTCAGTGGATATATAATAGCATACATAAATTGCCATCAAGGTACTTTAGATTAGCATTATTAATGAAACATGTTAAGCAAAATAGTATTACAATATAGTGGAAGGTTAACGTACAATAGCCCCTAATGTGCGACACTACGCGACCACAACAATAACGTGCATAATTTCGCATGGGTTGAGTTAAACCCTAATCACGCACGTTATTTGCATACTTACGCATGGATTGGATTTAACCCTAATCACGCACGTTATTTGCATAATTACACACATTATCTTTGTGGTCGCGTACATCACACGTTAAGAGCCTTTTGTATTTAAACATTTCACTATAATATATATGTAGGTTCCAATTGCAGCTTCAAAACCACAAAAACTTTACATGTGAATGTTAATCCAAAAATAGTATACTTATTTATGTTTTCATAATTATCATTCATTGTCCGCTTATATATTGACACTTTCGTAAGAACAATATCTAACTGTGACAATATCTGAACTTAAGTGATATATATTGTTATATGAGGCAGTGATTTGGAGCTTAAACCACAAGGGAAGCTCATGTTAACAATTGTGAAAGCAACTCATTTGAAAAATATGGAAATGATGGGGAAGTCTGATCCTTACGCAGTCGCATTCATTCGGCCATTGGAAAAACTCAAAACAAAAGTCATTGAGAACAACTTAAATCCTGTTTGGGATCAAACATTTCATCTAACTGTGGAAGACAAAGAGACCCAATATGCAGTTGTTGAGGTATAATCCTTACTTCCACAACAGTTCCTTAACTTCTATCAAATTTGTAGTCATAATATATGTGAATTAAACAGGTTTTTGATGAAGACATTGGAGCAGACCAACGATTGGGAATCGCAAAATTACCTTTGGTTGATCTTCAACCTGAAGTTGAGATAGAAATCAATTTGAGACTGATGCCTTCACTTGATATGCTCAAGATCAAAGATAAGAAGGATAGAGGAAATATTATAGTCAAAGTAAGTGATATTGCACACTATCCTACAAAGTCTCTCTAAAAATGAAAAGGGTACAAACACACAATGATCGCAAAATATAAAACAATGTCGAGGAAAAAAACACATTGAGTGGCAAAAAAGACACAAGGATGCAAATATAGAAGAGACACAATGCTAAATAAAAAGACACAATGATCTAAACAAAAACTCTAAAATTTACAAGCTAAAAATCCAAAAGCTAAAACTTAAAGTCTCATATCGTAGAATTTGATGAGAAGATTCCAATGCCGCTTGAATGAGGTCAATCGGAGTCCTTTGATACTCTTCCTACGACTTCCTATTTTTAGGAGACAATGATTTCATTCCTAACCGCTCTTGTATAATGTTGCAATGAAATAGGATTAAACAAAACTATGTTTTTATCTTATGCAATTTGCCTTTTGGGTCGACCCATTGTATTTATACTTGATAAACATTAAAACATGTCTTCTAAAGACTGATTCAAGTGTTTATATGAATATGCAGGTAAAGTATCATCACTACACTAAAGAAGAACAAGATGCAGCGTTGGCCGAAGAGAAGAAGATGCTTGAAAATAAAGAAAAAATGAGAAATGATGGTGTTATCAATAGCACCATGGATGCCATTGATGATCCAACACACGTGTCCGGATGAGGTAGTGAAGTTTTACTTTCAAAGTGTAAGATTCGAGCTCAACTTTTTTTACATTTTCATATTTATGTAAATCTTGATGCATAGTTATGCTACTTATATGTTAGTTTGGATGTTGATAAAGTTTATGTTTTCTCAATTATCTGAGATTTGCAACTTCATAAATGAAATTTGTTTCATCTTGTTGTCTGTCTGATCTTGTGTATACTCTTGTAATAAAGGTATATGATCAAGCGGCAGAAAATCGGTCCTATCATTACTGCTTGAGTGTTTGTCTCTACCTTTGTGGTGTTGACTAGTTATTGAGAGTAGTCCAAACTGTTGAACCCAACCTAGAGCTGCAGTCTTGTGGCTGATTCGGTTGTTAAAACATTGTAAATTGTTAGGGAAATTGGATTCTAATAATCCCTAGTAGACGTTGCATATCCATCTACTGGTCCTCAATTAAAAATATTTAACAGGTTTAAGTTTTTTTCCGAATTAGAAACTGATATTTTAGGGCTTTTGATCAGAATGAGGATAGAGTCAATTGATTTAAAACTTACATCGAGACGGTGCACCAAACGACTTGAATTTTGTAAACTGGAAGTTTAAACACTCGAATTGTAGCCCCGTTTTTGTAGTTTGGAGCACCATTTCGAGGTAACTTTTACATCAATCGACTCGTATCCTCGTTCTGATCAAAAGCTCTAAAACATCAGTTTGTAAGTCGATTTTTTTAGTGAGGACGGTGTAGGCAAAATATTTGAAAGGCGAGACTGTCAATGGAATAAAAAAAAGTTGGACTGTTATGGCCAATAACGTCTTCTAGAGATTATTAGAATCTAATTTGCATATAAACAGTTTTTGTGCACATTGAAACTTATGGTATTATGTAGGAATTATAGTTTTCAAATGACCGTTACACACAATTAAAAACATGGAGAGTTTGTAAAAGAACAAAAAAATGGAGATAATTACTTTGTCATGTGGTTAAATTCTCTTGGGTTTTAAATACTCGAGGAGTTATTATCAGGGATTCTTTTAAAGATGTCCTTTTCTACGATTAATCTTCTAGCTTCTTAACTTAAGAAATGAAAATTTCACAAAAAAGGTACTGTTTTCTTAGGTTTTAAAAGCTCATAAATTTAATCATTTAAACCTAAAGTCTTATGTATGAATTAGCAAAAGTATTGAATTTTTTTTCCAAAAGCACCCAAAAACATATGATGTGAAGTTGAATAGTTTCATGGAAAAGAGTTAAATGCTTGGTTGGTCCCTGTGGTTTGAAAATATTGCAGACTTGGTCCCAGTAGTTCACTAATTACACGCTTGGTCCTAATAGTTGTAATTTTTGCACTCGGGTGGTCCTTACCACTAACCTATGTTAAGTTTTTCAGTTAAATACATGCAAAATTACTAACTTACCCCTAAACTAGATTTATGCAAGGGAACTTTAACATAAACATACCTTGCATAAATGTGTGTGAACCTCCAGTCCGCCT
Organism: Scalesia atractyloides; assembly: GCA_947069175.1. Classification (NCBI taxonomy): domain Eukaryota; kingdom Viridiplantae; phylum Streptophyta; class Magnoliopsida; order Asterales; family Asteraceae; genus Scalesia; species Scalesia atractyloides. The sequence goes on from CAMTDV010000008.1 coordinate 97,689,841, forward strand.
GTACCCCCCCCCCCCCCCCCTAAATCAATGAAATCTAAATATAACAACAAACATTTTCATATACAGAGGATCAGAAACTCACTGGAACAAGATATCAAAAAACTAAACAACCAGAAGCACTTAAACTTCCAATTTCAATTACAAAAGCAGTACCTCATCAATTTTCACTACGATTTCATCAAAATTCTGCCCTGTTTTTTCCGATTTGTTTCGAACTACCGGAACCGATGAGTGCGGAGACAGTCAGGAGGAGACGATCGGACCTCCGGTGAGTATGTTGTCGGAGATGCCGATGGATTAGAGTGAGAGTGTGTCGTCGTTAAAGCTGCATGTGACGGTGATTCTCTCCGAATATGTGGATCTTGCCGGTGATTCTTATCGGAGAAGACTCGAAGAGTGACGATCTCCTCTGATTTTTGGTGAATTGATAGATGAATTTGGGAAAAGGCAAGAAAAAGATTTAAAGTTGTTAGAGAAGGTGACTGCATAAGAGTCCCTATACAAGTTTTAGAGAAGGTGACTGCATAAGAGACCCTATAGAAGATTGACGGTGGAGGTGGTGGTGATGGGTTGAAGGAGGCGGTGGAGGAGGTGGTGGTGGGTTGAAGGTGGCGGTGGTGTGGGCTGACGGTGGAGGTGGGTGGTGGGTTTTAGAGAGAGAGAGAGGGAGAGGATGAAGAAGATAAAGGGGTAGGTTCAGTTCTTTTTCTTTTTTTTTCTTATTTGTTTAGGGGTAAGTTAGTAATTTTGCATGTATTTAACTGAAAAACTTAACATAGGTTAGTGGTAAGGACCACCCGAGTACAAAAATTACAACTATTAGGACCAAGCGTGTAATTAGTGAACCACTAGGACCAAGTCTGCAATATTTGAAAACCACAGGGACCAACCAAGCATTTAACTCCAAGGAAAACAAAGAGTTATTTTTAACTAGTTTTTATTTAGTGGCAAAAGTAAAGGTTTATTTTAAATTTTGTAAAAGGGACATACTTATTATTATGCCTTAATGAGTTAGCTTAGGTAATAATAAGTCATGTTACACCTTAATGGTAAATACATACATAAAAAAGAAGGTTGTAAACAGTGACGGATCTAGAAAATCTTTACAGGGATAACGTTTCATATAAAAAGGGTAACGAAATCGAAAAAAAGTTAATTTTTCCAAAATTTACAATACCGTCGGAGCGTCAAGGGTAGCGGGTGCTACCCTAGTAACATGCTAGGTCCGCCTCTGGTAAAAGAACATACGTATGATTATTATGTGTTAATGAGTTATCTTAGGTAATAATAAGTCATGAAATAAAAAGGAAGAAAAATATAGGTGATTTAAATTAGCAGTTGGCTTCCTCGAACCCGTCCCTAATTCCATAACACAAATGTATGTTATAACTTATTTTTATTTCTCAGTTTCATTCCAAATTAAGTAATTAACCACGAAATTAGCAACAACTTCAAGGATGATGTCACCAACTTCAAGGGTGCGCGCATATTAGGGTTGAAATTTTTGACACGAATAATAATATGAGCCGGGTTCAGGTTAATCATTTCAACCTACCAACCCGTCAACCTGCAACCTACTCACCTGGTACGATTGACACCCCTAACTTAAACCATAATTACTTATAACATTTATATGTATTGGTTCTTAACGCGTGAGATAACTTAGCTCGATAGGATGGGAGAACTGATCTAATTTTCATGTAGTCGAGTGGTTGCAACCATTTTCTTCCATGGGTCCAGCCCCTTGTTGGATTATATATATATCACTTCAAAAAAAATTATGTACCTTATTAAAATAAATAACATAATAAAACACTATGGACAACAGAAGAAAAACACAATAAATAACATATTAAAACACAATTAATAACAAATTAAAACACAATGAATAACAAAACAAAAACACAATAGACAACATATTAAAACACAATTATCATAACCAATAACACAATGTTTTATTGTGTCATAAATTGTGTTAAACGTAATGGCCAGAACCCAAATTAACATTGTATTATAAGTTTTGATAATAAACACCATGTATAAAAGCGCCTAATGAAAACGTAATGACCAAAAAACCTAGTTAAAAGACACAATGACCTGAACCTTTGACACAATGCAAAGAAAAACCCAATAAAATTGAAATTTTTTTATTTTACTTTATATAGCAATATCATATTCATATTAAAGATAAAAAAAACGTTTGTTATTGTGGTGACTTTTTTTAAAGTTGTCGTATGAAAAGGTTATGGACATTCTAAATTGACGAGGGAATACACATGTGTTTTGAACATAGAGAGAGAAAGTCAATAAATTTATGATCCTTTTATACTCTTCCACTATATTATTTTCTCTAAAACTAATCTTAATCATCCAAATCTAAAATCAATAGACAAAAATCCATCTTTTAACACAAAACATCATTTTTATTACTGCTATAATATTTTATAATAAAATAACTATTCATAATCTATACAACTTATTCTATTCTATTATATATTATTATACTATTATTATAATTATAATTATTTATAAATATACTAAAACAATAGTAAACCTTTTAACAAAACATGCTCAATTTATATGGTGTCAAGATCCCCACATACACGACAATTTAGCATAGCCCTTCACAAACCTTTGAATCAAAACATCAAACAATACATCTCACAAAAACACAAATCAAGATATGCACAACTCCAAAACTTGTTCTTAATCTAATTAACAAAACATGTCAAAGTTTGATCCATATGAACACCTCAAGATTATTAAAAACCAAGATGGTACCCTAACACGCCTAATGAAAGTCCCACAACTTCCGGCAACCGGCGACGTTGACCTCCCCCCGGGTCAAACAGTCGTTAGCAAGGATATTACCCTTGATGCCACCAAGAACACATGGTTCGAATTTTTCGACCCGCAAAAATACCCTCCAATGACAACAAAATTGCAAGATTGCCATTAGTCGTTTACTTCCACGCGGGTGGTTGGATTAACTTCCAAGTTTCGGATGCCGTGAACCACGAAACCATGAACAAACTCGCGTTTGAGGTTCCGGTCATTGCAGTCGCGGTAAACTACCGTCTGGCCCCGGAGACTAGACTCCCGGGCCAATACGATGACGCGATGGACGCTTTAAATTGGGTGAGAAAACAAGCCATGGACCCGAATGGTGAACCATGGATCACAGAATATGCTGATTTTTCTAGAGTTTTTCTCTACGGGTGTTCGTGTGGGGCTAACATTGTTTTGCACACAGCTTTACGAGTTATCAACCAGGTATAAAAATAAAAATCCACATCAACTATGAACTATTCATAAAAATATAAATATAAGCGGTGCAAAATGGGTTTGTTGGACACGTTGGGCAACAAATGCAAACGATTTTAAGTCAAAACCATGGTTGTAAAAAGGATGCCTAGTCTCTGATTAATCGCTAGTCTTGGGTTCACCGAGTAATTTTCATCTAATCAGTCAGTTAATCGTTAGGTGGTCAACAGTGGTCAAATCCGATCTTAATTGGCCAAAATTTAGTGGCAAACTAGCGATTCCAATCAAAACATATAAATTCCTGCCGATTCCGACCAAAACCTGTGACAATTAATTCTATCTATTTAAAAGTATGAGTCGAAGAAGTTGTTAAAGCATGTCTACTTAGAAAAATGACATATAAAAATGTGTTTATATACATTCAGGGGAAGGTTCCATGCGAGAACATTAAATATTACGAGAACATGTAGAAAAAAATGAATCACCTGTTTTTACAATTCTAAAAACCTAATGAAAATGTTACAACTGTAAGATTTGTTGTTTCTCACACTAAAATTCAAAACAAAATGTGGAAAATTTTCAATTTTTACGTACAAGTGTTAGACTATGTGTAGGTTAAAAATATATGTTTTTTTACGTATATATAATACACATATAAATGTAAAGAACATAAACTTTAAAAATTATGAACATTAAATCCCAAAATTTAGTGCTTTAGAGTTGTTTTTCTTCTTACAATAATTAGTGCCTCATCCTATACATATAAAACTGAAAATTACATGTAAAATCTTAGTCCAGTTAATCCTATTAATTCTAATTAGTCGCTAGTCGATATCCCCACTGACCGACTAGCACCTAACGATTCTTACCCACCGATCAAAACTAACATTTTTTAGTGTGGGTCCAAAAGAGCCTGGTTGGGGACTTGGGGTGACCCAAACAAACTTTTCTTTTTCTATTCTTTTGATCTCTATGAATAAATAATTGTTCGTGATAAATTTTACCAAAAAAATCTTTAACCACACAAAAATTTAGCATTTAACTACACAAAAATTTAGCATTTGAAGAGTTGAATACGCATCATATGACTTAACTCGTCGTTTGGCCTGTTTTCTACTTTCCTTTTTCGTCGCTCAAAAAAATTCTTTAGCTTAACTCATTAAACCGGCTAGACATGCTATGTGACCCAACTTGACCTATTTATATGTTTACGGGTAATTACAAGTAAAAGTTAATCAAATTATATGTCTTCTAATTATGATAAATACTATCACAATAAAGTATAAACCCTGACTAATATATTCTCTCTAATATCAGAATATATCGCCATTAACGATAGCTGGAATCGTACTATGTGAGCCCTTAATTGGGGGCAAAAAACGGACGAGATCAGAGCTAAAAATGGCTGCGGATTTGTTGTTTCCATTGCCGGTGATCGATTTATTGTGGGAGCTTGCGTTGCCGAATGGTACTGATCGAGATCATAGATTTTGCAACCCGTTAGCGGATCAACAAGTGAAGGAGAAGATGGAGAAGTTAGGGAGGTGTTTGGTTATAGGTTTTGGAGGGGATCCATTGATTGATAGGCAGCAAGAACTGGTGCAAATGATGGTGATGCAAGGGGTTGTGGTTGAAGCAAGATTTGATGATGTAGGGTTTCATGGGATTGAGATAGTTGATCCAAAAAGAGCTGCTGCAATTCTCAATTTTGTTAAAGAATTTATTGTTTGAAAATTTTATGTCTATAAATTACATTTTAAATTCTGTTTTTCTAATGTAAAGTTATTTTTTATATTTTTGTTTAGGAATGATGGATCAATCTATTCTAGCATGTGTCTATACCTAGAAAAAAGAAAGTATATAGAACATGTGTCAAGAGTTATATATATATATATTACAAAAATATGTATTACTCGTAGGGGTTACGAACACTTAAATTATGCTAATTAAAACATGTATAAAGGTTAGATAGAGTGGGGTTATTATAAAAGAAGAGTTTTTTTAAGAAGGGTAAGAAGTGTTTTAAGCCTTTAGATCTAGTAGTTAATGGTTAAGATTAAAGTGGCAAAATTGTAAATAGTGTGCTATTTTTTAGACTGATTTGATTAGTTTAGGGGTAATAGTATCATTTTATGACATTTAATTAAAGAAACTGTGTCTCATAATAATCAAACTGACCACAACTTCCATAATTATCGTTCATTCCATCCAAATTGGAGAGAGAGAAAGAACAAAGTCAAAAGCTTGGATTGTTTTATAAACGTAATTACCTTCATCTGCTTTGTCATCGTCTACCGATTGTCATCTTAGGGTTTCCTAATCAAAATAAAAAATTGAACAAATGTGAACGTAATCAACCAAACTTCTTCTTCATGGTGTTTTATCTATTTCATGGAAAATCAGAAGAAATGTCGTAAATCTGGAAAAATTGTATTGTGATTCAAGTTATGGTGTTTTACATCTGGAAGAACTGTATTAAGATTCGAGATGTGGTGTTTTAAACATCTGAAAAAATTGAGTTATGATTTAAGTCATGTTACACCTTAATGGTAAATACATACATAAAAAAGAAGGCTGTAAAAGAACGTACTTATGATTATTATGCCTTAATGAGTTAGCTTAGGTAATAATAAGTCATGTTACACCTTAATGATAAATACATGCATAAAAAAGAAGGTTGTAAAAGAACGTACTTATGATTATTATGTCTTAATGAGTTTTCTTAGGTAATAATAATCATATGTGTGTGTATCTTGTTGTTTCTATTCTACTATGTTTACTCTGTCACCACTTATTTCATGACCAGTAGATTTCTATCGCTATATCTTTAGTTCGGAATGTTTGCATTTGTTTTGTTTCTAGCCGATGGTCGTTTTAGAAGCAACCTCTCTATACTTATGGATAGAGGTAAGGTTTGTCTACATTATACCCTCCCCATACCCCACCAATCACTTTGCGATCTGTGAGATGTACTGGATATGGTTGTTGTATGTTTAGCCAACCAATTATGAATATAGTGTCATCAAAATGAATTATGAGGATTCTTCTTTGACCCGCTCATGATCGCCAATACTCATTCGCAACCCTGCCCATTACCTTGGTTTAAAAAAACTGCACCTCAAGCGCACCAAAGGTGTTATAAGGCAGTGGCCTTAGCGCTTCACCATGGCTGAAGCAGAGCAGTTTAAACACCTCGGAGCGACCTCCCGCTTTTTAAAACCAAACTCTTTGACCTGCCCAGACCAGCACACTACCTCCGACGAGAAAGATTCAAAGACAGACTCGAATGAGCATGAGTTTTGATTTCCGAAAATTTGTGTAACGTCTGGCACTAACAGTATCAGAAGAACTGCAAGCCATGATGCAACCCAAAAGAACACAAACAAAAGAATCAGAAGAAACACAAGCCATACGTATGAGAAATTAACGAACACGAATAATAAGAACACGTGATTCTTTCAGAAGAACGAAGGTAGATATACACATCCAAGTCCTTTACAATTAAACCTTCCTCCTACGAAAGTAACGGAACCAACACAAGATACATTCAAACTGTCATCTTCGACACCTATTCCAAGCAAGTTGCATACACAAATACACAGGAACTATAACACCAATATGAACTATAACAAAGAATAGAATGGAATGATTTTACGATTATAAAAATCTTCTCATTCGCCTAGTTTGCAACCCCGAACATACGGGTGGTCAAACTTTATGTATTTGACCCAATATGAACGATACTTCGTCATTGCCAACTCTAGCCACGGTTTCATGTTTCCGTTATAGTGAATCACAGCTGCTTTCTCGATATCCCTTTTATCGATGCTCGGGTTGTATCCGAGCCCGAGTACATGCCATGACTTGTCGAGCGGATGTGTCAGCCCGTAAAATGTCATCAATCCAGGTGGCAAAGTCCCAAGCTTCCATAAAACCCGATCTTCATTCTGATAACAACAAAAGTTAATATCAAAATTTTGAGTAAAATGTCATTTTCGTCTAAGGTTTGGCCAGTTTTGCGATTTTCGTCCAAAGGTTTGCTTTTCCGCATCTGGATCCAAAAAGTTTAAAATCTTGCCCTTTTCATCCGAGTTGTTAACTCCATCCAGTTTTCTCGGTTAAATCAGGGGTATTTTCATCATTTTTGTTAACTTAAAGGGCAATTCAGTATTTTTCAGGGGTATTCAATCTTTTTACTATAAGTGAAAAAGACCGAATTGCCCCTTAAGTTAGAAAAAAAAAGACAGAAATAACCTTCACTTAACGGAGAAAAATGGATGCAGTTAACAAGCCGGATGAAAAATGACAAGATTCCAAACCTTTTGGATCCAGATGCGGAAAAACAAACCTTTGGACGAAAGTCGCAAAACTGGCCAAGCTTCAAGGATGAAAGTGGCATTTTACTTAAATTTTTATGTAATGATGACAAACACGTGATATGAATCTAGACTCTAGAGATTAGAAAAAAAAGATTATTACAGTAAAATGCTTACCATATTTTGCCATTTGTGGTAAATACCAGTAATATCCTCCTTCTTCCACACATCAAGATCAAACATATTCATCCCATAAGCCCATCCACACGCGTTCGGGTCAAAATTTCTCGCAATATGAGGATTCGAGAAATTTAAATACTTGTCGAAACGGTGAAAGCTTTCTCCACATGTTTCAACGGCACCGTTCACTTTCCCGTTCAGATCAACCTTCCATAACCCCGTTAAGTCTTTTTGAACAACAATATCATCATCAAGAAAGAGAATTTTATTCAATTTGGGATAAACTTGAGGGAGATAAAACCGAAGGTGATTCAACATTGAAAGATACTTAGGGTTTCGGTATTTTAAATTTGATGAACCGGTTGTTTGATGATCCGATTTGAAATAGTATTCTTTCATTGCGGCTGATTCTAGCTGTCGAAGAACCGGACAGTAGGATGAGTTTAGCCATTTGAATTCGTCAACGTTTTCCACATGGATTGTAGCTTTACCAGGTGGATTCAGTAAAAACCACATATTCATTGCTCCGAAATTTAATTTATCGGAGACGAGATGAAAAACATGTTTCTCTGGTTCCTGTATAAGACATTAATAAGATCATTAGAACCATTAGATAGGTTAAAGCCTCCAAAAAAATTTGAAAATTTTATACTTGAAAAGGGAAAGTCGCTTAAAGTGTATTATTAGGGCTGCGAATGAACTGAACGTTCGTGAACCGTTCGGCGGGAACGTCGTTTGTGTTTGTTCTTTTAATGAATGAACGAACATGAACAAAGGCCGCCTTCGTTCATTTATGTTCGTGATTGTTCGGTAATGTGTTCGTTTGTGTTCGATAGCTCATTAGCATTATCAATTTTTTATATTTTATTTAAATACTTCAAAATTCCGACAAATAAAATACTTAATACGTATCACAATGTGTTACATATTCTGCTCACGAAAATTTGTTTGTGTTCATTTGTTTTAATTTGTGTTCATGAACATTAGTTTGTGTCCGTTTGGGTTCATGAACGTTCGTTTGCATCGTTCCCTAAAATTAACAAACACGAAAAGAAAATCTCGCTCAGTAAATGTTCATGAACACATATATTTCCTTAACAAACGAACACGAACAAGTCATTCGGTTCGTTTACAGCCCTATACAGTATTATAACGTTTTTGAAAATGAACAAAAAAATGTTTGCAAGTCAACGCACGTGACCCGTACAAAAAAGTCATGTTTTGACATGTTTGATGCTTACTTAGATTATAGGCATTCAAAATATTATCTTTCACAATCCGCAAAGTATATGTGTTTGGCATCACGTTGAAGAATCAACATTAATTGTAAAACGAGTAACTGATATGGTTGAAATAGGCCATTGTATGGTTGAAACAGTTAATTGTTTTGTATAAACACAATGTATGCCATGATATATGATGTATACAAATAAACAAAAGAGTAAAATGCCATTTTTAGTCCCTGAGGTTTGGCCAATTCTGCGACTTCCGTCTGGTGCCATTTTCATCTGACTCGTTAACTCCAACCATTTTTTGACGCCAAGTCAGGGGTATTTCCGTCATAAAATCTAGCCATTATATAAATAAACAAAACAAATAGCTAAAATGACGAAAATACTCCCGACTTAACGTTAAAAAATGGATGGAGTTAACGAGTTGGATGAAAATGGCAAGATTTCAAACCTTTTGGATCCAAATGCGGAAAAACAAACCTTTGGACGAAAGTCGCAGAAACTGGCCAAGCCTCAGGGACGAAAATGGCATTTTACTCAAAAGGAAAAAAGATCATAAACATATATACCTTAGCATTCTTGATAGTCGAATTCACAACCACCGATGCAGCCAAGACATTATCAGAGAACAGAGCATAATGATAGAGATCTGGATTCTCAAGATTCTCCCTTCTCGGGAATACGCGTTTCTCCAGTGGAAGAAGATAATAATCGATTGTTAGGCGCATGGATAAGCAATGAATTCCGTTTGGGATTGTTTTGGCCGCTATTTGACTCAAAAACATGCTCTGTTTCTTCAAGCTACGAACTTGTTCGTCTGCTGACTGTAGCATCGCTCTCAGCTTTCCCGTAACTAACTTACAATCATATAGCTGTTCTTTAGCTTTCGATAGTAGTTGACCCATAGCTTTGATTTTCTCTGCAACACTGTAATTTTTCATCAACAAAACACACTTAAAATTGTGTTGTAGATGGCAAAATAAGTGTCAGATGGGTTGCTATGCAGTTAATATCGGTGATATATCACCTATATATGACATATCGGTTATCGTTCTCCATGTAAAATATCGGTGCCAAATATTTGTCAGAATATCAGTACCGGTATTATTATCGGTGATATTGTTGACCAATATATCACCGATTTTCCCTATATCAGTACCTTTCTTCTTAATTCTACCATTTGTCTTTCTTCTTATTGCTGCCATAAGTGTTTTAAGTCTTAATTGTTAATTGTTAGTGTTAAATGTTAGTGTTTTAACTTTTAACTCTTAATCAGTAATTGTGGGTGTTTTGCAAGTTTTGGATAATTATTTCCAACATATCTGATGATGTAAGAGTAAAATAAAATTGACCTATTTTCCCATGTTAAACCCAAATTATAAAAACTTCTTACTCTCTTTTAGCAAAACGTCTACTTATATTACAGCAATGTCCTTTTGATCATTTGCTACTTATTTTTTAAATAATCTGATTTGCTGAACACTCTGATATCCTTTTTCTGATTATTACAACTTCAAACAACAGAAACACTTCCTACACTACCTTTTACAGCCCGTTTAATTACAAATGATTATATAATTATTATTACAAATACCCCCTCCCCAAAGTGGTTTTGTAATCATATCTAATGTATTATATTAAAGTACATAGATGGTCCCTATGGTTTACCAAAATATTTAATAAATACTAGTGTATTGTATATTTATATGCATCAAAATTCCCACTAATAAAATATATAATAAATACTAGCGTATTGTATATTTAATATATGTTCGTTTTTGTTCATGAACGCTTGTTTTTGTTCGTCTGTGTTCATTTGTGTTCATGAATGTTCATTTTTGTTCATGATCGTCTTCTTTCGGTTCGTTTGCAGCCCTAAATCAAAACATTAAAAACTAATTACTATGAGCTAATAAGTTTCGAAACACAAATCCAATCAACCCAGTATAAAAACATTGAATCAAATCTTTTTAGTTATAGCACTTTATGACGCTGTGAAGAGTATATTTGAGTGATTTTTGTGTTGAGATAAATAACTTGATTTTATTAGTTTAACCAGTTATTAATAACATAGAACTAAAATTCATCCTTACAATAATATGCACCTACTGACCTGTGATTAAGATCAGCATCTGCAGTAGCATCTCCCAAAGCACGTTGGCTTTCTTTAAGTTGACTTTGCAGTTCATGTGCTAACTGTGTCTTGTTTTTCATTGTTGCAATGCTCATATAAACCCTAGCCATTATCATTTGATCCCGGACCAATCGTATAGTTGTGTCAATGTTCTCATTATCATTCTCCTTTCTCCAAATACTGTACTTTCCTAGAACAGCAGAGTCAACTGACTTTGACCGCTCGATGGCCGCATTTTCAAGCTTTATGATGACATTGTTATCGTTTTTCACTAAATCAGCCGCTCGAGTTTCACGTCTTTTATCTCTCAGCTTCTACAACAATGATAAAAAGAGTAAACTTAACCATCACACAAACGGTGTATGTTACCGAAGCAGTTAATGCGGTAAAAAGTTGGATATCCGTCAAGGACCGATATTTGAGATATCCGTTATCACGGTGGGATATCAGTAACTTTAATATCATGCAAAATTTATATATATATAGCAATTTAACACTAGCAATTCAGTATACTCTCCTACCATTAACACATTAACATATTGCAACTTGCAAAACACCAACAATTATAGCAAGTTGGAACTGATTAAGACTTAAAGTTAAAACCCCACCACTAACACAAACAATTAAGACTCAAAACACTAAAAGTAGCAATAAGAAGAAAGACCAACGGTAGACCTAAGAAAAAAGGTACTGATATCAGGAAAATTGGCGATATATCGGTCCAATATCGGTCATATTGACGATAATATTGGTACCAATACGAGACACTGATATTTTACATGGGGACCGATACCGATATTAACTGCATAGTATGCTACTATGCTCCTTTAAGGAGTTCAGATTAAGATATTACCCTTCTCGCTAGTTTTTCAGGCGTATCAACTGGCTGAGAATGACCATCTAGAATTTTCTCCAGTTTGCCCGTTGGGGTCCATTTTCTAGTACCTTCCGTTATCTAGTAGAAAAAATAGGATCAATTTTTTTTTCACAATCAACAAATCATAAGTATTAAGAGCCTATTTTAATAACTTTATAGTTTATACTAACCTCAGCAGGACTGGAATTATTATCATTGATCACATGTTCTTGCTCAGTATATTTCCAAGAAGCTGCTAGGTTGTTTTTTCGAAATGAATCAAGACTTAAAGGTCCTAAATCATCTGTGCTTGCCTTGATGACATCAATAACCTAAATTATATGTGTAGTAACAGAAGAAAATAAGAGATTACATTGAATAACAATTAAAAATTGCTGGATGAACGTTATTATACTTTAGCAGCATACCCTTTCTGAGAAAAGAGACCGAATGTGTTGAAAAGCCAGCTTTGCTCTCCAATCTACATCCTGCACTCACTCAAAGTATTAAATTATTTCAAATATAAATAATATAAAATTAGAAATGAGAGAGAATAGTACTTGCTTGCCGATACTGGTTGATAAATCATTTTCATCTGTATAAAAAGAATTAAGATTTTGAGAAAGAATAACTAAAGCATACGAAGAGAAATCAAGCAGTCAAAATATTTATCTCAACACACATAAAGCTAGTGGGTGTTTAGGATTGCATATCCAAACAGTTACCTTATTAAATGTATATTCTAAAAGCAAATAAACACTTTTGAGTGTTTGGATAAGTGGATGAATATAGTGCTTATGCTTATCTACTTACTTTACGGTGAAATAAGTCATTTTCAATAAACAGGTTGAGATTGCTTACTTCAAACCAATCATTCTTCATGGATTCAAAACTACAACTTTACCCTTAAGAGCGAAATAAGCTGTTTACCCAAACACAAATATAAACAAAACAAGGCTTAATTTACTAAAACCTTAACCCTAACCAACAAATTACAACAAAATCAAACTTCCAACCAATAAATCCCATAAAACACTTACCGATTGAAGAATACATCCCACTCCCAAAGAAGTAACCTACAGGAGCAAGAACTAAAAGCAACATAATAACCACAATTGACATCCAAGATCCACTTCCACCACTATTCCTCCGGCCACCTGTCATTGAATTCCCCCTCTTAAACGCCATTGTCGCCATATCCCCTGAAGATAATACAAACATCAAAAATTGTACTTAAACCAATGCATACATTCAAAACACAACACAATTGAATCAAATTGACTCATATTGGATCAAATTGAATCAAATCGAATATCACTACTTGAACTAAAACCCTAGTATTACCAAATTACATTTGCGAATTGAACACATAAAGTTGAAAAACACTAAAAACATAACAGAACTGAATCAAATTGAATACACATACCGGACAGAGAGGAAGATCAAGTGAAAGAGTGTCTGTTCTCAAATTAAAACCCTAACTTTATCAAATTACATTGGCGAAATGAACACATAAAGTTGAAAAACACTCAAAACACAAAACAATTGAATCAAACTACAGGAAAAAAAGTAAGATCAAGCAAACGAGTACCACTTCTCCAACTAAAACCCTAATTTTATCACATTACATAGGCGAACTGAACACAAGATGTTTCAAGCATCGAAACGATGTTGTTGTACTAGAAACTGTAAATTGTAAGTGAAACGGAGATGCAGAAACTGAGATCTGTAACAGTGAATATAAAGTTGTTCTTAAAATCAATGCATACATTCAAAACGCAACACAATTGAATCAAATTAAACCAAATTAAACTGAATTACCAGACAGAGTATCAGTTCTCAAACTAAAACTCTAATTTTATCCCATTACAATGGCGAATTGAAGTTGAAGAAACACAAGATGTTTCAAGTACCAAAACGATGTCGTTTTACTAGAAACTGTAAATTGCGAGTGAAATTAAGATGTAGAAACGGAGATCTGCAACAGTGAACACAATTTTGCTCTTAAAATCAATGCTTACATTCAAAACACACCAAAACTGAATCAAATTGAAAAAAATTGAATCAAATTATCAGACAGAGTAGCCCTTCAAGAACTAAAACCCTAATTTAACCACATTACATTGACAAATTGAACACATTAAGTTGAAAAACACTCAAACACAACAAAATTCAAATCGAATTACCTGATAGAGTGTCAGTTCTCGAACTAAAACCCTAACAATATCACATTACAATGGCGAATTGAAGATATAAAGTTGAAAAACACAAGATGCTTTAGCGCAACGGTGTCGTTTTACTGGATATTATGAAATTGAGGTGCAGAATTCAGAGATCTGAAATGGTGGATATGATGATTTTGTAAATGTAGTGATGAATGATGATGATGAATTTTAATGGAATTGAAAGGTTTTGATTGAATTTGTTGTGAGTTTTTTTGTGATTTTAATAGTTTTGTTGGTTTCTGTTTTCGTGATGGAACGGTGTCGTTGGGATCGCCGACACTCGTGCATATTAAGTTTTGAGTTTCGATTTGTGTACAGTTGGGTCCTTGGAGTATACACATTTGTCGATGAATTATTAAGCGGATTCAGCCATGTTTTGTAGGTTTACGTGAACCCATTCGGTTTAGAAAAAATGAAAAAATTAGTTAGAACTTTGTATGATTTAAAAAAAAATAGTGATAATCTATCTAAACGAACCCATCAAATGAAGTTTCTGGATCCGCCATTGATTGGATACTCCGTAATACTCAGGACGATAAGGTATTTATTTAGTTGAATGTACGAGCATGAACTTGTGTTTGTTTATTTATGTATGTGAATGTTTGATAAGATATTTGATTGTTCATTAGGGTTTTAATTTTTACTTCTTATTTAAATAGTTTAAAATTTCCAGTAATAAAATATTAATATGAGCATTTGTTTTTAAGACCTTTTTTATGTTAATTATGTTTATCAAGATTAAGTCAAGCGACATCAAGATTAATTTAGGTAGATTTGTGTGTTTGTGATGAAAGATGCTGATTTTATCTAAATTTAATATATGTTTGTTTATGTTCACAGTTGGCTTGAACACTTGTTCGTGTTCGTTTGTATTCATGAACGCTCGTTTATGTTCATGAAGAATCATTCGTGTTTTGAAAGTTCGTTTGTGTTCGTTACCTAGAATTAACTAACGAACACGAATACGTTCATTTCCTTAAAAAACAAACACAAACAGAAAATCTCGTTCAGTAAGCATTCATGAATAGTTCGTTAACACTTAACGAACAAACGTGAATAAAGCCTAATTCGTGTTCGTTTGCAGCCCTGTTCATAGTCCATACTCCATATACAATATTTTTTTTTATTTCGACTTTGCATACTTTTTAAGACGTATTATGTTTTTTCAAAGAGTGGATAAGAATGATGAAAACTAACATGCTTCTTGTGCATCGGTTCAACGCGTTAGTTAATTAGTCGTGGTTTTGAACTTTCACGTGAGTGAAGTGTTGATATGTGATGTGCCATTAATATTGCTAATAAATAAATTCAAATAAATATATAAACAAACATAAAACAACAAATTCGAAATAATAAACATAAACGAATGTGTATGAACTAAGATAAACAAACAGAAAATATGTTTGTATTCGTTTGTTTAATTAAATAACAACATTTTTTGTTTATATTTTAGCTTAATAGAACATATTTAAATGTTCATGTTCGTTCAACGTTAACAAACCCCCACCAAAAGATTCATCGACCATTTGGTTATCTATCATCTATCATGAGCTCTCATGAGCTCGTTAAGCAGCCATACTCCTCTCCTATCGGATTTGTAATCTTGTTCACTTACAAGTATCACTAGCATGTTAACGGATTTGTAATCTTGATTTGGGATGAACATAGTACCCGTTCGATATCGAAAAACGAGGGAGGTTGGTACGGGTAACCGAAAACGATGAAAATGAATACCGGTATCGAATATACCTGATACGGTACGGTATCAGTACCAAATGCTCATCCCTAATCTTGATCACTTACAAGTATCACTGGCATGTTGACATTTAGTTGACGGATGCAAAATATACGATTAAAATATAACAAAAACTTAAAAACCATAGTTAAACTGTTTTTAATAAATATGATCCAATTTATGATTTTTAACATAATATATTGAAATTTTTGTTATTTATTCTAATAAAAATTGAATTTTTGTTATTTTTCTAATAAAATTTTTATGATCCAAGTTATTCGGTTCACTCTTATGTGCATTTGGGCCTAAAAGTTGGACCTGATTGGGCCTCATATTTTTCATTTCAATGTTTTTAAGCTCAAACATAGTCACTATATGTATACCAATCTCTAACTTAGTCACTATATGTATACCAATCGACTCTTTTGGCATAACGGTCGAATCTTTTGGCATGAATGCTCACAAGAAAGTCCTGAACATGTGTATACATACATACCGCATATATGTGTATGATATAGGTCATAGACTTATAGTTGACTCAATTTAACTCCAGAGTTTATAGTTATTTATATCAAAAATTAAACTTATTGTTATTTATGTCACATAACTACATCAATTTAAGTCATGCTTGAGCATAAATTACTCAAGCACACATTCAAATCGTTCATGTAATATAAAATACTCAAACGATATAGTATGTGGCTTTGTCAAGTTTTTATTTTGTTAACTTACTTGCTTACCCTTTATATACATACACATACATTATTACCAAGGCTATATAGTAGAGTCCATTCAAGAGTACCCTTACTTTAACCACCTTTTGCCAATTCTCGAGTAAGCGCACATGCAGAGGGGTCAGAAAAAGAACCGAATTAACTGACCCATAACTGAATTACTTGACAAAACCGAACGAAATCAGAAATTGGTGGGTTAGTTAATTGTTTGTTCAGAAAACCAAAAGTAGCAGGTCGACTATGGTTATCAATGTTTTCAAATCGTCATAAACGAATCGAGTCGTCATGTAATCTTTGTCGGATTTTGGGCTTTTTCACCAGTTTTCAATATTTGATGTTTTTAGTTGAAAGTTTGTTTAAATTTATGGGTTACATTATATCATTTTGGTTGAACGTTTCTTTGAGTTTATGGATTATATTATATTGTTTTGTATGAATATTCGGTGTTAATATTATATAGTATATGTATTTTTAGTTCTATGTAATATGCTCGTATACAGAAATGTGTGATAACAAACTATTAAATGAAAAAAAAATTCAAGGCGAAACTTTAACCTAAATAATGCACAATTATGTTGTTTTGACTTATTTTTAGGTTGGCCCAAATTCACGGTTAAACGCCCATAAGTCCATAATCGACCCGCTATAACCTTCCAAACCAATTAACTGAAACTGCCATAACCAATCGGTTATAGTTATGGTTACCCATTAACTCACATATCAGTTTTGGACTTTTTGGTATAGTAATGAGCCAAAACCTATCCAAAACGACCCATGTACACCCTTCACATGCATATCTTTGGATTTAGACAAATAACTAGCCCTCCATGATTTGGACTATTAGGTTGAGGGCGGTGGTCACAACGCGTCACAACTTAAATGATTTAAACTTGAGACCATCTTTTGAAGAATCTAGAACCTTTGCCGCTTTGACTACCCCATGGGGTTGATAAATATTGTTATTATGTTTTAATTCATACGATCAAATTGAATCAATCGCCAAGCTTCTACTAAGGGCTCGAGCGAGCTCAACTAGATGTTCTAGCTTCAAATTTAAAAGTTAACTTGTCGAGAGTTTGACCTTCCAAACCAATTAACCAAAACTGTCATAACCGATCGGTTATGGTTACCGATTAACTGACATCAATTTTGGTTATGGCCAAGCTTTAATTAAGGGCTCGAGCGAGCTCAACTAGATGTTCTAGCTTCAAATTTAAAAGTTAACTTGTCGAGAGTTTGTGTACTTGTGGATTGTATTTTGTTCGATTTGCCTTCATAGATCATGCTAAAAAAAATTCTTAAATCCACCTCTGATATTATTTCAATTTTCTCCCCTCTTATAATGATACATTTTTTTTGTACAGGGGTAAAAAAAGACGATAAAATAACATAGTTCATTAAATGATTAAATATAATAACAACATACATCGATTACATTTGTCTTCTACTTGTTTTCATCTTTTGAAAACGCTCTATTATCAACACAAGTAATTTAGGCATATAAGGAGTTGAAATAGGTCTTGGACTAGGACTTTCATTTGAAGATGGTTCTTTTCTATTCAATAAATTGTTAAATGTTCCTAAATAAAAAAAACAAATATAAATTAACAAAACAAATAACCCTAAATCTCTATGAGTGTATAAGACTATAAAAGAGTAAAAAAAATAAATATATGTACATTGTTTAAGATGATGTGAAGACATCAACAAATTAGTCTAAAAAATTCGATAGTTGAAATAGAATCAACAACTTCCGGTGTACGAAAATTTAAAAAACCTTAGAAAACATAAATTAAAATTTGAAGTCAAAATAAATTAAAAGCTTTTAAAGACTAAAAAACAAAAGGGCAAACACAAATATAAAAACATAAGATTAATACTTAAGAAGATAAGGAAAAACCTTGGCTATTCACAAACTTCAATCCTCCATTCAAAAATTGTTTATCAATGTTGTTTGCTTGTGAGTTGTAGCATATATGAATGTGTGAATCACGATTGGAAAGGCTGCTGTGAATTGGAATGCTATCAGTAGCAGATCTAGAAAATATATGTAGGGTAACGTTTTATAAAAAAAGGGTAACGAAATCAAAAAACGTCAAAATTTTCCAAAATTTACACTACTGCCAGAGAGCCAAGGGGTAGCGGTTACCCATACGTATAAGGTATGTTCGCCCCTGGATGCTATACAATGGATAGTGGTTTGTTTTTTTTTCTTTTTGGTTCTGATGAGTGATTTTGCATTGGGCTGCTGAGTTTCTAATGTAAAGTTGGGTTGATATATCATTAAAGGCACATGGGCTGACCCACTTCAAATATGCATGGTACAGTGCACAAACCGGGTAACAGGTTCTATTACAGAATGGGTTTCGGTTTCTCGTTTTAAGGGTTGGAATCGGTTATTACTATAATCGGTTTGGTTCTGGTTATTAAACCACAAACCATACCCTATGTGCCTGGTTTCGGGTAGGGTTCGGTTTTGTGTCTTAAGAAACTGCGTATTAAAATACCCTGATTTCGGGCCCTAGTTCCGAGTTTTTAGTACCCTATTTTCTGATTTTTTTAATACTCTTTTCCATTTTTATTACCCTATTTTCTCGTCGTTTTGTTTTATTATTATTATTATTATTATTATTATTAAATATGCATTGTATAATATAAAAAAATGAATGAATGCACTAATAAATTTAAAAGATAGATATTAGAAATGTATCGGGCATAGCTGGATACAATCAGTTTCGGTTCTAGTTCTTGTCCGGTTTCGGGTATTAATCGGGTATGATGGATTCCGGTTCTAGGTATTGAGATCAAAATGCATACTCTATCTATACCTTACGGGTAGGGTCGGTTTCAGGTATAGAGAACCCGGGTATTAAAAAACCAGTTTCAGGTTTTTATCAGGTCTGGTTCTGATTACGATTTTTTTTTATGTAACTCTATGCATGGGCACTTAACAAATGGGCAAATGATATACCCTATTGGTATGGGATGGACGGTAGACCTGTGCCCACCCTCCATATGCCTTCCATCCGCCAAGATAACAAAATAAGTGTTGTTAGTGCAACCAAAAGATGATTATGATTTCGCAACAATGAGTCATAGATTTCTATCTGAACACATTTTTCGAGATTATCATAATACAGTCATAAGATTTGCACTTGTATGGCTAGGAGTGTTACTTGTTAGTTGTGTATAAACAAATTCGACACCATAAAATAAAAATATAAAGAATGAATAACAAATTGAATAAGTTCGATTGCAAATCAAATAAAAGTTTTCAAAAGAAGTTGATGTAGCAAGTGATAGATAATGAAGAACAAATCACGTTGATTCTACGAATACCCGTGATGATCTTTCCCAAACCCCCAAAAACTAACCCAAGTGCAGAGAATTTGAAGTGAAAAGTGGCTAATCTCAAAATTCAATTTTGCCTTTTTAATTACAAGAGCGACATATAAATAAAGACTGAAATTCAAAATGGGCCACAAAAGGCGATAGGCCAAACACAAGCCCAAAACAAAAAAAAACATAATACACCGAAAAAAACACAAAAGTGTCCATAACTCCCATTAGAACGCGTTTTTGGGGCCAAAACTGGGACAAGAGCCTTCCGGGTCCTTGCCACGACGTGCTTCCCATTTCAAGTTTCGATTTGACTGGTCGAACGCCTAAAACGAAGACCCGTAGCCACAGTTATGCTCATTTTCGTAAAACACCCTTGGAAGCTCGATCATGGGCCTCAAGAAATGTCATGGCTCGATCTTCTACACTTGGGCCAACATCAAAAGTGTACATGAAAACTTAAAAGACTAAGCGATGCGGTTTCAAGTAAGAAAAAAAACTGGTTTGCTTTTGATTACGTCAAACTTTAGGGTAAAAATCGAAAACCAAGTTCTAAAATAGCAGAAACAAAAATGTCTTTTTCGGTTTTTTTTTTTGTTTTGTAAGATAATCATAGTTCATCGAGAGGTGTTTTAAACCAAAGTAAGTCAATTGGTTTGAGGTTCATATGATTCAGTTCATGGTTGGACCCAATATAAAACTTAAAACTTGGCCTTTAAACTTTATTAATTGAACTACATTTACCATAAATAATCTAATACAATATAATGATATTAGATATAGAAAATTCGGTTTAAACTATCAAACCGTTAAACTGGTTGGTCGACCAATCACCAACCTACTAATTCTGCCAGTTTGGTTTGCCATTCCTTTGAATTTGTAGCTAGCATTTGACCCAAATTTTTCGTCCAAATTATAAACATCGAAAATTCTCCTTTTTTACATACGCCATAAATTTTATCAAAGACAGGATGGACGTTTTCAACAGTTATAAGTCATATTCATCATCTGCATTTCAATAATTATATATGGTTTTTTTTTTATTATAAACATATGAAGTTTTTGTTATTGTACAATTTATAATTAATAAATATAAACAAGTACCATATAATTGAAACTCCTTCATGGATGGAGGATGGCATTTTGCAAACTCCTTACAAGTTGCAATCAATGACTAAGACATTACATGGCAATGTAACCATGTATCAATAGTACCACTTCATGTAAACTATGCATCAATTATGCTATGACATCATTAAATCTTTTAACAATGTCATATATGCTTTATATATATAGTTTGTTTTTTTGTTTCTTAAATAGATAAACCATAATCTACCATTTAAAGTTACAAAATGATAACTTTGTTTTTCTTCATGAACACCAAACAAGAACAAAATAAACCTATAGTAAAAATGTTGGTTGCAACGACCAAATAATGGTGATAGTCATTCTATATAGTCCTTATATGAAATGTAAACACAAAATTTGACTTCAAGCATTGTGCTTTTTGTTGATGGTGATGGTACACCAAAAAATGCAATACTCATTCCGTTTTTTAAAGGTTATACAGAAAAGTTATAAAAGATGCCAAATATCTTAGTATGTGATATCTAAGAGGTATGGGACTTGAGAAATACAAATTTAAGGAAGTCAATACCGATTTTTAAGGGTGGAAGGGGCACTCTAGGGTCGTGTACGATTCGATTATTACATTAACTATAACTGTAATCAAAATCATCCGTTAATCAGTTTGATTAATTCGGTTAATTTGCGGTTTGTAGTTTGTTTCAATTAATTCCGGTTATTTATCAAATAAACAAGGGCTAAATTTTTTTGCTTATAAATACATGAAATAGATGTATAAATAAATGAAATGAAAGTATTAATACATGAAAAATATTTATAAATGTTGGAATGGAGGTATACATGAAATAGAGGTATAAAAGCTATATGAAAATATAAATGGTTCGGTTCAGTTCGGTTAAATGATGGTAAAAAAATAACCATTAACTGACTTTCGGTTAATTTTGGTTTGGTTACGTTAGTTTTCGGTTCAGTTATTGCACACCCCTACACCCCAAGTATCTTAGATGAGGCAAAACACTGGTAACACCTACCTACAATACCCTAGAACTATGGACCCCACCCTTTACTCCACTCCACTCCACTCCACTAGCACACCCACCTCCTCAAACCTTCAAATCTCCAAACATCACAAGCCGTTTGGTGTCATGCGGCAAAGACTACCCGGAGCAACAAGCCGCCGAGCCAACCCGCTATGGTGGCGGAGGTGTTAGCGCACGGCAACGAACCCACGAGTCTAACCCGCATGGGTGCCTCGCCCTACCTAAGTAAAATTATTGATTTTGTAGGTCTGGTTTGTGGCAAACTATTTAGGCATCAATGCAAATGTCATTGTATGTGTCTATGTAACGGCTAGAACGATGCTCATGTCCATGTCATTTTTAACATATTCCATAATATCTTCATTAAAAAAGCCATTTGCATTTCTAAGAAATTTACATAATAGTTATTTAATTTAATAAATCATCATTTTTAAAATATCATTCTTGTTGGCAAAATCGAATTTCTGATGTTGTGAAGTTCATTTTTTTTCTGGGTGGCAAAAATCATCGTTTGTTGTAAAAAAAAACTTATTTTTCCTAAAATCCATCTTATAGAACACAATTAAAAAAAGAAACTTACGTTATATATAATAACACATCATTTGTATTTTACCATGTTGGTTTTTTTATTAGGAAATATCAATTACTTCGTTTTATAAATTTTATTCCAATAGTACCGTTAGCTTTTTGAGTATTGAATTTTATCAGAATTGGTTCTAATTACCGTAACATTTGAATAGTTATCAGTTAATGTAATGTTTTAATATAAAAAAGTATTTTTTAAATTGTCTTTATAAGAAAACAATTTCGACAATGACCTCTTGGCCTCGTAGCATCATGAGTTTGTAGTTTATACCTATTAAAATTGTGACAGTTCAAGTCTCACAACATAATGTTAGGTGAATTTTAGGCGTAAATTTTAGTGAGAAAAGAGGGTGTTTGTTGTTAAAAAAATATCAAACAATTTGTTTTCTAATTAAGAAAAACAACCCAAAGAAATAAACTACAAAAATTAAATTTGAAGATGTGAGTACTTCCTCTTTCATATTCATACGTATCTGCTAGAGTTTCTTAAACTTCCACTAAACATCTAGTCATCTCAAACTCATTATGTTCCATAAAAGCCCAAACTAAAGTAGCCCCTCTTGTAACTTACACTTTTCCTTTATATGATTCCAATCTCCAAATATTCAATTCCTATCGTTATCGATACATATTTAATGTTTTCGTTTTATTCAATTCACATGGTAATCTGGTCGTAATGGTAACTTATTTCAATCGTCACGTTTCTATTTGATAATCATGAGCTCTCAAGTTTAAATCCCACCTATCATTTAATTCAGATTGATAATACATTATCTTTAACTAGTAAGTGGAAATATGTTAAATGGGTAAAGTAGATTGAATTATATTTGAAATGCATCCGAAAGTTTTCAATATACCATATTGCTTTATTAAAACAATCGTTAATAAGCTTAAGTTGACTTGGCCCAATTTAAAAGTGCTTTTACACAAGCATGTTTTCACCCGACCTGTTTTAACCCGTCAAATTTATCTACCCATTTTTCTTCAATCTTTTTTATAGTAAAAAAATAAAATCTACTAGTTCAATGAAAACTTTGTAAGAAGAGCATATATCTTTTAAATTTAGTACATAGGAAATTCCAATGCAAGAAAGTCCTAATTGACTGTGGCCATTAGGTCCCCCCACAATGGTTGTAATGAGTACAAATATGCCATGCCCCATTTTCAATGGATGATAAAGAAATGCTTCTAAAAATAGAAAGTAGGGTCTTTTTCTTCTTCTTAAAATGGAAACCTCTTAACATCACCACAGCCTAGCATTAGCCCACAATAGATTGTTTATTGTACTACCATATTTTCTTTGTGGTACCCACAAAGGGTAGAAGAATTACCATAATATCCTCTCATGTCTTAGATTAATCATAAACTAATTATCTATGTTCATTATCTTAATTAAACTTTTAAAAAATGATTATAATGTACCGCGTGAAATGATGAAATAAGATCGTATTGTATAGTCATAGTCCAAACGACCCCTTAAAGCTTAGAATAGATGATGTAATGGAGAAATTTATCTCAAGGATTAAATTTACATACCATGTTTAAAGATATAAATACTTAAGGTATGTATATAAATGAGTTGAGTCGCTTGTGAGCTAAGTTAACTGAGATGGGATATCAGAAGTTGAAATCGAACTGACTTAAACTAGTTGTAGCCTAATAAGAGGTTATTCTTTTTTCTTTCATTCGTAATTTTACATATAAATAAATACCAAAGTAACAAATTACAAACAAGTGGCAGGTAAACGGGCAACAAGCTGCGCCGCAACCCCCTTTTGAGTTGCAAAACCAATCCTACTAAAGACGAAACGGCCCTTAAAGGTTGAAAGATTACTATTCACAACTTGTTGGACCCTGTTTAGAAATTCCACAGCCTCTAGGGCTAGGGACCCAAATGTATCAAAAGCGAATGAGATAAACACGTGTTGATTCTCTAAACAAGCCTTCTCGTGTTTAGCGACCTTGCCTGATTCCGCCTTTAACGCAGCCTGACCAGCAACAAACCCATTATCCCTGAGTCCAACAAAAGGTTATTCAAGAAACAAGTTCAAGCTATGACTCCATACACTAAACTTGATTAGATTTATGTGTCTGAACAAACATAATAATATTTAAAAAATAGAGATAATAAGTTTTATTCAATGTAATAGATATGCTTGATTATGAAATAAATATTAATACTATTACATGTATAAAAAAGTTTCTTTTGAGTTATTTTCAGTAGTGGTGGACTTCACCCTTTTTCTTTTCATCAAAAGTAAAGGCATCACACAGTATGGTTTTCTAATGTACCAAAACACTTTTGTTGCAACTACAATGTCAAATCATGTTGTACATCTTCCTTTTTGTGCTTATGGATCAAGTTCATATCGAATGGTATTTTCGTCTTTTTCTTTTTCTATCAATATATTTGTTTACGAGACGGTCAATTCTTGCAACCAATGCTTCCATAAACTCGATCGTGGTTTACAATTATAGCTTCCAGCTATATGTTTCCGGGATTTGTAGGTGTATGAGTATGTACTAGAATCCGTGTTCAAAACTCAAAAACTTAGAAGGATGTTTGGAAACTAGTTGGTTATTGGCATTTTAGTTAATTAACATTTGTGAAATATAATCTTGATTTAGATTGTCAATATCAAATGATATGAACACAATTATAATGAAAGTCACATGTAACCGGAGACTTATACCAAACTTAATATTATAATAATCATGTGTCATAAACATAACAAAAAATGGTACGTATAAAATTTGTACAGATTTAATAAGTAACGAATATACAACTACTTAACTTACATAAGATGGATATAAACTTTTGAATGAATTAAAATATATTATCTTCTTACTATTTGTTCGTTTATCTAGTGTGCAATATAATAGTACATGTTATGATGTTATGTTATAGTCTTTTTTAAGTTTTATAGACCTTTTTAACTTTTAAGATTTTCTATGATGTTATTTATAGTCTTTTTTAAGTTTTATAGACCTTTTTAACTTTTAAGATTTTCTATGTTTTTACTAACCGGTCTAGACAAAACTTTATCTAACTTTGGATTATCTTTTTCTCACTACTCATATGACAAAGCTTCTCACCAACTATTTGGTGGGTTGAGAAGCATTATCGATCACCCATTAGGTTTTACTAAAACTTTTGACAACTTGAAGATGAATGATGACAACTTGAAGATGAATAATGACAACTTGACGTTGAATAGAAAAGATTGAATTAGGTAATCATGTGGGTGAGAACAAATCTAGACAATTTAAGTGTGACCATGCTATAACAAAACCAATATCGAAATTGAACGTCAAACCAAACCCTAAAACCATATTAAAACTCAAAACTCAAACTAAGACTTGCAGATCAAAATTAAAATCATCTCGAGACGTGGAAACTTGCAAACGAGTTTAGGTTTTAGTAGCGTTCATCAAATATGAAACGTGTTTGTGTTTTGCATCTAGAGGTTTAGTGGAGATAAATTATGTGACGAGGTACATTGTTTAAACCCAATTCAAATAAAGGAAAGCCCAAGAAATAATAATATCAAATACAAACGTCTGTAATAGTAATAATTGGCATAAAATTTTCGAGTCTAGAGAAGGGAAAGCATATGACAATGGATGAAGAATAAGGGTCTCTTAGAACGGTGAGGTAACACCATAGAAGACGAAGGTGATAGTTATAAAAATAACACCGATCGATTGTAAAGATTGGTTTGCTTAATTTAAAATTAGTTTACTTTTTTTTAGTAATAAATAAACGTAAACAATAGTATGATATTTTACTAGGCCATAGCAAACAACAAAAAACACAAATCCTTAAACATTTTTTACTATTACCATACCTTTATTTTAAATAAAACAAATCATATTATATTAAACTACATAGATGTGATAATGCACAAAGGGGCATAGTGGGTTTAGAAAATAGTTAAGTTGCTAGGATAGTGTAGTACTAGAAATGATGAACCAAACCTACCCTTGCAAACTAACCAATTAATGCCTACAAAGGGACAAAATGTATTTCAAGACTTCTGTATTTACTCACATTAATTACTATGTTCTATTAACAATAACTATATTTTTTCAATGTATATAAAAGCTCAACTCAACCATTTTAGGCTAAACTCGAGTTTTGCTTGCAAACTCTAAGAGCCTATATGATTCAACCTCAATCTCAACTCAAGGAGAATTCATGGTCATCTTGAGCTCTCCTCGAAAAGCTCTAAGTATATATGCAAAGTTTTAACAAACTCGATCACAAATTAATAATGATTTTGGACATGTCAAAAAATAATAAAACCCAACGCGAATAACAACATTTATTCTAAAACCATATGAAAATTTGAACTTAGCCCATATAGGTTCGAGTTTGATAAAAGCTAGACTAGATCTAACTTGATCCGAGCTTAATTTGCACGATAAAAATTCTTCTTTCCCTAGATCTAAAACCGGACTATATGAAATCAATAGTTAGAGATAAGAAAAAACCAGTATTTGAATTTTTATAAGATCATATTAGTAATTACTTAAGATGTGGACCAAAGTGATACAAAAGGAAACTCACAATTTGAATTTCTCGTGTAGCAACTATATTTAGCTAAGCATTCATAACTCTCTTGGCGTTCTTTTATTGAATGTTTTGTGACCACTTCTCATTTTTTTCTCAAACTCATGTACGAACAATTTAACTTTGTAATGTTTGGGGTGTAAATGTGATGACAATCGTCGTTGTATGTAAAACAAATCAAACATCAAACCGTAAACCTGCAGAATGTGAAGAAAACGATCTAACGTTTATTGTCATTTTAAATATGTTTGTTTACTTTGGTATAATGGGTTGTAGTTAACATTCTTTCCCACTTTATAGATAAAATATCACATGACATTAATTTTGTTTAATTTATTGTGTTTTTATAGTACATAGATTCAAAAATATCTATTTCTTTTTAACCCAAATGTCCAATTCCTAGATTTTATTTTATCCTATTTTGCAAGTAGTCATAAGGAGCTTCAATTAGAAGATTCAAATTATAGTACATGTTATCAAATTATGATAGTGGTACAATTGGGTTTATGACACATGTTGTTTAGTGTGTTATATACATTGTGTTTAGTAGCATGACTGTTTGGTTACATGTTTAAATTGCTTGTTTAGCACCTTTTGTTATTTATAAAAGTTTCTAGACATTACCCACTATAATAAAGTTGTCTTATGCATAAACTTAAAAAAAATGCATGGCTACAAGTATATGTTGTTATATACTTATATAATTAGACATCTTACTATATGTTAAGTAAACTAATAATGTGTTATATTGCGGTATCTTCTTACACAAATTTAAATTCAAATTGCATATTTAAAAGAAACCCTACACAATTTTAAATTCAAAATTGCATATTTAAAAGAAACCCCCTTCTAAAGAATTCACACTCCTTATTTTACATAGAAAAAGAGAAAAAAAATATTTTATCCGAATTCATGTTTAAAGATTTTATTGACGGCAATAATACGCAAAAGCATTCCTCATAATATTTTTTAAAGGTGTTAAAAAGAAACGGGCAAGTAAAAAAGAGATCGGGTAACACATTAGAATAAACATATTTAATATTATAATAGTATATTTACATTTTAGTTTAACATATTTCTATATTATTATTTTAGTTTTCTAAAACTAAAATTTCTTTTTCATTTATTTTTATTTTTTTTAATTTATTTCTTCTTGTCAAATCATATTTCCTTTATCAATTAGTTTGATATTTCTTTAATAACTTGTTTTCGTTAATTTTTCTTAGATTATAAACAATGATTTTATTTTATAATAATCTATAGCTTTTTAATATCTTATTATTTAATATTATAATAGTTTGTTATTATATTATTTTTAGTTTTAACATACCTTTTGTTTTTATTTTAGTTTTTTAAACTATACTTTTTTTTATCATTTATTGCTTGTTTTTAGTAATTCATTTTTAATCATATTTTCCTTATTAATTAATTTAAAATTTCTCTAATAATTTATGTTTGATCAAACCAGAGACCAAAGCAAGGCTCGATAAAACAGAAAGTATCATAGTACGTCTAATTTTTTCTAAAAACTTAGGTACAAGCTGTGTTTATTTTTTCCCTTTACATTCCGATATAAGTTTTGTTAAAATGAAATTGTATTTAAAATATAATATTTATTTGGTGTCGTAAAACGGTATGATGATAAACTAAACCGATTCTGATGGTTTGCCTTTCTAAACAAAATGCTTCATATTCAAATAATATTTGTATTACATTCTCATTTGCTTCGTTTCACTGCAACGCGCAACGTCAACAAACCTAGTTATAATTATATGTCAGAACATATTATGTTGGATTGGGTTGATTCTAGGGGTGTAAGACAAGGCGGCTCATATCCTAAAGTGTTTCTAAATAATTGTTGAACTTATTTCTAACATCCGACCTTTCACACCATAATAATATCGTTTGTTTTGTCCCCAAAAAACTCACAAATTTGTTTTAGGACGTCTGAATGGAGACTTTTTAGAAGATCATACAAAGCACGCTTAGTTGTAGTGTAGAGTTTTCCTCTAAGCCACAACCATTACAACCAAAATGCGTTGGTGTTGTTTGAGACATAGAGTTCCTTATAGCTCAACATCTCTTATGTGGATAGAACAAAACGAAACACTATGAGATTCGTTTAAGGTGTTACGTTAGAAGGTTTATGTTGTGATGGTTCATGTGTTTTTTTAACGGCCAACAAATCCTCCAAATCGGCTACTGGCGATATTCACCATATCGAATACACTCGCATCTGAACCGGGGAAAACCCTCACATAGGGCCGAAGTCCGTGAACACCCGCCCAAAGACAAGACTGAGCGATGAGGTAAAACCCGCTCAGTTCAATGATCGAACTAGCGATCGCCGTCTTCTCACCTAGTATCCAATCGTCACCAAGTACCGTCGAAACTAATTTGTGAGGACAAGAATCGAACCTGAGTCAACTAGAACACTAGGCTTTTCTCTTATTTTTCCACCACCAGCTCATTGGCTTACGTGCGCGTTGTGGTTTTCATTTTGTGTTATCAATAATAGTTTGGTAGGTGATCAAATATACGTGGTGGACAAGATTGTCGATACAATTCGTTGAAGCTCAGGTGAGTGAACATTCTTTCCGTATAGAGGCATATATCAATATTTGATTTTAATTCGATGTTTTAGGTAGCACTCCCTTAACTTTATATATATAAAAAGTGGCTTATGAAGATTATGTTTGTGGGAACTAAATTGCATAATTCTGGCAATATTAGCATATATTTATATACTATATATAGTTGTTGCAATCAGCAGTGGCGAACCTAAGAATTTTTTTATGGGGTTCATAACATTTTTAAAACAAGTATTAATGGGCTAATTAGTTAGGTATTATAAATGGGTAAAGGTATTAGGTATTAGTGGGCTAGTTAGTTAGGTATTAAAAGTAATATGGTAGTATTTTTTTTAAATAATAGTTTACTAAAAAGTTATAAAATATAAATTGATAACACTTTTTACCTAAGAGGTGCGGATGGGATTTTCGACAAAACTTAACACAAAAATATTTTTTCTCAGGGGTGCGCCCGCCCAACTTGGACTGGGGTAGGTCCGCCCCTAGCAACCAATTACATCTAGTTGTATATAAACAAAAGTGTATTAAATCACTGTATTAATAAAGTGTTTTACATAAAAGTGGTTTTTAGGGTTTTTTTAACCATTGGAATCTATTACTACCAGTCAACTCATGGACATATCAATAACATGCTAACCATTGTGATTAGGTAAAACACAACTTTTGTTTAACATGTAGCCTTTGAGAGGGTTAAAGGTAACATATTAGGGGTTTATTGTCTAAATACTATTAAACAAGAAGGCTATATATTCTATCTAATTATAATGAAGGCTTGCTAATATATTTTTAACAACTATGTTTTTACCTAAATAACACATAATCTTGTATTTGCAAAGATTCAAACTCAGTCCACCTTTGCTGATTTATTAGCCATCAATAAACAACTATAAAAACTCATATAATGTCATAAATACCTTTTCTATTTTTTAAAAACTTATCTTTCATTAAAATGTCAAAATAACAAATTACAAACAAATGACATGTAAACGGGCAACAAACTGTCCCCAACCTCCTTTTGAATTGCTACATCCATGGTAATCCATCAAAAATAACAACAAAGGTTCCTTCATCAAGTCAATTGCTATATCCATGGTAATCTGTCAAGAATAACCTCGTACTTGATGCGTATTTAGGTTTTGCATGTTTGCTAAGATTAGATTCTATCACACGTATATGCTTTATAAGTCAATCTAATAATAATGTATTGAGCAATCTGATCAGCCATAGGTACTCTACTCACACTACATACCATATTGCGTGTTTAAAATCTTATTTTTTTCCTGTAGATCAAGTTTGTAATTGTTATTATACATGGTAATCCGTCAAGAATAACCTAATACTTGATGCGTATTTAGGTTTTGCATGTTTGCTATGATTATCACACGTATATGCTTTATAAGTCAATCTAATAATATTGTATGGAGCAATCTGATCAGCCATAGGTACTCTACTCACACTGCATACCATATTGTATTGTGTGTTTAAAATCTTATACTTTCCTGTAGATCAAGTTTATTATTGTATTGTGTGTTTAAAATCTTATACTTTCCTGTAGATCAAGTTTATAATTGTTATTATACATAATGTTATTATACATACTCTACTCACACTTCATACCATATTGCATTGTGTGTTTAAAATCTTATACTTTCCTGTTGATCAAGTTTATAATTGTTCTTATACATAATACCCTAATCACACTCCATACCATATTGTATTGTGTGTTTAAAATCTTATAGATCAAGTGTGTAATTGTTATTATACATAGTTGTTATTATACATAATATAAATAAATAATTTCCATGGGAAAATGACAAACAATTTAGTGGTATGCTTTAAGCAATAGAACTTCCAAAACGTACGTTATAAATAATATTTTCAATTATCGTATCATATTTTTTATGCAAAGAGTATATATGGTGAATGGTGAATGGTGATGTATACATTCATAAATCTATGATAGGAAACATGATTGGAAAAACACATAGGTGGTGTTGTCATTTCCATTGAAGTGAAACGTCTAGTAGTGGGTTCACAAATTGCTAGTAGCAGACTCATGTCACGCCACATACATCTATAAAAGAATATGTTATCTTTTTACATCATTGAGTTGTACTATACAAATTGGGTTACATCATGGAGTTGGAGAGTAAGCCTAGAAAATCGGTTCGGGTCGGACCAACTAATGGTTTTAGACCAAACTGTGTTTGGGTCAAAAGGCTCTGGTAAAAAGGTATTTAGTTAGATTAAAAACAAGTTATGGACAAAATGGGTTATGGTAAAAGCGAGTCATTTTAGAACAGAAGTATCAAAATGAGTTTACTTGCTAAATTTCATTTTATGGCGACTAGTGGCAACTGGTAATGGCAGACAGACATTGCAGCACGCACGATAGTGGTGGTGGCGGTGACACTACTATAGTTAGAGATGGGATTGGTACAGTATACGTACCCGTACTCGTACGGTACCAAACATACCCGTTCTGAATTTGAACAAAACCGAGTACCGAATATATTTGTATGGTACGGGTACGATTATTTCGTACGATAACCGATTTGGTACCACTTTGTTTTAATTTTATTTTATGAGCACTCATACGAGTACGAAATAGGTAAAATCAACACGGGTACCAATACAATATGAGTACCGTATAGGTAAAGTTAGTACAAGAATCAATACGATACGGGTACCAAATAGGTAAAATTGATATGAGTGCCACAGATACCGTAATATGTAATAATGTAATAAAGCGTAATATAAAAAAAACTTTTGCAAAGATATATAAAAATCGGTACAAGTACCCTATTTTATCTGTACTCGTACCGATACCGAAAGTACCAAATACCAATACTGATACACATAGCGAATACCTAAAATTGATACGGGTATAGGTATTTGGGGGAAAAAAGCCCATCCTTGATTATGGTTGCGACGATGGCAATAGAGGTGACATCTGTCAACCATAGATGGTGGCTGTGATGGAGATGTCATCGATGTTGTAGACATGACGGTCAATGGGGAATTAATTAAGGGAACAGACGACGAATCTGTTTAACGGAATTGTGTCAAACACAAGTCCGGTTCACCGTTTATTTCTTTCAGTCTACACACTTATTTGTTCTAGTAGTAATTTTTCTAACATTAATGGGGTTCGTTAAGAGCACTTATGGTAAATATGAAGTGAACTCAACTCTCAACTTGTGAGTCACATTCAATTTATTCACAAATTCAAGCGCATATATAGATGCATGATGCATCCTCATGTATAAGGGAAAACCCACCCTTTGGGTGCTAGAGTTAGGTGACTATTTTCTTATACATGTTTTACCTAACTATCGGAAATCGACCAACCTTGTAGTTTCTCGAAGGATGATCCTATTAAATAAATTAAGTGATGGAAATAATAGAAAGTATTGGTTGGATTGATAATCATATTGCATTGTTGCCTATCAATTGAAACACTCAATTTCAAATCTAATACTAGTCATTGTTTTACTTTTATTATTGGATACTAACGACCATAAAACGTAATAGATGCGTGTTCAGAGGGACGTTTGGAACCCTGGACCTCTAGCATAGAGGCGCTGTGTTAAATCATTGGTTAATAATTAGTTATATGTGTAAGAATAATACTTTCTTTCCAAACAAATTTTAGTAGTCACCGTATGCAACTTTAACCCAAAACTAAAGTTGAAACTAAAATTGCCTTTGAAAAAGTCATATGAATCAAATCAAATCGGAAACCTAATATTTACAAAAAAAAAAAAGAACTTTAAATATTTCGGTGACTCAACTCAATCCGGAAATATATTTTGGTGACCTAACTTGTATAAAAACCTCTCTTGATAAACATACCAAAACCTAAAATTTATGAATCCGAGGATGCCACCACTCTCCCTTGTCATAGTCATGTCATGAAATTCATCCAAATTTTCACAATAAACATGCCTCAATGTGACTGTTGATGCGGTTTTTGTTAACAACTTGGAATTATTTTTGTAGTTACTTCAACACTTACTTAGTAATGTTATAATTGGTATAGTTACTAGCATGCAATTGTTATATTTTATATCATTTTTTGTTTACTTTATAGAACCGAAGTTGCATGTCTTATTAATAAGTGATGCTCTTTTCCAAACTTTAAACGGAAAAATACAACACAATGCACCACTACTTCAAAGCAAGTAGTACGAATTCTACAATAGTACCATTCTGAATCCAATACTTTTTGTCCTCTAAAAACTTATTGTAATCCCTTTATTCATTCATCAAGTTTTATCATAATATATTAATATACATTTAGTTATTTAACTGTTTAACTTTATTTGTTATTATTATTAATATATATAAAATGATTGAAATGTTTTTAAGTATTTATTCTTGATAATGAAGTCATGTATTATCCTGTTGGGGTGATGTTAGAGTCATCAAAATCATTTAAAATAATTAGATTTACTAAAAACCAAGGGGATATAAGTATAAATATTGGTACAAGTAAGGACGTGCGGAATACATGTCTTTTCACGACTATTCATTGTTTCCACCAACAAACTCAGCTTTCAAGGGGTTGTGCCTCTTGATAGGGTTCGGGGAAATGCCTCAAGTGGGGTCCAAAGGCCAGAGCCGGATATCTCGCTTATTGATGAGGTTATACAGGGTATTTTCTGAACCCTATCAAGAGATGAAATTATACGGCCCGTATATAAGGTGTGAAATTAAAATTTTGGAATGTGACTTTATTAGGATTCTTTAAAGTTCTAAAAAAGTTTGATTTTAATTTCTATTTCTAAAGGCTATCCGTTCAAGGATTGTTGGTTTGGCAGTTGAATGTTGTGGTGTTCAATTTTAATTTTTGTTTTGTTTATTATACTGGCGAGTATGGGAAGGATTTTTAATTTTGGGTCTTAGTTAATTCAAGTTCGTCTAATGTATGGGTCAAATGAAAAAACAACAAGCCTCTTAATTATAAGGAAAAAAAAAAGAAAGGGTAAGTGTTTATAAAAAAAGCATAACTTTTTAACATGTAATATATTGTTTATAAAAAGTTACCTAAAGTTCGTTTTTGTGATGAGTCGGTGTTGTTGTTTAGGTTATAAGAAAACGATAATCGAAACATCAAGCTCTAATTTAGTTTTATTATTTGTTCAGATTTTTCGGTTATTCAATTTTTCTACATACCCTAGTTCCTATGAAGGGAGGACGTGTGTATGGAAACATAACTTTCGCCGATGGTGGTTGTTAGTGGTAGTAGGTGGGTAATGGTGGTGAAGGGTGATTAGGGATTGAGTTAGTTTATTGTTTGATGATGATAATGAATAACAAACTTTTAAATTTTAGAAGGCAATAGATTTTATAAATAACAACACTACAGGCAACAAAATGACCATTCAATTCAAGCTTGACCTTACAATTTTAGGTTTAGCTTGAGCTTGACTTGATATACTAATAAGTTTTTAAAATATATGGCTAAGCTCAACTCAACTCGAAAAATCTTAATGTTTATATATAAGATCTTATAATAAAATTGGATTTAAATATATCAACAAAAGTTATACTAAATAAAACTAATTTTAAACATAGAAAATAACAAAATCCAACGACATACACGTCTATGTATTTTATTTGACTCTAAAATCTTGTTTTAATATCGAAGTAAGGCCCCCTAACCTAAACTTTACTCTTTTTAAACTTCTAACTTTATGCTAGCACTCATACTCAAAACAAAAATCGATTGAAATTAATATAGCTAAAGTTAATTAACAAAAACTATCTCAAAATAGTGTTCATGTTAACAAGGTTATGGAAGCACAAAGGAGCGTGACAACACGTGATAAAGAATGAGGGTAGGGAAGTGGTAAGCCAAAAAGCAAACCCCAGGCGAAAGCAAAGAAAAGGAAAACACAATACACAACAACAACAAAAGAAAAAAGAAAAAAAGAATTTTTCCATTTTATTGAAACAAAAAACCCACCGAATTCCTGCAAATTATGTCTCTTCCTCTTTTATGTAAGAAAAATACTATCTAAATATCTAAAAACATATATAATATAGACACCTCTTTTATGTAAGAAAAATACTATCTAAATATCTAAAAACATATATAATATACACACATATATATGTTACTATACAAAGTAACTGTTGGTTTAGTCTTTCAGACGTATGTTGTAATAGTTCCAACACCATGTTATAATCACACAATTTATTCGTATATTTGTCATTGGCAAATTGAGCACACCGTTGTACGTAGTACGCATGTTGTAAATTTGTAACTAATTTAGATATGTCATTGTAATTAGTTCAGATACACTATTGTAATAGGACAACTCAGGTTAGACGCGTTGTTCCAATTATTTTTGACACACCGATGTATCATGTTTAGACGCACTTGTGTATCAAATTTAGACGCATTGCTTGCTACACAATGCATCAACATTTAGAAAACACATACCACCACCAGAGCCGATACTACCACCACTACTGCTAAAACCATCACCGTCGCACTACCATCGCGCTCTCTCTCTCTCTAAAAATCCAAAACCCCTCTTTGCACCACTAGCATCGTCGTTCACTTCCCTGATGAAAATCCTAGCGCCACCATCCACCTTTGATGCAACCCTAGCGCTGTCAGCCCCTGAACCGCGACAACGACCATCACGCAAACACACACTCTTTCTAAAATTCAAAACCCCTTACTAGTCGACGATGTGAGGTAATCAGACGTTGATAATGTGGTTTCTTCCATAGATTTAAGGGTGGTGTATGGGTGTTAGGTTTTAAGGAGACATCACCATTTTGAGGTCTAACTTTCTGTTTTGGAAGAAGACTTTACAAACTTTCGTTAAACTTATGTTTCTCATACAAACTTGTGCTTCTTGTGCTACTAATCAAGTCCATGGTTAGTAAGCTTGGCCAAGATTGATTCATACAAATCAAAGGTGTAAATCACCTTCCAAACTTTCTGTTTTTGATAGGGTTATCAACCCACAAGTGATGAAACCATCCGAGCTTGTCATTGTCATGATTCTTGTGACAAGACTTGTATTTTGGTATAGGTGTGAATACTTGGAAGCCTTGGCTATGCTACCTTCACTCCACCACCTCACTTGATGTTTTCATTTTGCTATCCCAAGTGGTTTGCTAGATCCAAAGTGACTTAACCACGTCTAGCTTCCGACACTTAGTTAACTCTTTCTATGTCAGGAATGGCTCACACAGGTTAAAGCTTGCTTGGCTACTTGGTATAGCAAGAGGTTGTACATTTCCTTTCATTCATGACCATCTGAATCATCCTTGTGATGATTTGTGTATCGGTGAATCTTACAAATGAGGTTAAATGATGGTTGTCCCCCTACCTCCATGCTTGACTTATATGAGATCTATGATAATCTTGATGGACTTAGCTTAGAATTATTATATAATCTATAATATATATATATATATATATATATATGTGTGTGTGTGTGTGTGTGTGTGTATATGTATATATATATATATATACACATAACTGAATCCTTGATGATAATCAACATGGTTACTTGTCATGGTAATAGGTTATATTATCTAAGTCTTGAACCTCTCGTTAACGATTATAATGGGTATCTTGACCCATGAAATCACATCAACCCATACGAGACTTATAGTGTCAAGAACGAGGGTTTAAGTCTAGATAATTACTTACTTTAATTCCGAATCTGAATCCTCCATTAACCTCCGAATACTCACACACCTTCGTTTACCCCATGTAGGGTAACCTCGGTGTTCCATCCTCTAAACTCTCCAATTCTTCACGGGAATAACAAAGGAAGCTTTGCAAAACCGTGAGTATACTCGATCCCGTTTTACACATTTGGGTGCAATACATGTACTTTATGCAAAATCACACAAACATGCTTATACATAAATCACAAAACAATCTTTATACATGCTCTTTGTGCTAAACTTGAAATCACACATGCTTATACTTGAGATGCTTATACTTAGTTATTAACTTCGATCAAGCCTCCCTTAACATGTATACCATTATTGGAGTAACGCACCGCCCGTAAACTTGAGGTCATGTTAAGTTAAACACATACGGTCTTTTCATTGCTATGAATAGACTACGCTAGCGGAAAACTTTGGGTTGACTTGTCTAATTGCATGATAGTTTAATGTATCTTAGCCTCGAGATTAGACATTTATGCATGAAGATTTGTTTAAAACGTTTATACGATGCTACTATTCAAACTTGTATGCTCGTCAATGCCTTGTGTGTTGAACTATACTTTAACATGTATCGCAGGTTGATTGTTGATGATGATGACATTGGAAACGAGTAGGATGACTTAGATACTCATCTAAATTTTGTATTAGAAATGTTGTTGTACTTGTATCTCATTTCAAACATGTTGTATTTGATTTCAAACCGTTGTACTTGATCATTATCCATGAAATGAAAATTTGTTATTTAAATACTTGTCACTTATTAGCGTCATGAAGTCTCGAGCAATCTTGTTCGTCCCACCCCGATGTTTTCGCAATCGGTTGGGGTGTGACATTCTTCAACTTCTTTGACCCAATACTCTCCAGAACCAAGCTCAGCACTTCTTGAATGGTAGACGGAAGATTTGGCATTGGAAGCTTCAACCACGTAAACGTTGACCACCAAACCGACTGAGCGAAAAGGAAAATCCATAACATATGCGAGGCAGTCTCCTCCCTGATCCCACATCTTGGGCAAACAACATTTCCCCATTTTAGAAGTGCTTTATTCAAGCAAGCCCTTGGTTTAACTTGCAAACAACTTTACGCTATATACGCTCCATGGTTTAACTTACAAGTTATAAAATGATTATTATATCATTGTCAAATAGACATGATGACTATTATGTCACTATCACATAGGAATGAGACACTTACTTTTTCCACTAAACATGTGCAATGGTTTCACTTGCACCACCCACTAAAATATTTAATTTAAGTAAACTAATAAAAAGGGGCATAGTGTTTAGGACCATCTCATTGGCGAAATAGATAAGGGCAAAAAGGTTAACGCCCTAAAAAATCGTTAGCCTGGTCATGCTCCAAGGGGCTAACGCTCCATCACGCCCACCATAACGTAAGGTCCAGAAACCAATTATGGTGAGATCACATCATGGTGTTCTGTTTAAATAAAAGTATTTTTTTTAAAACGCACAGTGGAAATTCAATTAAAATAGTACTCATTATATTTAAAATCTTAAAACTATTGTTAATTTAAAGAAAATGAAAATGTTTTCGAGCTCACAAGTAATTCAATCCATTACCAAGAGTGTTACTGGCCCGCATTATATACCTTCAAACAATCTAACATACCCGCAAAAGTCAGTTACGCTGAGTGATTCTAACAGCTTAAGTTAAAACATTTATATCATGTCGTAAACACTTTATTTTCAAACCAAAACACCATAATTGTAAAACCATAAACGTTGTGTTAAAAGATACTAATCATTCTAAAGTTCAACGACTCCAATCCGTCACCCAAAATGGCAGCAACTCAATACATAACTTATATCAAATAATCCTACAAGTAATACTCTTGGAGGTGTATTGCATTACATAAACACCAAAGGACAACCCTCAATGCGTCTTAATTCATAGGCCGATTAACCAAACCGAGCCATATCTAGGACATAACAATTAATAGCCTAAAAGACTCATTTATTGTTAAGCAAACGTAACTTAACTCCGTTCGACAAATACACTATTTGACATCGATCGACAACTGCATAATAGAACATCATTGCCACACACATAATTAAACATCATTCATCACTCACATAATTTATAGTCATTCATCAACTACACAAATAAGCATCATTTACCCACCATTTAACTGTCGCGAAACCAAATAAACACATAAGGTGGGAACCTAACACATCATTTGTTACCCGTAAGCTTTCATCATTGCCCACGTCAGGGTTTTGTCAACTCCAATTTAACCCTAAAGAGTCCATCCCCCACATATCAACCTCGAAAGGTCCGTCGTTGCCACTAGGGCTATTCATTTAAACACCTCAAGGGTGTTTCTCGTGATCTGGCGCTAACCCGAAGGTAGCGACTTCATCATGAGTAACCCAAATCAAGCATCTCAAAGGTGCTAAATAACATAAAAGCACATAGACACACATACAAAGTCTAAAGCACATCAACTACCTGAAAACTACTACCTTCATATTCCTGTCACCACTAAGGTTTGAAACCTAATGACATAATCACCGGTTAAAATTCCACACGATACATGTTATGCTTTTAATATCGACATCTACAACGCCTCATGCCTCTATGACCCCAACATCATTAATAAAACGCCAAATGCCTAGACAGGACAAATAAAGCTCAATTAACCAATACGTCGTAAAATCATTAACGACGGAAAAAAAACGTTTATAAACATTATAAGCGCAAAACTCATTAATCTATAAAACTCATGACCCATATGAAAACAAGTGAAAAACATGTACCCCAGACCCGAAAACAACTAAAAAGGGGATTGGAACTCACCGGCTGTGAAGCTTCACAATCATAAGCTAATTGTCTTGAACTGCGTCCTCAAACAAACCTGTAACTGAATAACCCAGGTTACAATCGAAATCGAAAAACAACACGTTTCCCGACAAGAGGACCAACTTATTGGGCACTTAAGGTTTACCGCCCGTGGATATTAACCTATGGAAATCACTCCATATATTAACCTAAGGTATACACAAGTATATTAACCTATGTAAACCACTCCATATCCGACCTTGACTCTGCGCCCATAACCATCACCATGAATCCTTAAATCCGTTAGCTTCCTAACTTGGGTCGCCCATGACCCAGTTACCTAAACGCAATCTAAACCAAATGCCCATGCACACTTCCACCTTCCCATGCAAACCCAAACATTAAAACTAACCATGCACTCACGTTCTTTCCTAAAGGTCCGTAAACACATGCTTATCATGGAAGCAACATCATCACAAAATCATCATGATCATCATCATCAAAAGGTCATAATTAACTAATCATTTTCCATGCTTGTGTTTAGTGGTACCTTTTCCCTTCCATGTTAATGGTGAAAAAAGCAAGAAAATCACCCAACATAACCCCATGCATAACTATTCACCTTCCTGTTTGCACCTTAAACAACTCGAACCCAAGAAGGAGAATCCGAAGTCACATACCAAAACTACCATAGCTACCATCCATTAACGTGGCCATCACGTCCAGCAGGTCACTTTGACCACGACACCACCACACACTTCACCGTTATCCAACGCTCAACCACTATTGTCACACCCCGACTCGCAGCGGAATAAGAGTCGGGGCATAATTGGGTTATCACCAAAGCTCATGACATTTACTAATATGTTTCATATTTAATAAAGTCAAAGTTACATTTCAAAAATCCAAACATGTTCATTCAATACAAGGAAAATAAGCCAAGCATAACAATCCCAACACTAAATAGTTTTATTCTTCTAGTCCAAGTCCTATGTGTTCCTAGCTGCAGCTGCTTCACCTGTATCATGTGTAAAATGGGGGTTTTTGGGTCAACATAAGTTGGCGAGTGAACCTTATTAGATAAACATTTATTAATAACTTAATTGTTAGTTTATCAATGAAAATTGTGCATAATCATAGATGAGCAAATGTAAATAATCAAGTAATGGCAAATAGCAATCACAACTATAACATACAATAACACATGGCAGCATACATGAACATACCAACATCATACTGTAAATAACATAAATGAAACTGTGCGATCAAGGCTCAATCAAACGGAGCCGATCGTATTGCATGTACTGAAAATGAAAATGTCTGTGCGATCAAGGCTCAATCAAACGGAGCCGATCGTATGTGGGCACGCCAGGTTCAACCGCATAATAAAATGGGGAACATGCTCAACGCTCATAATGTAATGGGGAGCGGCGGCCTATGAAATTGCATGTACTGAATAATAAATTGCATCCAATGATAACTACTTAACAACAACAAACTGAATACACAAGTTCATGATATGATGTATGCACAATGGTTTAGTAATAATATATATATACAAAGACACATGATACACCCCAAAACGTGATTAAAACGGGGATTTGTAAGATTCACTCACATTGGGTGCGTTGGATTGGAGATGGTGAGATGCGCACGATTTAGATGAGCGGATCAACGAGGAATACTAACCTAAATAATAATGGAAAGATATATTAAATGGATGGATTTTATTAAGGATTTTAATACAATTTTTAGATATATTTTTGTGAGTTTATGGCTATTTTCTATCTTTAAAAATGTTATTTTTAAGTATTTTTAATTGATTTTTAAATTAAATTAAATAAATAAAAATATAAAAAAAATATTATTTTTTTAGCGTTGACCGTTGACCGTTGACCGGTTCGGTCAGCGAATTAATCTGCGCCGGGTGAGATTCGAACCGGCGACCTCCCGTTCGCGTGCACGCAGCTCTACCAACTGAGCTACGTGTCTAACCCGAAATAATCTCGTTTTTAATTATATTTACACACTTATTCGATTTAACCGAATTTCCTTTATTTGCAAAAACATTTTAATTCAATCGGACCGGTGCTCGTGACGGGTTTCGAACGCGCGACGTGCAGTTCATGTTGCACACAGTCCACCGCTGGACTGTGTGTCTAACCCGGTTATTATCTCGGTTTTTATTATACTTAACAACCATCTGATTTAACCCGGTTTAGTTCTTGATCAAAAAGGCATTTTATTACACCAGGTGTGCGTGTAGCAGGGATCGAACTCGGGAAGTGTATAGTTTTTGTTTGCACACAGTCCACCGCTGGACTGTGTGTCTAACCCGTTTA
The DNA here is from genome assembly GCA_947069175.1 of Scalesia atractyloides. NCBI lineage: Eukaryota > Viridiplantae > Streptophyta > Magnoliopsida > Asterales > Asteraceae > Scalesia > Scalesia atractyloides. Next base: position 97,732,579 of record CAMTDV010000008.1, read on the forward strand.
TAATTTCTATTTTAATTAATCTTATGTCATCATTGAACTCGTCTTCTTCATTACAAACGCAGACATCAATCAAACAACCGATTCGTGATTAATTTAGTTAATAAACATGATGTCCAGTTTGAATGCATTGAATCGAAAAGTTTGGCGAAAGAAGATACCGAACAGATTGTCTTCTTCAGAGAGTCCGGCGAAACTTGTCGGCTCTGTTTTTGAAACCTTCGGCTGAGAGAATCTATTAACAGGTTTAAGGTATTAGATGTGAAATTGAACTAATGAGTATTGATTATTAGTACGTTGGAATGTGCATGCCGGTAATCAACGAGTTTCCGACAATTCCAGAAGTTTTCCGGCGAACACAGAAAGTCCAGCAATGTCGTCTGTGGTTGATTATGAGTGATGAGTTAATGTTAGTAAAGTTCTAATAATAGATTGAAACCGTAAAGTAGAAGTATTTTACCGGTTTGAGTTGAATACGGTTTTCCGGCGACTTTTGCAGAGAATTCCGGCGAGCTGTTTTAGGCGCTCTGATGGTCTGAAAATGCGACGAAAAGGAAATGGAGTATTGGTATGATATCTCTGAATCGCGAGAGTGGTCTGGAGTTTGTGTAATTCGGAACTTGATGGTTTTTCGGTTTTAAAAACCAACAATGATGAGTCTTGAAGTTTAATCAATTTCTGATTGATTAAAAACCGTCGTGCATCGGTTATAAACTGAATGTGTGAGATAAACAACGATTTGACGCTTGGTTTGCCGATTACCGTTTCTCAGATGGTGCCATCGGTTTTAACTGAGTTTGTGTATAAAATTCATTTGTGTTCCTAGAGTTAGCAGAAAACACAATGTGGCGGAGTGGTTTAGGGAGTGAGTGTTAAGTTGTTGAAGTATCTTGGCTGACCCGGGTTCGAATCCCGGCAGCTTCATTATTTTTTTATTTATTTTATTTTAACTTTTTATCAAATATAATTTTTATAGTTTAGTTTATTTATTAATTATGTATCGTTTTAACTCAAAATAATCATAAATATTTAATGTAACTTTTATAACTTGGTACTTGATTACAAAACGGAGCGGGTTTTGAAGACCCGATTTTTACAAATGTTACAGTATCCCCTACTTTTAGGAATTTCGTCCCGAAATTTAAGTAGTTGAAGTAGTAGGGAAAAGATGCGGGTATTTTTCACGCATTGAGTCTTCACGTTCCCAAGTAAACTCAGGTCCCCGTTTCGACTCCCAACGTACCCTAACAATTGGAATGCGACTTCGTCGAAGACGCTTCTCCCCGTAGTCCATGATCTCCACTGGTCTTTCAATAAAATGCATAGATTCATCAATCTGAATATCTTACAGCGGAATATGGAGATTCTCATCAGCGAGGCACTTCTTCAAGTTCGACACGTGGAATGTGGGATGAATCCTGTTGAGTTCTTCTGGTAGGTCAAGCTTGTATGCTACAGGATCTACTCTTTCGAGTATCTTGAAAGGTCCTACGTAACGTGGTGCTAGCTTCCCTTTTTGACTAAAACGAACTACTCCCTTCCACGGTGATACTTTTAAAAGCACATGATCACCAATGTTAAACTCTAAGGTCTTCCGTCGTTTATCTGCATAACTCTTTTGACGACTTTGAGCTGCTAGAAGATTGTTTCGAATTTGATGAATCTTGTCTGTGGTTTCTTGGATCAATTCTGGACCAGTAATTTGTGCTTCCCCAATTTCGTGCCAACATACAGGATATCGGCACTTACGACCATATAAGGCTTCAAAAGGTGCCATGCCGATGCTCGAATGATAGCTGTTGTTGTACGAGAATTCAACTAATGGTAGGTGGGCGTCCCAATTTCCCTTGAAGTCTATGACACATGCTCTAAGCATATCTTCAAGAGTTTGAATGGTGCGCTCAGACTGTCCATCAGTTTGAGGATGATAAGTGGTACTGAGATCTAATCGTGTGCCCATAGCGGATTGTACTGCTTGCCATGTTCGTGAGGTGAAACGACCATCACGATCAGAAATAATACTTAATGGTACCCCATGCCGGCTTACGATTTCGTTGATATAAATACGTGCAAGTTTTTCGTTCTTGAAATCTTCGCGGATAGGAATAAAGTGAGCTGATTTTGTAAGTCGGTCTATAATCACCCATATAGTGTCATACCCACCAGAAGTGCGAGGTAACCCGGTAATGAAATCCATGGTTATATTTTCCCACTTCCATACAGGTATTTCCGGTTGGACTAGAAGTCCTGAGTGTCTTTGGTGTTCAGCCTTCACCTTGGAACATGTGAGACACTTGGAAACAAAAACGGCAATATCCTTCTTCATTCCAGGCCACCAATAGGTGTATCGTAGGTCTTGATACATCTTATCGGCTCCTGGGTGTATAGAATATCGCGTTTTGTGAGCTTCATTCATAAGAGTTTCACGAAGATTGTTGTGGTTAGGAATCCAGATACGATCTAGGTAATACAGGATACCGTCTGATTTAGTTTCAAGTTTTAGCTCGGCTCCACAGGACATCTCTTTTCGTACATCTTCTTCTGTTATTGAAATGTGTTGAGCTTCTCGGATTTGATCTTTAATGTCGGTTATAATTTGCGAACATAGAAGATGAATGGAGTTCGCATAACCCTTTCGACTAAGTGCATCAGCCACCACATTTGCTTTACCAGGGTGGTATCTAATTTCACAGTCGTAATCATTCAGGAGTTCGACCCATCTTCATTGCCTCATATTTAACTCTTTTTTATTGAAGATATGTTGAAGACTCTTGTGGTCAGTGTATATTTCACACTTAGTACCATAGAGATAATATCTCCATATCTTAAGAGCAAATACAAAGTCTCCAAGTTCTAGGTCATGAGTGGTGTAGTTCTTTTCATATGTCTTGAGTTGTCTCGAGGCATAAGCTATGACTTTTCCTCTTTGCATGAGAACGCAGCCTAATCCTTGCCCTGACGCGTCGCAATAGACTACAAAATCATCACAACCTTCAGGAAGAGTGAGGATTGGTGCATCACAAAGTTTTTGTTTAAGAGTTTGAAAAGCTTCTTCTTGCTTGGGTCCCCATACGAATGGTTTTCCCTTATGGGTTAAAGCCGTGAGTGGCACAGCAATGCGAGAGAAGTTTGAAATGAACCGACGATAATAGCCAGCTAGTCCAAGAAAAGATCTTACTTCAGTTGGTGTACGTGGAGCTTGCCATTCTTGAACTGCTTTGATCTTTGAAGGGTCAACATGTATTCCCTTGTCATTGACTACATGCCCGAGGAATTGCACCTCTTTTAACCAGAATTCACATTTAGAGAACTTGGCATAAAGCTTTTCCTTTTCTAGAAGTGCAAGAACGAGTCGAAGATGACGCTCATGATCAGCTTTAGATTTTGAATAAATAAGAATATCGTCGATGAAAACTATAACAAATCGATCAAGGTAAGGTTTGCAGACTCTGTTCATTAGGTCCATGAAGACAGCTGGTGCGTAGGTTAATCCAAATGGCATAACCATGAATTCATAGTGACCATAACGAGTTCGAAAAGCAGTTTTAGGGACATCTTCTTCATGTACTCTAAGTTGATGATAGCCAGATCGAAGATCGATTTTCGAAAAACAGCTGGCACCTTGTAGTTGGTCAAGAAGATCATCAATGCGAGGTAAAGGATAGCGATTTTTGATGGTTAACTTGTTGAGCTCTCTGTAGTCGATGCACATACGAAAAGATCCATCTTTCTTCTTTACAAAAAGGACAGGTGCACCCCAAGGCGATGAGCTAGGACGTATGAATCCCTTGTCAGTCAACTCTTGTAATTGACTGGCTAGCTCATGCATTTCAGAGGGGGCTAACCTATATGGAGACTTTGCAACTGGTGTAGCACCAGGTATAAGATCAATACGGAATTCGACGTCTCTAACTGGAGGAAGTCCTGAAATGTCGTCAGGAAAAACTTGTGGAAAGTCTTTTACTACAGGAATGTCTTCAAGTTTCTTCTCTGTGGTCCCCTTCTTGATGATATGGGCTAAAATGCGACATAATTCTTGCGAAGATATTTTTGAGCTTGAAGACAAGACATTAAGCTGAGCCCTTTCGACGAGGTTTCTCCAATGATTCGAAGAGTCTGACCGTTTGAAAAAGGAATACGAATAAATTTTTCACGACATACAACTTCCGCCTGATGTTGACTGAGCCAATCCATACCGATTATGATGTCGAAACTTCCCAGCTTCATAGGAATAAGGTCGACTGAGAAATCGTGGTCGTTTAAGGTGAGTGTACAGTTGCGTAATAGAGAGTCCAATGAAACTGGTTTCCCGTCCGCAACTTCTACCGTTATGGATTCCGTGAGCTTATCCCGATTTTTGCTTAAGATAGGTTCAAATTCTAATGACACAAAACTTCTATCCGCACCAGTATCAAATAACATAGAGGCATATCTACCATTTATAAGGAACGTACCGTTGACCACATTGCCGTCAGCTCTGGCCTGGTTCGCGTTAATATTGAAAGTTCTTCCTCTTGCACGTGGAGGAGCTTGGTTCGCTTGGTTCACTGGGTTGGCTTGGGCCTGAGCATGAATAATATTAACCAGCCTTGGACATGTGTTTCTGAAATGACTTGGGTCGCCGCAATTGAAGGAAGCCCGCATAGGTTGGCCCATAGGATGATTGGGTTGGTAGTATGTTTGGGCTAAATGTTGGGTGGGTGGAAATGGTAGGGGTTGTTGTGCTTGACCATTAGCTGTTGGTGGGTTTGAGTTAAAGGTTGGTGGCGGTTTGTTCGTTGAGGCATGCGACAGTTTTGAACAGTATGTCCTGCGCGACCGCAGCCGGTGCAGTATTGGCAAGGATGATCAGGGGAATGGTGATACTGACAACGGTTACATTTTGGTAACGGGCCTGTGTAGGGTCTTCTGTATGGTGCGGGTGGAGGAGTGACTTGAGTAATGGGTGCAGCAGGAATAGGGGTGTTGGTTTGGGTAACGGCAAAATTCCTGGTGTTACGCTTCCTCTTGTTAGCAAACTTAGAGGAAGGAATGGGGTGGTTTGAAGTTTGTCCCTCAACAGGGGCTTTCTTCTTCTCTTCTTTGAACTTCCCGTTGCGAATTCGGTTTTCGGTCAGTTCAGTTGCTAACTCCATGGCAGCTTCAAGTGTTACTGGTGAAACGCTGAGAACTGAATCTTGGATTTTCGAGGGAAGTCCTCGAATATAATGCTCGATCAGACGATAGGTTGGAGTAAATAAATTTGGAACCATTTGGTTCAACTCCAAGAACCTCTTGTTGTAAGTAGAGTGATCACCCTCCTTTTGCTTTAGAGCATGAAATTCATCCTCTAACTTCTTAATTTCACTTCTAGGACAGAAACGCCTAGTCATGATTTTTAACTCCTCCCAAGTTAAGGCCATCGCATCTTCAGTTCCCCTCTTCCCTTTCTCAGTATTCCACCAAGTGAGAGCTACTCCAAGTAGTCTCCCGGTGGCGTATCGAACCTTGCGATCCTCAGGACAATCGCAGTTTAGGAAGGTGTTTTCCATCTCCTCGAACCAATGTAGGAGAGCAGTGACACCCTCGGTTCCTTCAAATTTAGGAGGTCACAGGACTTAAAATGTTTGTAAGAGCACTTGTTGGTAGGAGGGTTGTCGATGTTCTGGTCCTGTTGTTGGGTAGGGTTTGTAGGATTCGTAGCAAGAGTGTAACATCCGTCAAAAAAACGGATTTTACCAAACCCGCTCCGTTTATTAACCGAACAATCAGTTAAAAATTTTGTTGCAAATTAAATTCCCAAAATAATTTTAAACGATACATAATCAATTATTATATTGGAATATATAAGTTGTTTTTGAAAAACTGTTGAAAATCGCAAAATAAAAAAATAAATGTCCCTGCCGGGTTTCGAACCCAGGTCAGTCGCCGAGTCAGTACCGTTCAGCAACTTAACACTCAACACACAAACCACTGCGCCACTTGTATTATCTGTTAACTATTAAGATCATTTAATTCATAAAGTGTCTTTCCGAATTCAAAACCGGCGCCCAAAAGTTCAGTCATCGGAAATCCTGGTAATCTCGCGAAACTTAACGTTTCTTTCAGTTATAACGTAAAACATAAACGCTACATCGGTTATAACCGACGTCAGAGTCCGCGACCAAAGTTATAACCGCCGGAGAAATTCAAACCAACGAATCAAGTCAGAAATCGGACCAAATACATCGACGACTTGCCCTATAAATACCCCCTCGAACCTCTGCAAACCTTTTCGCTCAAAACCGCACCTTTTTCGGCGAAAACTCACTCGCCGGAATTATTCTGTTCGTCGCCGGAAAACCGGATTCTTCATTTCTGAGCCTTGCTAAACCCTTTGAACTTATACCGAAGTCACCCACATACTTTGTAAGTTTTCTGGAGACTCGCTGCTGCAAGACACTCGTCGCCGGAGCCTGTTGCTGTCGCCGGAGTTCTGCCGGAAAATAGAGGAAAGCTAGTCGGTATACCTCACGCCTAATTTCCTTTCTTTTTACTTATATCTCATATGTATTTAATCATCAAACACTAAAGAAACCGATTAAAACTTTGAACCAGTCGGATTTTCCGATTCTTGTTAAAATCTGACGGAGAAGATGAAGTGCGGTAAACGTATAAGTATAATTAAAGTCAAGATATTACTCGGGTTAGACACACAGTCCAGCGGTGGACTGTGTGCACATTAAACACAGAAAGGTCTCGAGTTTGAATCCTGTTCCACACACGCTGCCTTAATAAAAATGAGTTTTTTGTTAAACCGAACCGGAGTCACACATGTATATGTTAAGTATATTAATAACCGGAATAATAACCAAGTTAGACACACAGTCCATGTTTAATCACAGGACATGAGTTCGAGTCCGGTCTACTGCATCAATTCGGACCATTAATCAAACTTTTTAAATACGGCATAAATGAAAGTACTTAATTTGTATTTAAGTAAAATAAAAATCAGATTAGTTAACATGTCAAACACACAGTCCAGCGGTGGACTGTGTGTTATGCAACCCACAGGTCCCGGGTTCGAGACCTGTGGAGCGCACCGGTCCGAACAATTAAATCGTTTTTAAAAAATAAATGATTTTCGGTTTAAACTAATTAATGTATAAATATAATTAAAAACAGATATATGATGGGTTAGACACGTAGCTCAGTTGGTAGAGCTGCGTGCACGCGTACGGGAGGTCTCGGGTTCGAGCCTCACTCAGCGCACAACTATACGCATACGAACCGGTCAACGATCAAGTCAACGGTCAAAGTCAAAGTCAACTGTAGCAAAAAAATCAAATTTTTTTATTATTTTTATTTATTTATTTTAATTAAAAATCAATTAAATATACTTAAAAATAACATTTTTAAGGTTAGAAAATATCCATAAACTCACAAAAATACACCCAACAATCCTACTAAAATAGATTAATAAAATCCGTTTACTTACCAAACCATAATGCGATTTATCTAGGTTAATCTCACTCGTGGTTAAAAACCACTTCGCGTGCATTCAACATCATCAACCGAACGCACCCACTGTGAGTGAATCTTACAACTCCCCTTTTTAATTACACGTTTTGGGGTGTGTCATGTGTCTCAAATAATTAACTCGTTTATTTAAATTTGTGCCATACCATATCGTGACCTAAACTTAGATTGTTTATATTGATGTGATTACTTATGTCAGTATGTCAAATTATATGAAATTCATTCATTAAGCCCATCAGTTCCTCGCGGGAGACGAGTTGAACAACGCGTGCCTCAAAACCAATTCATTATTGTTCATGAGTGTATCATTGAGTTTATATTGTTTGTAGTTGTGTCATTCATATTATCATGTTTATGCAATTCATTCATTAGGCCCATCAGTTCCTCGTGAGAGACGAGTTGAGCAACGCGTGCCTCTAAATGTTCCATTATTGTTCATGTGTGCTTTATTTAATATCTTATGATTGTTCAATAAGTTTACATCTATTTTTACTCATGAGTGGTTGTGCACATATTTCATAATCAATTTAATAAACTTGTTCAAATGTTTTTCCATAGGATTCACTCGCCAACTTTATGTTGATTCAAAACCTTTTTACACATGATACAGGTGAACAGGTTGAAGCAAAGAAAACATAGGAAATGCCTTAGAAGAGAATAAAGAAGCTTAGATTGATAGTTAGAACGTGTTGTAATATTTATTGTAAATTTCCATTAAATTGTAATAAATGAATATGAAACGCATAATAAATGTCATGAGCTTTGATGATAACCCAATCATGCCCCGATCACCTTTTCCGCTGCGGGTCGGGGTGTGACAAAGAGCTTGTTGTACTTGTACCACGATGTCAGGCAGTATCGTGGCCATTTGTTTCACTATCTGAGTGGCCAAACGTTCCTGAGACCTTCCCGATCTTTTACCCCTTTGTTGCTGTCTAGACGACATCTACAGGATCATAAAATGAGAAGATTGTGAGTTTATGGTGTCTTTTTAGGTGTCATGTGTCTTTAAGAAAATGAAAATAACATAAATATCAATAATGCAACTACATCCATAGGTTGTCTTGGGTTCGCTCATGTTGGGCCTCAAATGTCCCCCATACCTTCACCTACATAGTCATGTGGGCCCCCATGGCTATTGGCTTGGTAGGATTCACATTAGTATTGGCAATTTAACACTCGCATCCCCCGAATGCAAACCACGAAATATGTTCATGAGGTGTTTGGTCGGAACGTGTCCAGGTGTAGACACAATGACAACTCAAAGTGGGGTTAGCTCACACGACGTTTGGTATAGCATGCTTTGGCCTAATAGGTACTTCGTACTCTCATCGTTAGTCCCCAGGTAGGCAAACTGGTCCTTTATTTTGGATTTATACGAATGCCAGCCTAGACAGGACGTTCCGACTATCGGTACTGGTACCCTTCCAGTTACTACATGCCCGTCATGAGAACTCACTTTGATGAGATTTGAAAACACGAAAATCATTGTAAAAACAATCATGATGTGGTGTGTGCTTTCATGGATGTGATATGTTATGAGCATACGATTTCATGATAGGCATTATATGATAATACATACTTATGAACATGCTTGCACAATATCAAATGTAACATTCAACATGAAACATATAAACATCATGAAATTTGGCATATAACACACAAAATTCTTATAAGTTTCTAATCGACTATAGTATAGGCTCTAAGGGTCTAATAACCTATCCTATATCCCTATAGTCATGGCTCTGATACCAATCTGTCACACCCCGACCCGCAGCGGAATAAGAGTCGGGGCATAATTGGGTTATCACCAAAGCTCATGACATTTACTAATATGTTTCATATTTAATAAAGTCAAAGTTACATTTCAAAAATCCAAACATGTTCATTCAATACAAGGAAAATAAGCCAAGCATAACAATCCCAACACTAAATAGTTTTATTCTTCTAGTCCAAGTCCTATGTGTTCCTAGCTGCAGCTGCTTCACCTGTATCATGTGTAAAATGGGGGTTTTTGGGTCAACATAAGTTGGCGAGTGAACCTTATTAGATAAACATTTATTAATAACTTAATTGTTAGTTTATCAATGAAAATTGTGCATAATCATAGATGAGCAAATGTAAATAATCAAGTAATGGCAAATAGCAATCACAACTATAACATACAATAACACATGACAGCATACATGAACATACCAACATCATACTGTAAATAACATAAATGAAACTGTGCGATCAAGGCTCAATCAAACGGAGCCGATCGTATTGCATGTACTGAAAATGAAAATGTCTGTGCGATCAAGGCTCAATCAAACGGAGCCGATCGTATGTGGGCACGCCAGGTTCAACCGCATAATAAAATGGGGAACATGCTCAACGCTCATAATGTAATGGGGAGCGGCGGCCTATGAAATTGCATGTACTGAATAATAAATTGCATCCAATGATAACTACTTAACAACAACAAACTGAATACACAAGTTCATGATATGATGTATGCACAATGGTTTAGTAATAATATATATATACAAAGACACATGATACACCCCAAAACGTGATTAAAACGGGGATTTGTAAGATTCACTCACATTGGGTGCGTTGGATTGGAGATGGTGAGATGCGCACGATTTAGATGAGCGGATCAACGAGGAATACTAACCTAAATAATAATGGAAAGATATATTAAATGGATGGATTTTATTAAGGATTTTAATACAATTTTTAGATATATTTTTGTGAGTTTATGGCTATTTTCTATCTTTAAAAATGTTATTTTTAAGTATTTTTAATTGATTTTTAAATTAAATTAAATAAATAAAAATATAAAAAAAATATTATTTTTTTAGCGTTGACCGTTGACCGTTGACCGGTTCGGTCAGCGAATTAATCTGCGCCGGGTGAGATTCGAACCGGCGACCTCCCGTTCGCGTGCACGCAGCTCTACCAACTGAGCTACGTGTCTAACCCGAAATAATCTCGTTTTTAATTATATTTACACACTTATTCGATTTAACCGAATTTCCTTTATTTGCAAAAACATTTTAATTCAATCGGACCGGTGCTCGTGACGGGTTTCGAACGCGCGACGTGCAGTTCATGTTGCACACAGTCCACCGCTGGACTGTGTGTCTAACCCGGTTATTATCTCGGTTTTTATTATACTTAACAACCATCTGATTTAACCCGGTTTAGTTCTTGATCAAAAAGGCATTTTATTACACCAGGTGTGCGTGTAGCAGGGATCGAACTCGGGAAGTGTATAGTTTTTGTTTGCACACAGTCCACCGCTGGACTGTGTGTCTAACCCGTTTATAATTTCTATTTTAATTAATCTTATGTCATCATTGAACTCGTCTTCTTCATTACAAACGCAGACATCAATCAAACAACCGATTCGTGATTAATTTAGTTAATAAACATGATGTCCAGTTTGAATGCATTGAATCGAAAAGTTTGGGGAAAGAAGATACCGAACAGATTGTCTTCTTCAGAGAGTCCGGCGAAACTTGTCGGCTCTGTTTTTGAAACCTTCGGCTGAGAGAATCTATTAACAGTTTAAGGGATTAGATGTGAAATTGAACTAATGAGTATTGATTATCAGTACGTTGGAATGTGCATACCGGTAATCAACGAGTTTCCAACAATTCCATAAGTTTTCCGGCGAACACAGAAAGTCCAGCAATGTCGTCTGTGGTTGATTATGAGCGATGGGTTAATATTAGTAAAGTTCTAACAATAGATTGAAACCGTAAAGTAGAAGTATTTTACCGGTTTGAGTTGAATACGGTTTTCCGGCGACTTTTGCAGAGAATTCCGGCGAGCTGTTTTAGGCGCTCTGATGGTCTGAAAATGCGACGAAAAGGAAATGGAGTATTGGTATGATATCTCTGAATCGCGAGAGTGGTCTGGAGTTTGTGTAATTCGGAACTTGATGGTTTTTCGGTTTTAAAAACCAACAATGATGAGTCTTGAAGTTTAATCAATTTCTGATTGATTAAAAACCGTCGTGCATCGGTTATAAACTGAATGTGTGAGATAAACAACGATTTGACGCTTGGTTTGCCGATTACCGTTTCTCAGATGGTGCTATCGGTTTTAACTGAGTTTGTGTATAAAATTCATTTGTGTTCCTAGAGTTAGCAGAAAACACAATGTGGCGGAGTGGTTTAGGGAGTGAGTGTTAAGTTGTTGAAGTATCTTGGCTGACCCGGGTTCGAATCCCGGCAGCTTCATTATTTTTTTATTTATTTTATTTTAACTTTTTATCAAATATAATTTTTATAGTTTAGTTTATTTATTAATTATGTATCGTTTTAACTCAAAATAATCATAAATATTTAATGTAACTTTTATAACTTAGTACTTGATTACAAAACGGAGCGGGTTTTGAAGGCCAGATTTTTACAAATGTTACAACTATAACACCACAACAACCCTAACCACCTCCACTGTACCGGCCAATCACTTCTATCATCAGCACCGTAGCTAACATATCCGAGCACCACACCACCAAACATCATCATCGTCCTCCTACACCACCACCATCTCTACCACCAACGTCACTATCCTCACCATAATACTCCCATCCGGTCACAATCACCCGCACAACGTTCTCCGATGTCTCACCACTGACAACACATCATTATTTTCATTCGCAACCGCCCCTTCACTACCGTAATCACCTTCTTCTCCAACACCCCGATTGTAATGTGTGTGTATATATATATAGCAATGTGATACTTGTGTTAAAGATAAAAAACGATCTAATTTTTGGTTTTATAAAATAACGTATGTAAAAGTTATTGGCGTTTAAAAAAGACGGGGGAACTTACATATGCATTGCGTGTGAGTTCCTAAATTTAAAGCATGCCGAAATTACATTTGTACCCCTATATTATCAAATAAATAATCAAAAATAAAATACAATTTAAAAAACGTCACTAATCAATCTCATCCATCAAATTAGAAAAAACACTAATTTTAGTCTAACTATACCCTACCTTTTGTATGTATAACACATTGAATTGACTCATATTTTATTTAAACCCGTCCATTTCCCCTTTGATTCATGTTTCAGCTAGATCCACCGACTAGTTTTCCAAAATGTGTGGTTACTCGTTTCCAAAAGTGCTCTTTTTGTTTGTTGATTTTCGACTTTTTTTGTCCCTATAAATATGTAAGAAAGACTTAACCAAGGCCATCTCTTCTATTTATGTCCAACTTTGACGCCCCCGTGTGTTTGCTTGTTTTTTCCTATCTTCCACGAGTAGCTTGCAATAGTACTTCTTCCTTTTGTTTTTCATCTTCATCTTCTATGACATATCTTCTTCGTCTTCATCCGAATTGGGATCACGAAACGAGTTACGAAATGGAAGATTTTGGTATCGGGGTAGGCTCGCGATACACAAACGGTCGATAATTTTCTTGTCCACCTGGTCTGGAGATAAAAAATGAGTAGTTTCGACTTGGGATGGCATGATGGGTTTTTTTGGGGAAGTATTGTGGATAATGGAATGGAAACGGTTGGGTGGGTATTAGTTCGTCTTGTAAATGAAACTTATCGGGTTCGTCTAGATTAGCACGAACCTTTACCTTATATTTTTTCTTTGTGAACGACGCTCTTTTACTTGAACATTCAGTTTGGTAATTCTTTTTTGGTTGAAAATTGGGTGTTGTAGTGTGTTTTTTTAGTAGTGAATTTTGTGAAAAATTGTAAAAGGTTAGAAATATTTATAGAGTTTTTTTTCTAAATTTTGGAACAGTCAAAACGGTCATCTCCACATCCTCATGCCTTCGACGACCGTGATGTATATCACGGTGATATTCATCATCACTGTGAAATAACCGCATGCGGCTGTGTTTCACGGTCATCACGCCCGCCAAATAGGGTTTCATGGGGGCACTCCATAGCATCCTAACAACGGGCTCGTGAATTTATTGGAACTCGAAAAGTGAAGCTCGAACTCAGACTCGTTTAGTATAGAGCTTGTTTTTAGATTTGAGATCGTTAAAGCCCTACTCATTTAGACCACACTAACAGATACCAAGTCCATCCTAAATTATTCCATCTAGTTTTTAATTTCTGTCAATTCAATTGTTCATTAACTTGAGACCAAATTTTTACGTCAACTTTATATTTCCAAACATAATGGAATGGTAGGAGCACATTTATTATATAACCAGTTTTAAGTAGAAAGTTACAAAATTCTTAAACATTTGTCTGTTTTACCTTAAAAGTGATGTATAAATTGATATTTCACTCAATTTAAACTCCTATTATATGTGTCAGATAGTATGTAAAAATGTATTACACTATTATGATCCTCTATTTTAATTCGCTAGAAATTTAACTCTTATATATAAAGAGAAGATTTGTATATACAATAACATTATATATATATATATATATATATATATATATATATATATATTCACTATGTAGACAATTATTCTAAGGCGGTAGAGCAATTTAATGTGTTGTACAAGTATATAACAATAACTAAACAAAAATTCTTTAAATATTAAAGAAACAACACATCCAACAACTTTGACACTCCGTTTGTACGTCTTTCTGCACATTTTTTCTCCCCTTTTATACAAACTAATCATCTCCTACTTGCAGACCAATCTAGAGAGAGAATCTAGAGAGAGAAACAACAATCCATTGCCATGGGGAGAGGAAGAGTAGAGCTGAAGCGAATAGAGAACAAGATAAACAGGCAGGTCACCTTCTCGAAGCGTCGAAACGGTTTGCTTAAAAAAGCATACGAACTATCCGTCCTCTGCGATGCCGAAGTCGGCCTCATCATCTTCTCCAGCCGCGACAAACTCTACGAGTTTGGCAGCGTCGGGTAAGCACACGCTAGACGATAATACATTATTATTATTATTATACATACAAACATACACAACAACAATAAAATATTAAGTGATGGACTATTGTAAATAGCAGAGTGGCCTTGTTATTACGATCCACTGAGATTCAATTTTCTGTCGTTAATACGTTCATTTAATAGTTCTAAAAAAACTTCATAAACATGGTAGATTTTGTGTTTAGATCTTAAAACTGTGTTATCCAATGAGAGATCGACACGTTTTGAAGGGATCTGAAGGTACAATTCGTCATTAGACTGACGAGGAACAGATCTAGGGTTTTATTCTATTTTTTATTAATAAAAAAGGGCAAAATGATTAGTACTTTATCAGATTTTTTTTTTTTTGAGTTTTGTGTTTATCTGGATTGAAACTTTGTCTCTTCTGTTTGAATCATCGGATCTATTGGTTTCTAATTTCTTCAGTGAATTTTGTGAAAAAAAATTCTGATTTAAACATAAAATTTTCCTTAGGTGACACAAACATGAGCAGAGAAAATGAAAAGAAACTTAAATACTTTCCTTGTTGAAATCTAAAAGAAAATATCAGAATTCTATGTAAAAAGCTATATAAAAAATGTTGGAAGTTTAACATTTTTATTATCTCATCAATTCTATTAGAGCTTATCTAAAACTTAAAAACCAAACCCTATTTTGTTTTAAATTGTTTTCATTATAATCAGTTATAATTATAATAGTCAAAAACCCTAATTTTAACTTTTTTTATTATATATATTTTTTGGAATATTATTGTGTTCTTGATGAAATAAGAAGGAATAATTTGATTGTTGCTCACATGACTGTGATATCTAAGCTTTTTCAGAAGCATCTTTTATTAATTCTGATTTTCTTCTTTTTTTTATTGTTTTGGAGGAATTCATGAATTAGAAATTTATAAGTTTCTTGTACTATCTATTTTTTTCTGGTTTTTGTCCAATGGACAACATGGTGTTCATGGTGTTTATCCACTTTACTTTTTGTTAATTTTACTATTCACATTGAGAATTAATTTCGAGATTTAATTTATTCTTGTCCAGTGTTGCCATTTGGAGTTTTTAGTAGTTTTTTTCATGAAATTTAAGTTTTTTTATTTACATGAATCTCTTTGCGTGTAATTTGTGGTTGATGTAGAACATATCATAAAGAGTAAATTGTACAAAACGTCCTTTAAGTTTCACCAATCTTGCTGGTTTCAGCCTTAATCTTTAAAAGTTGCCAAAACCAGTCTTTAAGATTAATTTTGTTGCAGGTTTCATCATTTATCACTAACCCAGTTACTAATCCATGTTAAATGGCCTCACATGCATAGCATGTGAGGGTAAAACTGTCTTTTCATCTCTCTCTATCTTCTCTCTCTAAATATAAATCTAGTTCAAAACCTGGTTCTCCTCCACCATATATTATATATGCAGACATGAACAGGGGAGTTGAAATCAGCAGACATGATTCAGATGAAGCTGTGGGTTAATGGTGAAACACTGAAATTGTATACATACGATCATCAAACATCGAAATGGGTCTCAATTTATCATGATTTAGAATACTCTGTTTCTGTATAATCTGCAAAAACAGAGTAACAGAGCAGCAATTTTAGTGATTCAGCTCAAAATTGAAAGTGGAATTCGATTGGGTGTGATACAAAAGCAGCAATATATCATTCTATGTATCAATTACTGTACAAATCAAGAAGATATACCGACTACCATCACCATCTTAAGGTTCTCTAGTTCTGGCAAGGGGTTTGTTAGTTGCTTCAGTACTACAACAACCACTTGATGACTCGAGATCGACCTCGAATGTACTAGATCTAATTTGTGTACTTTTCACAAGAGCAACGTGAATTGTATATAGCATATATAATATATGGTGGAGGAGAACCAGGTTTTGAACTAGATTTATATTTAGAGAGAGAAGATAGAGAGAGATGAAAAGACAGTTTTACCCTCACATACTATGCATGTGAGGCCATTTAACATGGATTAGTAACTGGGTTAGTGATAAAGGATGAAACCTGCAACAAAATTAATCTTAAAGGCTGGTTTTGGCAACTTTTAAAGATTAAGGCTGAAACCAGCAAGATTGGTGAAACTTAAAGGACGTTTTGTGCAATTTACTCTATCATAAATCACCCACCAAAAGTGAAAAGATTCATGTTTAAAAAAAAACGATGTGATTGATTAAAGCAAGATTCAAACTCACATTTTATTATAATTTATTGACCTTCGTCTTTTGTTGATTGTCTGGTTGAACTGATGAACGGGATGATACCGTTATGACTATCAATCTTATTTAATAAAAACTATTAAAAATATAAAAAAATATTATTTAAAATTTTTGATTGTTTAGTGTGATGTTAATTTTTTGAATGAGACTAAGTTCTTGTTTAAGATTGAATCAGAGAGACCAATTATGAACCATTTATTAACTTAACTTCTTTTTCTCTACTTTTATGTTTAGAAAATCTTTTCATCATAAACCCATATTTACTTTGTTCACTTTTATACATACATGTGATGTGAATAAATGCTCACTGACATTTGCAATGAAAACTGGAAGTTACCCTATAAATCTATAATCTATAATAAAAACTTATAAGCGAATGATATGATATTTCATAATTGATTAAAACGAAAAAATAATACCCTTTCTACTTAGGATTTGGCTGCGTTTTTCGAAGCTAAACTAAATATCCTTGTTTTTAATTTATTTTACTTTTTTGTAGAATATAGAAAGTTTTAGATTTATAGATCACCAAGTACAAGTATTATATTATATTTTCTGTTTATTGTCCAAAGGATATACAACACTAGTAGTCTTTTGATCAAAGTTTTACACCTTCTGTCACTTCTACTTTTCAATTTCACTTGAATTTAATCATAAACCATATTCATAAACATGTTTAGAACACGAGTCTTGTTTCTAGCAACATGTTATTACGTTATTTTTGTGCAATAAAATCATGTCACATGACACCCAATTGACACTTTTGAACATGATTTTACATTTTATTTTATATTTTTTTTCTTATAATTTTACCCCTTTTACATTTTTTACTTTGTATTTATATTTGTAGTTAAAAAGCACCAATCATTTCTCTCTGATAATTTTTCGTTCTACACCTATATTTTTCATGAAAATAGTAATTTTTTAACTACCATCAATATATGTATGAAAATGAAAAATCTTAATATCACGACAAAGTGTAAATCATGAAAAAATGTATTATCACAAAAGGGAACACGATAATTTTATAATCGGAATACAGGTTATGATCAAATACAAAGTTTCCTAAAAATAAAAAGTGGTAATAAGGGTATCAAACGACCTCCGGTTGACCTCATTCAAGCGACAATGGAACCGTCTTATCGAACTCTACGAAATGAGATTTTCTCACATCATAGATTTCAGTGAGACGGTTTCAGTGCCGCTTGAATGATGTCAATCGGAGTCCGTTTGATACCCTTCTTACAACTTCTTATTTTTAGGAAACTTTATGTTTGATCATAACCCTATAATTAATATCAAGTGAGGTTAAAACGATTAGAGGTATAAATTTTTAACAAAAAACTACTTTCTTCAGATAATTAGATACAACAAAATGTCATGATCTTCCCTTAAAGAGGTATAAAATTTTAATAAGAAACTACTTACTTTAGATGATTAAATACAACAAAATGTCATGAACTTCCCTTAAAAATTAAAGTATATGAACCTAAATTCTTTTCCATTCCTTAATATATATATATATACATACATATATATATACATACATATATATATATATATACATACATACATACATACATATTATATATATATATATATATATATATATATATATATATATATATATATATATATATATGCGTGAAAACTGTCACACCCTGACCCGCAGTGGAAATGGTAGTCGGAGCATGATTGGGTTTTTATCAAAGCTCATGACATTTACTATAAAGTTTCATATTTATTATTTCTTTTTAAAGAAGAAATTACAATAACATACAAGCACAACATGTTCAAATACAATTTTCACGACTTCTTTATATTTTATCTAAGGCAATTGCCTATGTGTTCCTTACTTCAGCATATCCACCTGTATCATGTGTAAAAATAGAGTTTTTGGTCAACAAAAGTTGGCGAGTGAATCTTATTTAAATGTTTGAAATGATTAGTTATATTGGTTATTTGAATAAAACTGTGCATAACCAAAAATGAGTGTACGTATATGTAAATTAAACCACAAAACACATAATGTCAATTAAAGCACACACACACATACCAAATGATGAACAATGCGATCAAGGCTCAATCAAACGGAGCCGATCTAATGAGGCACCTGATGCTCAACTCGTATCCCACAAGGAACTGATGAGCCTTAAATGAATGATTGCACGCAACTTGACAAAAATATAAACTCGCAATACAACAAACAACATTTACATCACACGGTAATTCATATAATGGTAATAGCACAAGGGTTTGAATAAACGAAATGTATGAATGACACATGATACACCCCAAAACATAAAAAGGGGGAATTTTAAAAAATTCACTCACCGTGGGTGCGTTTTCTTGATTGATGAAGAGTGCGCACGAATTGAGGATTTAACCGACGAAGAAGACTAACCTAGATAATAACGCAATAATTCGATAAATATATAAAAATTAATATTTTGATTTAATACTTTTTGTTAGATTTTTTGGTTATTTTTGTGGTTTTTATTGAGATTTAAAAACCTTCGAAAATATATTTTTACTTGATTTTTAACTAAAATATAAATACAAAAAGTAATATAAATAAATAAATAAAAATAAAATTAAAAAAAAAAAACCTTGTCAGACCTGACAAGGTCTGACCGGTTCAACTGTGGTATTCGCTGCGCGTAGTGAGGCTCGAACTCGTGACCTCTCGGTTGCGTGCACGCAGCTCTTCCAACTGAGCTACGTGTCTAACCCGAAATAAACTCCATTTTAATTACATATATATACTAATTAGAATATATCAGAAATTATTTAATTTAAAAAGATTTTTAAATTAATGAACCGGTGCGCATACCTATACTCGAACCCGCGACCTTCGTATTGATGTGCACCCAGCCCAACCAACTGGGCTGGGTGTCTAACCCGTTATATTTTGAAATTATATTATATTTATACACTTGTTGACCAGCGATCTTATTCAGTAACAAAAATTATGGGTTTATTTTCAGAGAACCAGACATGCACCAGTATCGAACTAGGGACGGGTGGTTTAAAATTGCACACAGTCCACCACTGGACTGTGTGTCTAACCCGTTTAAAAATCTGTTTTAAATTATACAAAACACTTAACCCGACATCATCTTCTTCCTAATACAAAAACCCAGAACACGACTGATATTTATACAAAACCATTTGAACTTTGTTTTGATTTATTCATAATACATACAGCACTGTAAATTGAAATTTGAGTGATAGACTTTTACCGATTAGAAGGGAATCGTTATTCCGAAGAGAGATTCCGGCGACAACACCCAGTTCCGACGAAGTGTTTTCGAACACAGAGGATTTGAACAGAGAGAACAGAGGTATATTGTGAAGGAAATGAGCAAATTTGTTAGTGTGATGTGTTCGGTATTTATAGGCTGTATAAGGTGCTTGATTTTTGGTTTTAAAAACCGAATGGGAATGATTGACTTTGATTTTTAGAATCCAAAATTCGGGATTGATTTCGGTTTTGAAAACCGAATTGGTTGATTACGCGGTGTAGGACAGCTGGTGATTAACAGGAGCAGGGACGAGATTACCGGGTTCGTTGATTTGAATTTGAAGGAACTCAGGCGATTCCTATATAAGATTAATTTGTTTTCAAATCTTAACCAACTAGTGTGTGTGCCCCAGTGGTATTTGTGGCGTGTTGAGTGTTTGAAATGGGTGGAGACCCGGGTTCAATCCCGCGGTCGTCTCCTTTTGATGTTTTATTTTATTTATTTATTTATTTACATTATTAATTTTTTTTACCTTATTTTTTATTAAATAATAATATTAATATAGTAAATTTAAAAAAAACTCCATCTTTAAGGTGCAACGAATATCATATGTATACTCGAATTACAAAACGAAGCGGATTTTAGAAACCTGTTTTGCACGAACGTTACAAAAACATTCCAATAGGGAATATATAAGGACAACATTACAGTTTGCATGGTTTTTAGTATAATCTGGTTACTAAGTTATGATAATTGTATGCTTAACAGTTCATCAGTAGTTCACTATATGTCACCTAGCTAGCACAACAATTGAGACATATATGTACATGTATATACATATGAACATATACACATACATACAATGCATAATTGTTATCTCTATGTTTCCGGCTTTCTGCTACATGTATATACATAAATGAATGTATACACACACACACTTGATCATCATAAAATAAGCAAACGTTTTAATATTGTCTAGACAACCATATGATATTATTAAATTTGATCTAGAATTTCAGTTATTATTATTTTTTTATATGAGTGCAAGACCCAATGGTTTAATGTTGCAACTATTGGGTGGGTTTTCATATTAATTTTACTTTAATAGTTTTGGTATAAGTTTATTTCTGAAACAATGTATCTTTGTATTTATTACTGTAATGTTTCTGAAATTGAAAATTGGAATAAGTTTATTTGATGATCCCCCGGATTTAAAATAGGCATAAAAATGGTTTCCAGAAATAATTGTAGTATATTAAATAACTGTACTCCATTGCAAATTGATCATACCTGTATAATCTACAGTGTCATGAAAACCCTTGAACGCTATCAACGTTGCTGCTTTAATCCTCAAGACAACAACAACGAACGTGAAACACAGGTCAGATCTTATACAAAACTAATACGTATTTCCATCAAGTTTTTTAATTTAATTATCATCCGGTTTTTATATATATAAATCTGATTGCTTTAAGTTGTGTATATGTAGAGTTGGTATCAAGAGGTTTCCAAGCTAAAAGCCAAGTTCGAATCGCTCCAACGCACACAAAGGTGCACAAATAGATGAATCTTGAATCTTTCTAATAACATATTACGCTACGAAAAATGAATCTTTTTGTTGTTTAATGCGGTTTTCGTGTTAATTCATGTAAACTTTTGTTGAAGACATTTACTTGGGGAAGATCTTGGACCACTTAGTGTTAAAGAACTGCATAACCTTGAAAAACAACTAGAGGGGGCTCTTACTCAAGCTAGACAAAGGAAGGTAATTAGTTAAAATTTAACGCGTATTCCATAAACGTGTTTGGTTTTTTCAATTGATAAAGTATTGATCAAAAGCTAAGCGCGGCGTAATGTACTTTCACAATGCTATGCAGACACAACTCTTGGTAGAACAGATGGAAGAGCTTCGCCGCAAGGTAAAATCCACAAGTCTAACTTAAAAATAAATGTTACATGTGAATTGATATATAATTTAATGAACTGCGAGTTAACATTAAAATCGATGAGTTTGTGATAGTTTTAGATGGTGTTAGATTTTAGTTGTTTTTCTTGTAAAGATATAACGAAGCTAACTAAATTATAGGAACGCGAACTTGGAGACATAAACAAGCATCTAAGGATCAAGGTCTCGCATGAGATGACAACGGTATTTTCTACATATGTATAAATTCAAAAAGTAGGAAAAAAAAGTATTGACTGGTCAACCTAACCCGACCTAGTTTGTCTTACAAAGTAGCCTTCATAATCATTTAAAAAATTTGTGATACAAAAAATGTATCTTGGAAATCTTGATTTCAGTTATTAATTATATATAAATGCATATTGTTTCAGTTTGATGCAGAAGGTCAGGGCTATAGGGCACAGCTTCCATGCCCATGGAACTCTGGTGTATCTCCTGGTAACAACACATTCCCAATGCACCAATCTCACTCCAATCCTATGGATTGTCATCAAGAACCCATCTTGCAAATAGGGTACCTGTCTATATACACCCCCTATATATACTGATATATATACACCTTGTAGTGTACAAGCTTGTGATGCACAGTATTTGAATCTTTTTGGTTTAGATACAACCAGTTTATGCATGAGGAAGGACCATCAGTTCAGAGGAGCATGGTTGGAGAGAGTAGTATGCAAGGCTGGGTTAATCTTTAACCATTATTCTATGTAAGGGCTTCCACGTCAGCATCTTATTTGTAATAATATTGATGAAGACTTATTTGGTAGGATGTTTTTGTGATAATTTGCAACGTGTTTGCTAACATTAATTATAATATAAGGGTGTAATATTATATACATATTCAGATATTCTAATATATGCATCTATATGGATATAAAATATATATATTTATATGCATTTCTTATGCATCCATATTGATATTAAATATATATTTCATTAGTATACATCTCTATGTAGTTCTCTATAACAATGTGTTGTAAAGATATCAAGTTCTGTTGTAATTAATGTGTTGTAATCACACCTTCACAGCTGATGCAATCCTTAAGTAGTCCGTAGACTAAATCGTAGGAGACATTGTGGTCTAGTCACACCTTTCACAACTAGTGCACTCATTACATAGTCCGTGGACTGAATCATAAGATACATTATGGTTAGGCTTGTAACCGAGCTGAACAAACATAAATATGGGCATATTATATTTTTTTTGTTCATTTAACTTTAACCGAACACAAACACAAATGTAACCGAACATGAACGTAGCATGTTTGTTCATTAAGAAAATGGATATATTCGTCTTCGTTTATGTTCGTTCATTTAAGACCTAGTTGAACAGTTCACAAACGTAAATGAATGAACATAATTTAACAAACATAAAACAAACACATATGGACATAAATGACCAAACATAAATAAACAGAAATTAGCTTTTTTATATAAATGATTGATTAGTTACGATAAGTTATATTAGAAAGCTTATTTTTGTGTGAAAAACCCAATTATCAATTAGTTATATGCATATAAGTAGTTAAAAAACCTCTTTTATGTTTATATTTGTATAAATATAACTCCATACGTATTTATTAAAATAAACAAATAATTTTGTTCATATTCATTCGTTATTAAATATATAAAGATGGTTGGATGTTTTAGCTCATCATATATCCAAGTGATTGTTGGCAAATGTTAGACCATCAAAATAGAAATGTTATGAAGTTATTCGTTGTTTTTAGAAGCATATTTAATTTAAACAAAGACGCATACTAATCTATCCGTTTACAATGTACACTTGGTTAGCCAAAAATACTATTTTTATGTCTTTTGTTAATTGTATGCATTGTACTAGCTTTTATAGAATTTTTCGAGAATAGTAGAATTGTCTATTAGTCTATTATGAAATTAGTAAAAAAGGTGTCTAAAATCTAAATTAATTAAGACTGATACAAAGAAATATTTAGATTTTGATCAATAAACCATTATATAGTATAAGGATATGTTAAATTTATGAAATAGTTAAAGGCAGTGACCAATCTGAAGAAAAAAATTGCTTAAAAGGTATCCCAAAAAGTTATATAATATAATAATATATAGAATTCATGGTATCACAAAAAGAATTTTAAACTTAAGGATATCCTAATATCTCTTCAATAATATTTGCTACATCCAACAGAAAGGATATATGATATAATAATATATAGAATTCATGGTATTACAAGAAGAATTTTGGACTTAAGATATCCTAATATATGTTAAATGATATTTGTTACATACAGCAGAGAAGAAAAAAATATATATTAATTTTGTATTTTGCCGATAAAATTAAGAGGTAGACCGGGCTAACCCTAAGCCTTTCATAGATAAGCCTATGTTTATAGCTTTACACATACATTTAAGAAAATCTTTAAAAAATACTAGATTACTTAATTACACGGTCAAAATAAATTTGACGAAATTGAGCTTCATGCACTTAGCCCATAAGGTATACATTAACCCTTCTTAATTCTATATAAGCGTCACATCACTTGTTTTTTTTTCCTTTTTACTCCACCTCATCCTAAGAAAATGGTTTAACTTTATTAATTCTACCTCATCCACCATGTTTTTAATTATTTTAATATTAAATAATTAAATGAAATACAAAATAAATAACAATGAACCATTTCATTAACTTCTTAGCTAAAATAAAAATTGATAATAAATAACATTAATTTCTTATCTTTTTTGGCGAAGTTAACATGTTAACAAAGCTAGGTTTTAACACTCCTTAACATGGGGAGAGAGTGCTTTGAAAGACATGTTAAATTGCCATGTCATCTTTAACACTAATAAAGTTAAAGTAGAGCTCAAAGTCTTTTTATTTTATCAATATAATATAAATAAAATGATTAATAACAAAAATATTGGGGCTTATTATAATACCGTAGTCCATAATTGGTTTAAAACTAGTTTTTGCCTTGTCTGTGTTGTGAGGCACTAAGCCAAATATTTCTCTCATAACATATATGTATATGTTTCGGTTACTTGTATTTAAAAAAAATACACCGAGTCAACCAATTAAAACAAAACACTACCATACCTTTTCTAAAAAAAACTAAAATGATGGAAAGACTTTAATTTTAAACTGGACACAAAATTGAAATTTTTCAGGACATATGAGCATGTGCCAGGCATACCTGGACGAATAAAAATTACACTTGTGCCCGCCCGCGTTACGGGGCGTTAAATCGAATATTTCTTTGTTTCTTAACATGCATGCATGTATTTAGGTCACTTATGCATACTACTTATAACACGATCTAAAAAAATATATCGAGACAACCAATTAAAGTATAACATTATCATAATTTTGCTAAAAAAACTAAAACGATGATATGTCTGTAATTTTGAGCTGGGGAAAAATACTAATTTTTCAAGATCAATAAGCGAGTGCTAGACAACTGCTTGAAACAATAAAAGTTACATTGAATTAACCAAGTAAAATAAAACACTACTATAGTTTTGCTAAAAAAACAAAAAAAAAACTAAAACGATGGTAAGATCACAATTTTTAACTAGAGGAGAAATCATAATTTTTCCAAATGAGGGCAAAATCATAATTTTGAACAGAGGGCAAAATCATAATTTTAAGACAGGGGCAAAATCATAATTTTATTTTGAACTGGGGGCGAAATCATAATTTTGAACTAAGGGTAAAATCGTAATTTTGAGCTACAGGGAAAACATAATCTTCATTGAAATAGGGACAAAAATGTAATTTTGATTTGAGGGCAAAATTATAATTTTGGAATGAGTGCAAAATCGTAATTTTGAGCTAGAGGTAAAAACGTAACTAATTTTGAACTGGGGGCAAAAATGTGATTTTAAACTGGGTATACAATTATAAATTGATTAGACCAATAGGGAAGTGCTAGGCCAGCTGCCTGACACTATTCCCCTAGCTTGTAAATGTATATGTAGTAAAATATGTGGGCCGAGAAATGGACTTAGGCCACTGACCTGGTGGTCAGTCTAAGGGTGAAGGGGGTGCATCTCTCATGAGTTGGAGGGAAAATTCACCCACTCAATCATAATATGCCATGTCATTTCCCCTCTCATTCTCCCATCTTACCCAAAAACACAAGTGGTGGCTTCTCCCGAACCAATTTATTAAAAATGCATGATTGGTTGAATACTAGTGGACCCCACCTTTACACCCTCTCCCTATGTTCCACGCATGCGGCAAGTCTTCACTTCTCAAGCTCCACCCAACCCTTCCCTGTGCGGCAAAACTTAACGGCGGCACCCTCCACTCGCGGCAAAACTCCTTCCCTCTTCCTTTGCCGCATCAACCCCGTTCAGCCTAAGAAACATAATAAAACACTAAATAAAAGACTAACAAAAAAGACTAATATCTTCGGTTTAGTTTTCAAAGTGTTTGATTAACTTGTGAGAACATGAGCGGACCACAAGGGATCCAAACTTCACTTACACGGTTGTTAAACATAACAGTAGCTACGATTCCCGAACAAAGTTCCGTTTCCAGCAATTAGGGAAACGATTGAATGGTGAGGCTTGAGGAGTATATATAGAAGATGACTAATATTTATAGTCATATGAAAGGGGGGATCTCGAAAGGTGAGTTCCTAATATCCAACAAGATTGGAGTTGATGCTAGCTAAAATTAGGAAAGAATGTGGAACAACGGGTGAGTTGAAAAAACGAATAATTGAATCATAATTGAAATAATCAAATGGGGTGAGAAATTGGTAAGTCGATTATGTTTATTTAGAACAACGATTTTCTTGTATTAGACTATCGCACTCCCCAAATTATAGAGCCCTGATGCCTCACTCAGACCAGACTATGTTGTCTTAACCGGGTCTACGCTGGCTTCAAAGTTTAGCTTGGGCGTTCCCTTTGGAAACCATACCGCCGACTGCCACTTGACAGCCGTTGTGCCACAACAAGAGCTGAACAATCTCTGACGTAAGACACGGTGGGACGAAAACCGGGTAGGCTCAAGGTAAAATCTGACATCTCTGCAAGAATGTTAGGCTCTATCTACTATTATCTAATCCACCAAAGTGACACAAGTGAGGTTTGAACTTGAGTCTCTATTTGAGAATCCAAATCTCCCTACCACTAGGCCATAAGTGGTGAATAAAATGAAAAGAAACTCTAATTTATGTTTTAGTTACAGATATATGTGTATAAATATTCGAATTAAGCAAACCAATAATAAAACCAACCTTTATACTTTTTATTTATACTAATCATACATTATATGTTGAAAAAGTCAGCAGTGACACTATTTAATTATTTATAACCTAGTTGTTACTAACATTGTTGTGTTAGTAATTAAAAATTCAGGTTACTTCAAATCTGACGCCTAAAAAGGTTCCACCTTTGAAATTACTATGCAAATACAAAGCTAACAAAATATCAAATAGTAGAGAATAAAACCTAAAAACAAATTATTTGTCTTATAATATGATTTTTTAAAAACTTAAACATCAAAGTTATAAAGTAAACATAAAAATATACCTTAAAAATTCCAAGTATTCTATCGGGTATTTAAAAAACCGATCTTGGGTATCAGTTATAACTGGGTTCAGGTATAGGGTATGACTGGTTCGTAACACCCCAAAAAAGGGTTTGCTAATCAAACAACGTTAGTATTAAAAGGCAGGTAAAGTACCGTTAGTGGTAAAAGTTAACCCGTAAACAAAATAACTAGGAACAAATTAACCTAGTTAGTAACATGTAATTAAGTGATAAAACAATGAGTTGTAGCCTTATCTAATCAAACTGAACTTGAAGAACCAAAGTTGTCAAAAAGAAAACTTGTGTTTTATAAACAAAAATTAAAACATAACACACACATATTGTGTGGGTGTATGTCGATCATCCTACAAAGCTTGTGCATTTGAAATATAGACTTATTTTAATTTAAAATTTTTTGAAACTTAATTTGAAAAAATTGAATTCAGGTTGATTCGTCTAACTTGAATTGTTAAAGTAATAATATATATAAAGTAAACATAAAAATATACCTTAAAATTCCGGGTATTCTATCGGGTATTTAAAAAACCGGTCTTGGGTATCAGTTATAACTGGGTTCAGGTATAGGGTATGACTGGTTCGTAACACCCCAAAAAAGGGTTTGCTAATCAAACCACGTTAGTATTAAAAGGCAGGTAAAGTACCGTTAGTGGTAAAAGTTAACCCGTAAACAAAATAACTAGGAACAAATTAACCTAGTTAGTAACATGTAATTAAGTGATAAAACAATGAGTTGTAGCCTTATCTAATCAAACTGAACTTGAAGGACCAAAGTTGTCAAAAAGAAAACTTGTGTTTTATAAACAAAAATTAAAACATAACACACACATAGTGTGTGTGGGTGTATGTCGATCATCCTACAAAGGGCTTGTGCATTTGAAATATAGACTTATTTTAATTTAAAATTTTTTGAAACTTAAATTGAAAAATTGAATTCAGGTTGATTCGTCTAACTTGAATTGTTAAAGTAATAATATATATAAAGTAAACATAAAAATATACCTTAAAATTCCGGGTATTCTATCGGGTATTTTAAAAACCGGTCTTGGGTATCAGTTATAACTGGGTTCAGGTATAGGGTATGACTGGTTCGTAACACCCCAAAAAAGGGTTTGCTAATCAAACCACGTTAGTATTAAAAGGCAGGTAAAGTACCGTTAGTGGTAAAAGTTAACCCGTAAACAAAATAAATAGGAACAAATTAACTTAGTTAGTAACATGTAATTAAGTGATAAAACAATGAGTTGTAGCCTTATCTAATCAAACTGAACTTGAAGGACCAAAGTTGTCAAAAAAAAAAAAACTTGTGTTTTATAAACAAAAATTAAAACATAACACACACATAGTGTGTGGGTGTATGTCGATCATCCTACAAAGCTTGTGCATTTGAAATATAGACTTATTTTAATTAAATTTTTTGAAACTTAATTTGAAAAACTGAATTCAGGTTGATTCGTCTGACTTGAATTATTAAAGTAATAATATATATAATATAAATATAAATATGCATAAAAAACTAACATACTCAGTAAAATCCGTCTTGTATGAAGGGATTGTAAGAATATATGTATTTTTATAAATAAAAATAAAAGTTATATGATTTGAATTTTAATATTTAGGTTGAATAGTTTTGAAAATCACAAATGCGATCGAAGACATATTTGGAAGCCAATCGTATTTAGAAATTAGAAAATCGTGAAGCCTTGTTTGAATTTGTAATTTGAATTCAGTCGTTTCGATTTTCGGTTCTAATACGAGTCCAGTTCGAATAATGTACACTCGACATTATGACTTACCTGTTTATTTGTAGCATGTGCATGTGTGGCTCTATTATATAAAAAAATTCAAGAAAGGCTTTAGCCCACTAAATCTGAAAAGCCCAAAAATATAATACTTGTAACAAGTAGATGACGTTAAAGATATTTTTTTACATTAAATTCTCCATTTAGCATTCTTTTTCACACGTTTTTTTAAATACTATTAAACTATGGGTTCACGGGTTCAATTAGTTTTCTAGGGTTATTCGTAATCCCTATATATTGTAACCTACTCATTCAATAATAATCAATTAAGCATTTCACCATTCTATATGGTATCACCATAAAGATCCTACCTATCCCTCCTGCCACCTCCAAACCCTTGCCGCCGCCCCAATTTTTTTCTTCTTTCAATGGTTGATCACAAGTTACACCCTGCTATCACCGGCGCCTCTGATCCAGTTGGTTACATGGACACCGGTAATCGTAGCGGATGGAACTAGAAGCTTAGACTGAAAACAAAAACAATAATAAACCCTAAAAAATTGTCTTCGATTTTGGTCAAAATTCGATAATCTTGCAATCTTCAATCAATAATCTTCGATCCACAGTTTTGAATGATCACATAATCCTACAAGAGGAAACCAATACCACAGTGTAGCGGCGGCTGGTAGCGGGACGGCGGCGGATTGTAATCCTGCAGGCGGCGCGGCGGAAGACCGTAGTCTAATGAGCGGCGACGGCACGACGGCAAGTGGCGGCTTGACGGAGATGTGAAATCGACAAGATGAGCCTTAGCATCATCTATGTGGCAAGAGACCGTAAGAAAGCCGTTAGAACTAGAACCAAAGACATTTGAATACGAAACTGAAAAAAAAAAACAGAAAACGAACAGAGATCGGACAGGGCGGCAGCGGCGACACGTCGCCCTGTCTAGGGTTTTTCTCAAGTGGTGACGCTAGGGTTTTGTTATTTGTGTTCGATGCAGCGGAGAGGGTATAGAGCCTAGGCTGGCTCTAATACCATGTAGAATTGTGATAAATTCCTTGACTCTTTCATTCACAATATGATCAATATATAATGGTACAAGAGATCTTCTAATTTTGGAGATAATTGATTCAATAAACATAATTACCATACTATAAATACGAGCATAATTAGAGGCGCCTATTAATACTTTCATTGCTTATCGAAGTGTGATGGTATATTTTCTATATATTCTGTGGATTGCTTGACGAATCCGTAGGCAAAATTGGTGGTGATATACGAGAAACAAACCGACTTCTATACATAAAGGAATTTAGAAAGGCTTTGAAAGAATTGACTTGTCTGCTAGACAACCATGACATGAGCCAATATATGTCAACAATCCTCTACTGAGTCATAGTCGAGACCATGGGACTTTATTGATCACGCACTAGTTGCATAATCTTGGTTTATCAACAAAACATGGGTTTCTGTCTTGATAGGAATCAAGAATATAGACGTATGACCTTGCTTGAATAGAAGTTATGTATGTATGATAATATAGTGAATCTCCACATACATAAATTCCTTCTTATTTACTCTTGTTGCTTGTACAGAAGTTATGAATGTATCATAATATAGCGACTTTCCACATACATAAATTCCATCTCATTATTTATTCTTGTAATAATATTATGACGCTATAAATAGAGGTCTCTCGTATTTAGTATTAATAATATTCTCTCATTTTCTATGCTTCTCTCTCATTTTATCTTATATCTATTAATATATACATACTAGATAGTGTTATTAGACCATATTTTCTATGCTTCTCTCTCATTTTATCTTATATCTATTAATATATACATACTAGATAGTGTTATTAGACCATTGTTTCACAACATTGAGGTTTACTATTGCTTTTCTATCCATTAATATGGGATGACAAATTATAGACTAATTACAATTTATAAACAATTAACTAACCAAAATAAATCAAACAAATTTATATATTTTTTTAAATCTCTAGTGATGAGATTGGATTTCCTGCCCAAGACCAACATAGACCCGAGCCTATCATACTCGTGTTTAATAGATGTACCCCTTGTAAAAATTAAAGAATAAGTTCTTCATCCTACCTTCAGACAACGAGATATCACTCCAAAAAAAAGAAGATTCACCATCTCTTCATTCTCATGTTCTTGTGCATATACGAAATAAGTTGTACCCAAATTAGTGTTATGTTTGTTTTAGTAAAAAATCAAACAATTTTATCAGTTATTTTATATAAGGTTTTAAAAAAAGGTTCGAAACTAAAGTTTTGATTTTGTATTCTTTAAAATTGTGTTATATACAAGAAAACTTATACTATTTAGGTACTTTTTATGCTTAAATTTATAATTTTAAAACACATTGGCTAATTTAAGTGTAATTCTTTAAAAATCAATATGTAAATTCAGAATTTTTAACTATTTATATACAAAATAAATAAATAATATCAAGTTTAACAAGTTGAGTGTGCCAACCAACGAATACACATGCCATCAAGTTCATCGTGTGAAACAATATCTGTGTTCATATCGGGTTTTATCTATTAACCCATGATCACGACTCATACTCATTTAGTAGTCCTAGTTATTAAGGATGGATAGGTTAGTGTTGTAATGTGAAGTTAAAAATGCTTTTGAGAAAAACCAATGAATAAAAAGTATTGCACTTTTATGAAGTGAGGTTTTATATATTGTTATAAACGTAATTAAAATAATATGAAAACTGTTAGAATTTTGGTCATATTATTATTTTTTATTACTATGATTATTATTTAGTATATTTGTGTTTTATTATGTGAGACGATCACAACGAATCGAATCGTCTCCAAAATAAAGTCGAGATAAATGAGATGTCAAAGCTTTAAGATGTGTGGTTGAAAGTCTAATGGAAATGAGCTTGTCCCCCATTGATTGAGAGAAAAATCTTGTGTTGATTTATAAGTAGAAATCTCTAGACGAATGTATTATTATGTGTTAGGACATAACTAGTGACAACGAAGAGGGTGTGGAGCACCCGACATGCACTCGATCCTACGCTCAGAATGAGGATGATGGGCGTAATGTGGCATTTTGATGACCCACTTGTAGTCAATGGAAGGCAACTCAAAGTCTAATAGCTTGTTTATTTTCATGAATATATGCCAAGACATGACTATCGAGAAAAAATACATGTTCCAAAACCACACAAAAATCTCCGACGATTCCCTTGACCTTCAAGCTCTTGTTTTATGTGATAGACAAATCCCGACAATACAATTTACTTAGGTTCTTATACCCTGGAGACTTACATGTTCACCACCTGGATAGCCCGAAATCTGTTTTAAGGCACCCCTATTGAACATAAATTCTAAGCCAACACTTATTTTCTCTTTCCTGTTCTTTTGTTTATTTCTGTTTGTTATGTGTTTATAATTTATTTTTCTATTTTTGTATTGTAATTCGTTTATGATTAAAATTATAAAACTGTTATTATATTTTATGAATGGTTATCTCACAAAAAATAATAGGGAAATGCATGCGCTTCATTCCTAAGAACTATTAAAGTCTTAAGTAAATTTAATGGTGTTTGAAATCATTATAGTATTGAATGAGGGTACATTCTACGCCTCGTAACTTATATCAATTTTATTCCAATTCTTATTTGGTCTTAATTAAGGTTGCTTATACTAAATTAAGATTGACAACACAAAAATCACAAACATGATGCTCAATAACATAGTAAACAGTCATGATGACTATTTGGTAACAGGTTTTACAAACAAGTATGTTTTCTTGGTATCTTACTTTTGCACTATTATTCTTCTTGCGATAAGCAATTTTTATGTAGCAAGACTTGATCAATAGATCATGCATAAATATGACAATTTATAGTGGTCACCACATGCTCGTCTGACCACATAATATTTCTTGTAATCTATTTGAAACAAAGTGGTCCTCTTTATCATCATCATCTTCATAGGGTAGTGTAGCACCACTTATTTTCTAGACAATCGCTTCCACATTTTAATCTACACCAGGTTAGAATTATTTGTATTATATGTGTTAAATTAATATAAAATGTTATATATTTAGTAATAAAAAATTTTCTAAAAAACTTGTGTATTACAGGTTAAATAGAATCCTGTATTATACGAGTTGAGTAAAATATTGATCATCTGTGAACACATAAAATCGTTAAGATATGCCTTTCAAAAATTGAACTTTTATATGACATTTATAAATTAAATTAAGCTATTGTTTAAAACATATTTTTCAATTCTGTGTTTTTTATGTAATTGACAAATGTGAATTCAACTATAGATATATAAAAATACTAATACATATAAAATATTATGGACTAAAATTTGGATTTTTGAAATACCACCTAATTTTTTTATTTGAAATATAACCATCCAAACAAATTAAAAATTGGAAATTTAAAGAAATCATTCGTAAAAAAACAATTATTATCATTAATATTTCTTTTTATAATATTTTAACTAGAATACTTTTGATTTTGGTGATATTTAAAGACTTGGATATAAGTTCTTAAGTAAAAGAAATAATTTAATTAGAAATTTATAATTAATTTCATATCAAATTCACTTTTAATAAATATAATAATTATCAATAATTAAATAATAATTATCCATAATTTAGTAGGAGATAAAAAAAATCAAAAAATAGATGACCTAAAAAGACGACGCCAAAAGCTCAATCTCAAGGACGCCAACAAGAAGAACCGCTTTGAATAAAGATTGTGAAACACAACTTATTTTGTGAAGGCCGGCTTATATGTTGAGGATCCTTTTAGATGCTGTTCCCGAAAGAATAAATCGCTATTACTACATATAGCTAACGATGTGGCACGCGAGATGCAGTATTTCACACTGACGTTGGATGGTAGAGGTAAAAGTGGGTTTACTCATTTACAAAAGATCACTGCAGCACTTTGCCAAATGGCCTGCGGAACCACACCCGATTCATTGGACGAATACTTAAAGATGTCTGAGAAAACAACATGGGGTTGTGCTTATAAATTCTGTAAATGTATAATTAATATTTACACAAAAAGTAATTACATAAACCAACCACGAGAAACATTTAACAATTACACAACATATTCATAGCCTAGATTGTATGTATTGGGAATGCGCAAGTGCATGGCGAGGTTGTTACATACATACGATGTGATCATCCATGTCCAACAGCAATTCCAGATATTGTGGCGTCAAATGATCTATGGTTCTGACATTTGTGGCCTCACATGATCTATGGTTCTAACATACGTTCTTTGGAGTTGTTGGTTCAAACAATGATATCAACTTACTTTTAACAGTCCTATTATACATGTATATACATACATAACGTACATAATACATGCTTAATGCTTATGAAACCATCCCCATTTACAAACATAGAAAGCCTGCTTAGCGATCATTTTTAAGATAACGCGTATGCTAATATTATCTTAATATTGCTTTCTCAATTGTTCTTGATGTTCCTCTTTGGTAACCCAATAAATAAACCAGTTTCCACATCTGATGCATCCTTGTTTTCCATGACTATGACATTCTCTATCCTTTCTTCTGATTCTTCAGTGGTTTGAAGTTGATACTAAAACAAGAGGCACAAAGATGACTTTCTTAGCGTTATGAACATTAGCATTGAGTGAAACGACAAGTTTTGTGATTCAGATAATGAATGTTTAACTCGGTTGCACAACAGTAAAAATAAAACTCACCTTCTCATTTAATAGTGCATTTTCACTTGTGAGCATTCTCTCCTAAGTATTTCAAAAATAGACAAAGAGAGTGGTCAGTAGTTATTGTTAGTTGTCATACTTAGATTTTGACTTATGATATAAAATTAATTCATATCTGTTCCTTATTATGTTGGAGAAAAATCAATGCACAAAACAAGTGCAAGAAGAACTAGACTCATGAGGGTCCGTTTGGTACATGAGCGTACGCGTTTAGCCAACGTCGTCCACACATTTGATGGGCCCAAGCTCATTAAAAGTATAATATACCTTCCACATGGGGTTATGTTCAGTATATGAGGGTACGTTTAGCCATCGCCGTTTTGTAAATACGTGTTTAAAGAATTGAGATTTAAAGCTTCATATATATATATATATATATATATATATATATATATATATATATATATATATATATATGTTTTGTGTTACCTTTGATTGTAATTGTTGAACCTGTTTATTGTATACTTGCATCTACAACATAAGAATCATGATTAGCAGGTTAAAAAAGCTGAACACAAGAATTAAGTTTAGCAAGATTAACCTTTTGCGCAAAAAAAGGTCGAAGTTAAATGGTTTTCTACATAAAAAAAGTCAAACCTTTCTTTCTCTAATAACGCAAACACTCCTCTCCAATTGTTCTTCAATCGGTAGTAGTTCTTCAATGGTGGTTGATACAAGACCTTGTCCCAAAATTTTCCTATATGATCGGTTTAATATTATTGCGTCTTTTTCCACAAAATGGCATAAAAACTAAGACTATTATGTTGCATTAAAATAGTTATAAATGAAATACTTGTGCTAGATAGCCTAGATCGGAACTCTTTCTATAAATAATAATAATTTGTACACCTTTTTGCAACTTCTAAGAGTTCTATCTGCTTTGCCATGCCTTCAGCTAACTGCCTCAAATGCTGCCATTAAATTATGCCAGAATTGGGAAGTTAAAAGAGAACTAAAACTTATGAAAAATTTTGATTCTTCCATAAAGGTTAGAAACTAATTGAACACATTGATTTGAAGAAGATTAAACCTGGACATCTTCTTGACATGCAGAATTCGGAGTTTGATTCTCCTTCACATACTCCCGATAACGTTTGATAGTACCGCTCATGCTGATCATATTCATAAACCAGAAAGTAGATGAAATTAATCATAAATCTCTTTGTTTATATAAGAAAAAACGACACCAAATTAGTTTATTCACTATTCCAATAAAAATATTGTCTCATTCTAATAGAAAAAATTTAAAAACAGTAAACTTGGTGACTTAATTAACTAATGAAAAAGTTATAACAATAGATTATTTTAGTGATATCAGTATCAAGGTTTACCAATCTTCCATTTGGGTTAGTTAATCGAACCAATTATGAAAAAATTCACAATAACCAAGTTTTTTAAGCTCAAATATTTCCTCTCCTCATATGGTTTCGCACAACCCTTTTTTTCAAAATTTATGCATATATATATATATATATATATATATATATATATATATATATATATATATATATACACACATAGTCCTAATCAGCTACAATTTAGAAGCCAACCGTTTAGTTTACTGCAAAGTTTGGTACAAACTTTCTAGTTTTAATAATTACAACAAATTTCTACATGATATCCTTAAGTTAATGTTGGACACACTCACACATACAAACATATATGTGTATGAAGTATATGTTCATACACATATACATATGTACATGATTTTTCTAGATCGTAGTATCGACGCCATTCACTCTTGCGGGTTTACGCTCATTCTCGTCGAAACCACATATCTGAATGAACCTAACAGTATCAGTTGTTAGGAAAACATAAGAAAAATAGAACGAAACCTTGAGCTTGCAAATTCATAAAGTTTGCTATTTGGGGAGAAGATGATGAGAGCAACTTCAGCATCACAAAGCACAGAAAGCTCGAAAGCTTTCTTTAGCAAACCATTTCTTCTCTTGGAAAATGTCACCTGTCTGCTTGTAGCATTCTCTATCCTTCTCATCTGAGTCTTCCCTCTCACCATTTTCAAACCCCTATCAAAAACACACAAAATTTGCAGCTATAAACCCTAGAATATTGTAATATAATAATATTAGATCTGAACACCCTTTTAGATTTTGCTGTTTTTAGCCAAACAGAAAAAAGGAAACACATATATGTAACATGAATGGTAATAATTCTAAACTTAGACGGTACTCAGATTCTCACACGAACATCAAATCATAGAGACTTATGTTATATAATTAATATGATGAACCTATATAATTCAGCTCTCCCTAAATGTATATATATTTTAATTTTGTTTCAGTACTTTTGGTTCTTATATCTATGTATTGTGTTTTTCGCCAAAATAATATAAATTCATAATTCGAATCAAGATTAAGTAAGACTGGAAACCATATATTTGATGATGATCAAGATTAGCCAAAATAATAAAGGGTATCCGGATGGCGGTACCAAGGAGTTGGATAAGGCTTTGCTTTTCAAAGTGGTAGTAGATTTGCAAAGTGTATGAGTTGTCGTTCTAGAACAACTCTAAGCAAAAAAAAAGTTGAATTTTGAGTCATCAAGTAATTGAACATGAACTTTAAAGAGAGCTAACTCAGGTGAAGATATCCGGGACCGATTAAGTTGAAGATAGAGACAACTCAGGTTCATCCTATGCCCGAGACTAACGGTATTCTATTCGTAGCAGGTTCGTCCTATAGCAGAAAAATAGTCGTAATCCATCCGGATAATCACGATCCCTCTAATGGTTTCTTGCTGGAACAAAAAAAATTATTCCTCAATTAAAGAAAGTGAAATTTTTATGTCATCAAGCTGGATCCATCAAACAAATTAACAAGATCCAGAAAACCCTAATCTTTTTTACAATATCATCAAGCTTGTAGTTTGGATTGAATTTTTATCTAACCTTATCAAAGTGTTAGTAGGTGATTAACTAGTTGTAGATCATGACTCATGAGTTTAAATCTTTTTCCTTAACCCATGAAAACAAACAAGTGAAAATGAAATCTTTTTTAGAAGAAGATCCATTAAAATAAACCAAAAACACAAAATCCTAATCATATCTTGAACTAAAATGAACTGTATATCACAAAAAAATATAATAAGAATTCTTGTTATCAAGTGTAGCCAAACAACAAGAAACCCTCAGATATTCTTCAACCAAAACAAAAGGTTATAACAAGTACCAAAATAGAAAGAGATTTAAAAAGGTATGTGACTAAATAGATACTTTAGCAATATAATATGATGAAAGAAAAAGAAACTTACAAGAGATGCAAAACAACCCTTTCTTTCTTTGGGAATGATTTGGATTGCAAAGGAGAGAGATGTAGAAGAAGATGAAGAAGAAGAAGAAAACGTACAGTGCTTGAATAAAGAAAGCAGGGACTATGGGGGTAGGGGAGTGAAAAAATAGTAAAAACGAAACAGTTTATAAGCCTAAGAATAATAGTACATCATTGCACCGAGGTAGGCTTGATTTGATAGATTTGGCCTTAGGGTACTCTTCAAATGAGCCATTGTGGGTACTGTGGTATATTAGCATAGAGATTTATCTAATAATCTATCCAAATTTATCAAAAATACATGATAAAAATAACATATTTTTATCATTTTGTTAGTTAACTTTAATAACAGGAATTTTGATTCCTAAGGAAAAGATGACACTCTTTTAAATAGTTGATATTGATGTAATCTAATTAATTTCACTATGATGTTTAACTTTATAGTAGTTTTGATTACATCAAAACTTACTTATTAAAAGTGTTTATCGTTTAACTTTGTATTTATAAATATTTATATAATTTTTCATACATCTTTAATTTAGTAGTGCGGTGACCTAACACAATAATTCGTTGTTTCAAAAAAATATTTACTTTTGACCTAACTAAAAAGTTAACTAATCATAAAAGCTTATCCGTTATCGGTAACAAACACACGTACATCTATACAGATATCTTTCAAAAGTTCAATATTAAGAGATCTTTCAAAATAATTTTTTTGTATGTAATCTAGTGCTTTATCTTGAATCTTACCTTACATTAAGAAATCTTTCAAAAGTTCAATATCCTTCTCTTTAAAAGTTGGGATTTTATTTACTATAACTAAACAAGCAGCCGAAGGAAAGACCACGCTATCAAAGTAAAGCTTCGCAACTTCGTTGAGTTTCACTTTAATAGTAATCTTATGTGCATTTTGTTGTCCATCCATTAGTTCTTTTTTTCTTTGGTGAAGCTTTTAGTAAGATTTAGAGCGAGTGTGTTCGAAATTTGGTGAATGCATGTTTAGTAAATTTATAGTTTAGTTAAATTACAAATATTAATTAGATTGTTCATGTGATGAAGAAAAGAGAAAGTCTTAAGTAGAGCTTCTTGATGACACTTAATTAGTTTTGTTAGAGTTTTAAGTCTCTAATTAAGTGACTAAGTAGATGTAACCTTCACCAACCTTAACTCTTGTATAATTAGTCAAC
Organism: Scalesia atractyloides; assembly: GCA_947069175.1. NCBI lineage: Eukaryota > Viridiplantae > Streptophyta > Magnoliopsida > Asterales > Asteraceae > Scalesia > Scalesia atractyloides. The sequence goes on from CAMTDV010000008.1 coordinate 97,771,908, forward strand.
TATGTCCCTCATTTGTTACTACAAGAAAATTATATAACTATATACAAGAAGAATATTAGAGAAGGATGAACACTTGAAGACCAATTAGAGAGAGTAGCACTATTTACACATTTTCCACCACCATAACATCCTTATTCATTCCGTAAGGTCAAATACTACAATTTTACCGGTGTAACCTCGGGCGCGAGAGTCATCTCCAACAGTACAGACTGTTTCAACTATTGTACTCTGGTATACAAACGTGTCGTCTTTAATAGAGGCGAGAATTATGTTTAAGGGAAGCGTGTGGAACACGTGCCTCAGCCACAACTGTCAACACCCGTTTGTTCTTTCTTGCAACAAGGGAGATTACACGAAAAGCTTGTTGAAGACTACGCAAAGAATCGTACAAGAAGACGCTACTCAAGCTCTTGCCGAATACAACGGTTTGAATCGATTTATTTACATATGTTGTATTTCATATTTATTTTCGTTTGGATATTTACACTGTTCATGTACTACAAATTCCCAAATGTTTAAAGAGAATATCTTTATTATTATTTTTATTAGTTTTGTTAATAAAATTGTGACCTGTGACCTTAAAACTTAAAACAGGTTTCATGAGATTGTTACTACAATCTTAAAACATTATTTATATGGATATGGGTTCACGAATGGTATAAAATAAAATAAAACTGAAATATATTTAAAGATTGTGATCTTATAAATACATTTTTGAGAAATATGTATGTCGTACAATTTGTTGTGTTTATATTTATTGAGATTGTGGTACAATCTTAAATCCTATACCGTAAAACGAAAAGTTATGGTTCAACCACTTGGTTTAAAAACGATTTTGTAGTCGTTATTTACTAACTTATGTGTTAGTCCGGGTTTATTAGTGTAAACCATGCGTTGTTTTTTTAAACATTTAATTTTCTAACATGAGTGTTAGACTGAATTTATTTTTATACAATAAATTCTCTACTTTATTGTATATGACTAAAATGATTATGTTATATAAAATAATAAGGTTTAAAACGTTTGTCTAAACGTCTCGTTTCCAAAATGAATCTTAAAAATTGTTTATTTTTATAAACTATAAGCCTTGTAATGATTAAAGTAATCGTTTATTTCTGAACGAGCATGTTAGAATCGGGTTATTTATATAAATCGATAACTTTTATTACGATTTAATAGTTTATCTCTGATGAGATTGTTAGAACATATTTATTGATAAGTTTTATAGCGTTTTTTGTAATGATTTATTTCTAACAAGCATGATAGAACGGATTTATTTTATACAAATCAATAAGCTTTATATCGATTCATTAAAGTCATAAGTTTGAAAACAATTATAATCATTTATTTCTAACATGTGTGTTAGAAATGGTTTATTTTATAAACCATACTTGTGATAAAATTTTTGTACTAATGTTTTAATATTTCTAAACGTGTGCTTTAGAGATTGTTATAATATTCTAACATGTGTGTTAGAAAACATTTATCAATGATACGAGTCTGGTTACGATTTCTTTTATAAAACTGAATATTTGGAAATGATTCATGTGTGTGTATATATTTCTCTAACGTGCGTGTTAGAATCGTTTAAGTTTTAACATATTTGTCAGAAATAGTTTATTATATAAACCATAAATAATCGAAAATGTTTTATGTAAACATTTTATTTTTTCTAGTGTGTGCATTACAAACCATAAGAAATAGTTTATTTATAAACTATATCCTTGAAAACGTTTTACGAAAACGTTAAATTTTCAAACGTGCGCATTAAAATTTCTTACATTATGACATGCGTGTTAAGAACTCTTAGAATATAGTTATTCGAACGTGTAAACTTTTATGAAAAACATTTTTTTCCAATACTTGTGAATATAAAAGATTTATCTCAGTGAAACTTGTTTAACATGTGTAACAACTTAAGTTTATTCTAACTAAGCGTTAGAAAGGGTTATTTACCATAAGAATCAATTTCCTTGTATATATTAAATGTTTATGGTAGTTTGAGTTCTTTTCATTACCATTTAAACCTTTGGAGAATTAATTTCATTATTTCAAAACATATGCCAAAAGTTAAATTATAAAATTGTTTTATTATATACTAGTGTTAATATTCGTTAAATTTGTCGTTTGACAAAATAATATGTTTTCAAGGTATTAACAAAGAACATTATACATTTATGATAATCATAACGAAATTCTCCTAAAGAAAATATTATAGAACTCTCAGGTTCATTAAGTAAATAAAACAACTAATATACTATTGATATAAATAAAACAAAAAGATAAAAAAAGATGAAATTACGTTTCTGTAGTTCAAAGTATCGATAGAAAGCCTATTAATCTAATACTTCTCATATTTAGAGCTTCGTGATCAGTAACCTCGCATTCTTTTTTGAACAATTGAAAAAACAATTAACACTTAACTGCAAGAAGGGACGTAAATAAAGTTAAGCAGGAAACCTGCGTGTATAGAGAAACTTTACAACATAATGTTAGGCATAAAATGATTGAGTAGTGCTACATGTCCTTGGTGTTTTTATTAAGAAAAAAGTAGGCGTAAAAACATTGAACTCACCAAATATATCTAAAACTTCATCGTATAAAAGTTAAAAAAAAAGATATAAATTTTAAAATCTGAGTGCTCAGCTAAACATAGGTTGTATGTATGTGCAAACTGCATTTTTTTAATAACTCACGACATCCGAAGAATGCTACATCAAAATATGGATAAATTTGATAACATCTAAGAAGCCATCTATACCTTTACACATATAATAAGTTTTATTAAAAGTATAATTGTTTTTGGTTGATTACAAAATCAATTTCTAAGAATTCATCTTTAATAGAATGTTTTCCTTCTTGCAGTTTCACTTAAAAAATTTCTATTGTCTGCTAAGACATTTGGCTAGCCGTATTAAACCGTGTCCTGTTTGATTTACATAGCTGTGAGTTAGTCAAGGTCGTATGTATTTCATTAGTCAACCGTTCAATAACAAACACAAACACAATATATTAGTCAGCAATACTCTTAAATTATGCACGCCCAGTTCTACTAACCACCGGCAATTAGACACCTAAATACATATCATCACTCAATACTCCAAGTTCCAATCAGTCCCACTATATCAACCGATTTGGATTGCACAAAATCATCAATAACAACTAATAATTCAAAATCAATTCAAAAGAAATTATCAGCATAAAAAATATCATCATGGAAGAGAGATTAAGAAACATACATGACTTTTCTTCACATATTTAGATATAATGGTTCTTTGAAATGAGTTTATCTTAGTTGTTTATTTGAATTATGTAGTCCTAAGAGTGCGTCAATGCTTGATCCTTTGCAATCTTTTCTTTTTTAGATGGTCTCTTATCCTATAATAACTTACAACATGAAATTTTCAAAGTTATTCGACATACAAAATATCAACTATGAAAACTAAATTGTATATAATACCTCAAAATCGTCCTTTCTTTTGGGTACAAAGTTTTTATATTACTTGACTCTTTTTCAACCGACTTCCTTCGTTTTTCTTCAAGTGAAAAAGCATCTCTTATAGCTTAAAGTTCATCACCCAATCTAGCCTTCATTTCATTCATCATTTAAACTTTTAAGGTATCCTGAGAAAACTATGTTCAGCTTTGATAGAGGTGGCAAGATGGATGCGTTAGGTAATGGATCAAAATGAGTAATATTTTAGTAAATGTTAAAACGGACCTGGGTTGACCATAGGAGATTTTCCATGTTTCTTTCAATCTTTTTTTATATATCAACAATGCACTAATTTTAATCAAGATAGTTATCTAAATCTTCCAATAAAAGATATAGGATGTTTCTTACTTGCATGCATTAAAAAAGAGTGTTGGAGACTCTCAATCCATTTAACTATAAACTTTGCTTGACCCATTTGAGATATCGGTTGTCATCTATTTAAGAGTCTCATTGCTTGGAATGTGTTACTTAAAGTAACAACTGCTATATTTGCATCTTTGTTAAAACCTGGACCAAATAACCCGTATCAGACATAATATATTTGTATCGTGTCTGCAAAAAAGAAATTTTATGATTGTCTTAAAGTAACAACTGCTATATTTGCATCTTTGCTTGCACCCTTTGCTAAAACCTGGACCAAATAACCCGTATCAGACATAATATATTTGTATCGTGTCTGCAAAAAAGAAATTTTATGATTCTCTTAGTTTTATTATTCTATTTTTTTAAATAATGAATTTGCAAAGGAAGCTTATACTACTAGTGGAAAGTTCAAATGAGAAGAAAATTTTTGTAAGAATAAAAAAAATAACTTTTAAACCAATAGAAATTCTCCATTTACTTCATTTAATGTGTGTATTTAAAAAGGGTATATAGGTAAATCTATAATTGCCATTAATTAGCTAATTAAATAAACTTGTAACTCATTTTTTAATATACTTTTTCAAGATAAAATAATTTATAGTGAAGGACAATTTTCGACATGCGTAGGATAAATTTTAGTATGTGTAGGACAAATTTTGAAATGTGGGTAAACTGACATGTGTGCAGGGTAAATTCCAATAAGTATAAAATATATGTAGGATAAATTTTGAAATATGTAGCATAACATATTTTTGTTTTATTAATGAGAGATAACATAATTAATGAGATAGGTTATAAACTATTTAATTTTTACAATTATGCCCTTTCTTCTTTTTCTTCTCACATTAAATTTCTTCTCAAATGAACCTTACACTATACTACTAATAGATTTAATCTTTTAAGTGCAAAGAGAATATAAACCTGGATTGGATGGATCAAGCCAGACATGTAATTTTCTTTTGCCATCTACAGTGGAAATCATATTCAACATTATTAATAGTGATTACAGATTCATGTATCTCATATTCATATATACAAATGTATATAGACTAATTAAGTTAAAATATACAAATAGTTGCATGGTTAGAAAGTATAAAACACACATATTCAAAATATAACAATCAGTATATGATAAAGAATTAGTTGCAGGGTACTACATTGTTAAAAAGAACTTGTTTAATTTTAAATCATTGGTAGGAATTAAAATTAAACATAACCGAATAAACCCGAAGGCTTAAAACAATAAAAACAAAATTTTAGTTTTAGGCTCCACCGTAAGCTACGGCTGACCACCGTAGCTTACGGTCCAGCCTTACGGTCCGGACCTTCTGCCTTACGGTCCAGACTTCCAGTCCATTACAGCAGTTGCCCACCGTAAGATACGGTATGCCACCGTAGCCTACGGTGCTTTGCTGCAAATCTTCTCTTGTTTGCTATTTTAGTTACGATATTTTTCGTAACTCGCTCAATTCTTCTCCGTTTTACCCGAAACTTGTTTCTAAATATCCTTAGAATATTCTCTTACATATTTAACCCGAAATCCTTGACCCGGATTCTCATTTCCTATGACTTATGCATTTATTTCCGATTGATACTCATACTTTTCGATTTTACCCTTTAATCCCTTTTTGGACCAAACTATACATTTATACGCCCCATTTGGTATGCTTTAACATTCCCTTATTACCCTCATAGTTGCCTTAGCAAATACATTGCCCTATTCAACTAGACCTTTATTTATATTTATTATTTGACCTATTTGGTTATCTTAGTATAACCCAACGCTTATTTCAACCAAACCTTATCTATCTTATTATTCCCATAATAAGATATCTATCTACTACCAATAGTCCGAAATTTGCTTATCTATGTATTTAGTCTGAATCCTTATCTCGGATTCTTAATTCTTATGAATTACGTATTCATTCATAGTTTATGCGTATATTCATTTTGACCCGCTAGGAGATTTAAGCGTATAAACTTAAATCTCACTTCCTCTTACTTTGTTACTTGTTTTCATACAAAAATATCTATTTACATCCCACCACAACTATACATTGTGGTGGATTGGTTATAGAATGCTATATTTTCAATTTACCCTTCGGTTGACATTTTACGAAAAAGACCAATATGAGACATTAAGCCAAAACGGCTTATGCCATTTGCTATTATACTACCGCAAGGGTAAACCTTTTTATAAAACTCATTTTTAAACTACCCTCAAGGTCGTTTACTTGTTTTATTACTTGAGGGCATTTTGGTCGTCCTAGACCTTTCTTTACGACGGTCTTACAATACCATGTTTTAACCAAAATGTACATTTAACCATAGTCTGTAATGAATCATTATGTTCTTGAGAACATAATGTCTACGAACTAGAATACTAGATTTACCTTACTTAGGTAATCTATTGTTCATTCATGACTCTTTTATCTCTTAACGAACCGTAAGTCCTTTTGAGAGTTTGACCATTACACGTACCTGGCTCGAGTCATAGAATTGACCCGTTTAAATACCTTACACTACTAATCATTAATTAATAGCAACGCAAACCAAATGCCATTTCCCTGTGAACACAAAACTCGACAAGCTATTATTAGATATTATTGTCAAATGGTGATGACCACACCATTTGAACCATTTGGTCTAAATGACCATTTTATCATTATGAGATGGTCTTTAGTTACCATCTCATCATTTATCCATTTCAGTTTACTCATCATGATCATATTACTTAATTCTTTTAACCTATTACAATTTACGCCATAGAATGTCCTTATTTTAGAGTTTAATATTTATTCATCAAACTCGTGACCGAATTACCATATTACCCCTTCTTACTCCTTATGGTTTACACATAAAGTAACCTTTCAAAATTTCATGTTTATTTGTCAACACATGACGATATTACTATTTCCCCCTTTTTATCATCAAATTTGGTTTAATACCATATTTTGCTTATTCCGACCCGTATCAATACACGTTGGAACCTTGTATTTCGAAATCTTGATCCGAATACCAAATCACTTATTCATTTTTAAGTACATAAGTACATTTACCATTTTAAGGATGTAAGCTTAACTTACCTTGAGATCCAATTATGCCCTTTGTCTGCGTACTTGTTCCGTTTGACCCGCTTCTTCCCAAGCCTCCACCTAGCTTGTCAAGCGTCAAACTATCATTCATCATTCGTAAGATGGTTAGGTTAGTCATCATCTAATACGACTATTCCACCTTACGGATTTTATATCGGATATATCATTCGATTTTAGTATAGATCAGTTTTACTTTTAAAAGTTAACTGCCTATTTACTCATACTAACCTACGAACAAGTTTAACAACTCATTTACGCGTTTTGTTAATTACCCGGTAAGCACTATTCTTAGGCCACCAATTGAGTTATGTTTTCCAAACCAAGTTCACATGATTGCTAATATCAATTAACATAGTTTCTACAATCATATGCTAATTTATTAGTCTTGTGCAAGAACATGGGATTGTTTCATCACTATGAAACAACCCATTACATCTTATATATGGAATTTACCCAAACATTAAACTTAGCCAAATACTTTAAACATTCACATTCACATGATGATTTTAAGCATCTATTAACATGTGTTTAACATAAATCTCATCTTATCATCAAAACCCATTTCAAGTCATGTATGAACATCTATTCGAACCTCTAATTTGTTCAAATATATCATACATACATACATACAAGTATGATGATCATAAACACTTATATATCATCAATTTCATCATGTAATCAAAACCTACTTTATAATCTACTTGTTAATCACTAACAAGTAATCTTAAATCAAATTGTGCATAATTTCTTTAAGTTTAACGAAATCAATCATACACATACACTTAATTTCATCTTTGGATCATAATCCAACTATCTAATTGCAAGTACTCTACTTGTCTCAAATTATAACTTTCACCAATCTAAGTTTTTAGACATACCTTATGATCCCCTAATCGAGGTGATCAATTATTTATGTTCATGCACTAATTTGGGTCTCGAATTGATCTTCAATTTGATGGATTAAGCTTGAACTAGGGTTTCCCCTTGTTCTCCAGCCGTAGAACACACACACATACACATTCACTATGTGTTTTATGTTTTTAATTTTTTATATTTATAATACAAGTTCCCTTTTTGGCAGCTTTGGTCCCTCAAGTTTAGTTTTGATTATGAATGAGATTACAACTCATTGTTTGGTTACTTGTATACATGTTTTTAACTAGGTTTATTTGTTCTTAGTCAATTTGTTTATAATTTAACTTTCACCGCTAACGGTCTTTTACCCACTCTTCAATATTTACGTGGTTTGATTACCAAACCCGTTTTTGGGGTGTTACACTTTTGCCTTAGAAGCAAGAACCGTCCATATATTTAGAATATATTTAATATGTGAAACCTCTTTATCGTACGTACCCAATGTGATTCATTACAGCTTTGTCCACCCATACCATAAGTAGAGAGAACATTTCCAAAATTAACCTATCTAGATTCTAGAACATTACTCAAATCTACAAATTATAAATAAGAGCTGTCATCAAATTTTACCACATTTGACACATTGGAAAAGATGAAAATGACCCAAATCAACACATTTTTAAGTAAAGAGCCCAAGCCTATAAGACCATTGAACTATATTACAGCCTGTTTGGGTGAAAGTGTTCACATACTCAACACCAAACTTACCGGAACCTATTGTCACACCCCTACCCGCAGCGGAATAAAAGTCGGGGCATAATTGGGTTATCACCAAAGCTCATGATATTTACTAAAATGTTTCATATTTATTAAATTCAAATTACAAACTTAAATATCCAAAAACAAAATTCATACAATTACAAAGGAAAATCAAAATATATATTTATTCCAAAGCATAAACTTGTTTATTCTTCTAGGTCATCCTAAATGTTTCCTGTCTCAGCTGGATCATCTGTATCATGTGTAAAACGGGGGAGATTTTGGGTCAACAAAAGTTGGCGAGTGAACCTTGATAAAACATTTTAACTAATTTCTTGTTTTATTTAACAAAGAAAATTCGTGCATTAATCACATGTGAGCAAACATATATGTAAACAATCACAAACCACTTTGGATGAGTATATGACATGAAATGATGATGTATTTGAGATCAAGGCTCAATCAAACGGAGCCGATCTAATGAGGCTCCTGATGCTCAACCCGTATCCCACGAGGAACTGATTGGCCTAATGAAATGCGTGCACTGAAATGATAAATTCAATCTACATATAATTCACACAACAATTGATACACATTTGATCATGGGTATGATGTATGCACAAGTGTTTAAATAAAATAAAAGAATAGTACGACACATGATACAACCCAAAACATGATTCAAACAGGGAATTGGTAGAGGTTCACTCACAGTGGATGCGTTTCTTGATGATGATGAATGCGCACGAATTTATGATTCAACCGACGAGAAAAAACTAATCTAAATAATAACGAAATAATTCGATAAATAAATAAATTTTATTTGAGATTAATATTTTTAGTTAGTGCTCTTAATGATATTTTTAGATTTATTTTTATAAGTTTATTGCAAATTTTTAACCTTAGGAATCTTATTTTTAAGTATTTTTAAATAATTTTTAAACTTAATTAAATAAAAATAAGAAAACAGATTTTAAAAAAAATGTTGACCTTGACAGGTCTGACCGGGTCTGACCGCTAATCCCGTCAACCCAATCAATCAAGAAGATCAAAATGTTGTCAACCCTCCCCACAATACCACTAAATGCACCTTCAAGCATTTCAAATCCTGCGACCCTCCAAAATACGAAGGGACTGAAGGTGTCACCGCTCTCCTCCATTGGTTTGAGGAGATGGAAAACACTCTTCTCAATTGCGACTGCCCCGATGATCGCAAGGTGCGATATGCTATCGGTCGTTTGTTTGGAGTAGCACTTACATGGTGGAATACAGAGAAGGCCAAGCGAGGTACTGAGAATGCTATGACTTTGACTTGGGAAGAATTGAGGGAGATCATGACAAGACGTTTCTGTCCAAGAAGCGAAATCAAGAAATTAGAGGATGAGTTCTATTCTTTGAAACAAAAGGAGGGCGACCACACCACATACAACAAGAGATTTCTTGAGTTAAATCAGATGGTCCCCAACTTGTTCACTCCCCTCTAGCGTTTGATCGAGCACTACATTCGAGGTCTTCCTTCAAAAATTCAAGACCCTGTAATAAGTACCACACCTGCAACTTTGAAAGCAGCAATGGAGTTAGCTATAGAGCTCACCGAAAACCGCATACGGAATAAAGACTTCACGGAGGAGAAGAAGAAGGATAAAGCATCAACCGAAACCTCAAACTCCACCCAAACCGAATCCTCTTCTCAACCCACTTCTAAGAGAAAACGAGATGGACAAATTTTTGCTGTCACCCAACACAATCAACCAGCTTCACAAGCCGTACCCCTCCAAGCCATCCCAATCACTCAAGTAGCACCCAACTCAACTTACCCAAATAAGAAACCTTACATCCTCATCCTCAACGCAACACCTGTTTTTATCACCATCCATCTACCTTACCTTGTCCACTGTGTGCAAATTGTGGGCGTTATGGTCATTTGAGCAAAGCTTGTCGCGTTCCTCAAAACCAAATCTCACCCCCTACTCAAAACATGATCCAAACATATCAACAACCCCAATACCCCATGTTTCCATATGTTCGAGCTTGTTTTAATTGTGGCGACCCTACCCACTTTAGAAACACGTGCCCTCGATTGGTTAACATCATAAACGCCCAAGCTAAAGCAAACCCAGTTAACCAAGCAAATCAAGAAAACCTAACCACTAGGCCACCAGCAAGAGGAAGAGCTTACAACATCAACGCTAATCCTGTTGAAGATAATAACGGCCCAAACGAACCACCCAACTAGCCTTCCTTCACCAAGAATCAAGACTCAACTCCAACCTCTAGTTTTTATGTTTTCTTATGTTATCTCAATCTTTACGTATCCAAGTTATAAATTGGGAATTTATGTATCCAAGAATTTTAATGCAAATTGATATTACGGTTTTGTTTTATACCTTTACTCATTGATTTAACTCTCATACCATCATACATCTCGACGTATCTCGATCTCATCATTTAAAGAAGTTGGTTTGTGTCTCACTTTTACATAGACTGACCCCTTCATCATAACAAACGAGAGAGGTACTGTCATCATTCAATCAAGTATCCTTTCAGATTTGAGACTCAAGCTTTGGCTATTGTGTTTGTCTATGTTTTAGAGTCACATCGAACTAATCATAACTTACTGACAAAGCCAATGAAAATTTCACAATGTCACACCCCGACCCGCAGCGGAAATAAGAGTCGGGGCATAATTGGGTTATCACCAAAGCACACGACATTTACTATTATGTTTCATAATTAATGAAGTCAAAGTTACATTCTCAAACATCCAAACATGTTCATTCAATACAAGGGAAAATAACCAAACATAACTATCCAAATACTAAATCGTTTTATTTCTTCTAATCCAGGTCCTATGTGTTCCTAGCTGCTGCTGGTTCACCTGTATCATGTGTAAAATGGGAGGTTTTGGGTCAACATAAGTTGGCGAGTGAACCTTATTAGATAAACATTTGATAATGATTTTATGGTTAGTTTATCAATAAAATATTGTGCATAATCATAAAAGAGCACATGTAAGTAAACAAACATTGGCAAATAGTAGTTACAATTATAACATACATTAACACTTGATAGCATACATGAATATACCAATATCATACGATAACTAACATAAATGAACCGTGCGATCAAGGCTCAATCAAACGGAGCCGATCGTATTGCATGAACTGGAAATGTAAATTGAACTGTGCGCTCAAGGCTAAATCAAACGGAGCCGAACGTATTGCATGAACTGGAAATGTAAATTGAACTGTGCACTCAAGGCTCAATCAAACGGAGCCGAGCGTATTGCATGTATTGAAATGTAAAATGAAATGACCGATCAAGGCTCAATCAAACGGAGCCGATCGTGCGGGCACGCCACAGATCAACCGCATAATAAAATGGGGATCAAGCTCAACCTCGATGGATGGGGAGCTGCGGCCTCGGCAAATGCATGTACTGAAATAATAATTTGCATCCAATAATAACTACTTAACAGCAACAAACTAATACACATGTCATGATATGATGTATGCACAATAATTTTGTTATAATATGTAAATAAACAAAGACACATGATACACCCCAAAATGTGATTAAAACGGGGAATTTGAAAGGTTCACTCACATTGGGTGCGTTGAATTTGAGATGGAGAGATGCGCACGATTTAGATGAGGAAAACTAACCTAAATAATAATGGAAAAATATATTCAGTGGATGAATGTTATTAAGATTTTAATGAAATTTTAGATATATTTTTATGAGTTTATGGCTATTTTCTATCTTTAAAAATGTTATTTTTAAGTATTTTTAATTGATTTTTAAATTAAATTAAATAAATAAATATATAAAAAAAATATTATTTTTTTTACTGTTGACCGTTGACCGTTGACAGGTTCGGTCAGCGGTAAATTCCTGCGCCGGGCGGGATTCGAACCGGCGACCTTCCATTCATGTGCACGTAGCTCTACCAACTGAGCTACGTATAAACTCGGTTTTAATTATATTTATTTACTTATTTGAATTAACCGAAAATTCCTTTATTTTGCAAAAACGTTTTAATTCCATGGACCGGTGCTCGGGACAGGATTCGAACGCGCGACGTGAAGTTTATCTTGCACACAGTCCACCGCTGGACTGTGTGTCTAACCCGGTTATATTCTTGATTTATATTATACTTAACAACTACCCGTTTCAACCCGGGTTAGTTCATGATTAAAAAAAAAGAATGTTATTACACAAGCGTGCGCGTAGCAAGGATCGAACTCGGGACGTGAATATGAAATTTGCACACAGTCCACCGCTGGACTGTGTGTCTAACCCGTTTATAATTCGGATTTTAATTACTCTTATATTCTGATAGAACTTCATCTTCTTCACCGATTACACAGGCAACATAACTCGACTGATTACGATTGATTTGTGGTTTACAAAGTTTTTAGACATTAACAGCAATTCAAGAGTAAGGAATGGAGAGAGTTTAAGGAACAGAATTTACCGATTGAAGATAATCAAATAAATCCGGCGAAGGTTTGTCGGTATTTGAAATGAACTCCGACTGTTGAACCAATTAACAGCGTTGATCGATTACTCATAAAGTTGTGTTACTTAAACAAGGTTTAAAAGAAGTTTTGGATATCATACCAGTTCACAGTTGGATTCCGGCAGTCTCAGAAACTTTCCGGCGAAGATAAGATTTCCGATATATGTTGGCTAAGATTGATTCTGATGATGGAGTTGTGTTAGAGATTGACTAATCACATGTTTTAAACAAAAAGAGTCGAAGGAATTACCGTGAGAATGTGAGTCCCGGTTTTCCGGTGACTTGCAGAAAAATTTCGGCGAACAGATTCAGAAGATCTTATGGTTCAGGAATGCGACGAAAATGAAATTGGATATTGTTGTGATAGTTCTGAATCGTGTAAATGATCTGGAGCTCGAAATAAATCAGAACTTGATGAAATTTTCGGTTTCAAAAGCCGAAATGATAAAGCTTAATGTTCAATCAATTCTGACTTAATTAGAAACCGTCGCATATCGGTTATAACTGAAATGGTGAGGTAAACAATCGATTTAACGATTGGTTTGCCGATTATCGGTTTTCAGGTGGCATCAACGGTTAAATCGAGTTTGCGTATAAGATCCAATTGTTTGCCTAGTGTTAACAGAAAACACATTGTGGCGGAGTGGTTTAGTGAAAGAAAGTTAAGTTGTTTTGAAGGCTTGGCTGACCCGGGTTCGAGTCCCGGCAGCTACAAATTTTTTTATTTATTTTATTTTAACTTTTTATCAAATATAATTTTTATAGTTTAGTTTATTTATTAATTATGTAACGTTTAAACTCAAAATAATCATAAATAATTAACGAATCTTTTATAACATGGTACAAGATTACAAAACGGAGCGGGTTTTGGAGACCCGATTTTTACAAATGTTACAGTATCCCCTACTTTTAGGAATTTCGTCCCGAAATTTAAACAGTTGAAGTAGTAGGAAAAAGATGCGGGTATTTTTCACGCATTGAGTCTTCACGTTCCCAAGTAAACTCAGGTCCCCGTTTCGACTCCCAGCGTACCCTAACAATTGGAATGCGACTTCGTCGTAGACGCTTTTCTCCATAGTCCATAATCTCCACTGGTCTTTCAATAAAATGTATGGATTCATCAATCTGAATATCTTCCAATGGAATATGGAGATTCTCATCAGCGAGGCACTTCTTCAAGTTCGACACGTGAAATGTGGGATGAATCCTGTCGAGTTCTTCCGGTAGGTCAAGCTTGTATGCTACAGGACCTACTCTTTCGAGTATCTTGAAAGGTCCTACGTAACGTGGTGCTAGCTTTCCCTTTTGACCAAAACGAACTACTCCCTTCCACGGTGATACTTTTAAAAGCACATGATCACCAATGCTAAACTCCAAGGGCTTCCGTCGTTTATCTGCGTAACTCTTTTGACGACTTTGAGCCGCTAGAAGATTGTTTCGGATTTGATGAATCTTATCTGTGGTTTCTTGGATCAATTCTGGACCAGTAATTTGTGCTTCCCCAATTTCGTGCCAACAAACAGGAGATCGGCACTTTCGACCATATAAAGCTTCAAAAGGTGCCATGCCGATGCTAGAATGATAGCTGTTGTTGTACGAAAATTCAACTAACGGTAGGTGGGCGTCCCAATTTCCCTTGAAGTCTATGACACGTGCCCTAAGCATGTCCTCAAGAGTTTGAATGGTGCGCTCAGACTGTCCATCAGTTTGAGGATGATAGGCGGTACTGAGATCTAATCGAGTGCCCATAGCGGATTGTACTGCTTGCCATGTTCGTGAGGTGAAACGACCATCACGATCAGAAATAATACTTAATGGTACCCCGTGTCGGCTTACGATTTCGTTGATATAAATACACGCAAGCTTTTCGTTCTTGAAATCTTCTCGAATAGGAATAAAGTGAGCTGATTTTGTAAGTCGGTCAATAATCACCCATATAGTGTCATACCCACTAGAAGTGCGAGGCAACCCGGTAATGAAATCCATGGTTATATTTTCCCACTTCCATACAGGTATTTCCGGTTGGACTAGAAGTCCTGAGGGTCTTTGGTGTTCAGCCTTCACCTTAGAACATGTGAGACACTTGGAAACAAAAACGGCAATATCTTTCTTCATTCCAGGCCACCAATAGGTGTACCGTAGGTCTTGATACATCTTATCGGCTCCTGGGTGTATAGAATATCGCGTTTTATGAGCTTCATGCATGAGTGTTTCACGAAGATTGATGTGGTTAGGAATCCAGATACGATCTAGGTAATACAAAATACCATCAGATTTAGTTTCAAGTTTTAGCTCGGCTCCACAGGACATCTCCTTTCGTACATCTTCTTCTGTTATTGAAACGTGTTGGGCTTCTCGAATTTGATCTTTAATGTCGGTTACAATTTGCGAACATAGAAGATGAATGGAGTTCGCATAACCCTTTCGACTAAGTGCATCAGTCACCACATTTGCTTTACCAGGGTGGTATCTAATTTCACAGTCGTAATCATTTAGGAGTTCGACCCATCTTCGTTGCCTCATATTTAACTCTTTTTTATTGAAGATATGCTGAAGACTCTTGTGGTCAGTGTATATTTCACACTTAGTACCATAGAGATAATGTCTCCATATCTTAAGAGCGAATACAACGGCTCCAAGTTCGAGGTCATGAGTGGTGTAGTTCTTTTCATGAGTCTTGAGTTGCCTTGAGGCATAAGCTATGACTTTTCCTCTTTGCATGAGAACGCAACCTAATCCTTGCCCTGACGCGTCGCAATAGACTACAAAATCATCACAACCTTCAGGAAGAGTGAGGATTGGGGCATCACAAAGTTTTTGCTTAAGAGTTTGAAAAGCTTCTTCTTGCTTGGGTCCCCATACGAATGGTTTTCCCTTATGGGTTAAAGCCGTGAGTGGCACCGCAATGCGAGAGAAGTTTGAAATGAACCGACGATAATAGCCAGCAAGTCCAAGAAAAGACCTTACTTCGGTTGGTGTACGTGGAGCTTGCCATTCTTGAACTGTTTTGATCTTTGATGGGTCAACATGTATTCCTTTGTCATTGACTACATGCCCGAGAAATTGCACCTCTTTTAACCAGAATTCACATTTAGAGAACTTGGCATAAAGCTTTTCCTTTTCTAGAAGTGCAAGAACGAGTCGTAGATGACGCTCACGATCAGCTTTAGATTTTGAATAGATAAGAATATCGTCGATGAATACAATAACAAATCGATCGAGGTAAGGTTTGCAGACTCTATTCATTAGGTCCATGAAAACAGCTGGTGCGTTGGTTAATCCAAACGGCATAACCATGAATTCATAGTGACCATAACGAGTTCGAAAAGCAGTTTTAGGGACGTCTTCTTCATGCACTCTAAGCTGATGATAGCCAGATCGAAGGTCGATTTTCGAAAAGCAACTGGCACCTTGTAGTTGGTCAAGTAGATCATCTATGCGAGGTAAAGGATATCGATTTTTTATGGTTAACTTGTTGAGCTCTCTGTAGTCGATGCACATCCGAAAAGATCCATCTTTCTTCTTTACAAAAAGGACAGGTGCACCCCAAGGAGATGAGCTGGGGCGTATGAATCCCTTGTCAGTCAACTCTTGCAATTGACTGACTAGCTCTTGCATTTCAGAGGGGGCTAACCTATATGGAGATTTTGCCACTGGTGTAGCACCAGGTATAAGATCGATACGGAATTCGACATCTCTGATTGGAGGAAGTCCTGAAATGTCGTCAGGAAAAACTTGTGGAAAATCTTTTACAACAGGAATATCTTCAAGTTTCTTCTCTGTGGTCCCCTTCTTGATGATATGGGCTAAAAACGCGACATAATTCTTGCGAAGGTATTTTTGAGCTTGAATACAAGACATTAAGTTGAGCCCTTTCGACGAGGTTTCTCCAATGATTCGAAGAGTCTGACCGTTTGAAAGAGGAATACGAATAAATTTCTCACGACATACAACTTCCGCATGATGTTGACTGAGCCAATCCATCCCGATTATGATGTCGAAACTTCCCAGCTTCATAGGAATAAGATCGACTGAGAAATCGTGGTCGTTTAAGGTGAGTGTACAGTTGCGTAAAATAGAGTCTAATGAAACTGGTTTTCCGTCCGCAACTTCCACCGTTATGGATTCCGCGAGCTTATCCCGATTTTTACTTAAGATAGGTTCAAATTCTAATGACACGAAACTTCTATCCGCACCAGTATCAAATAACATAGAGGCATATCTACCATTTATAAGAAACGTACCGTTAACCACATTGCCGTCAGCTCTGGCCTGGTTTGCGTTAATATTGAAACCTCTTCCTCTAGCAGGTGGAGGAGCTTGGTTCGCTTGATTCACAGGGTTGGCTTGGGCCTGAGCATGAATAATATTGACCAGCCTTGGACATGTGTTTCTGAAATGACTTGGGTCGCCGCAATTGAAACAAGCACGCATAGGTTGGCCCATAGGGTAAT
The DNA here is from genome assembly GCA_947069175.1 of Scalesia atractyloides. Classification (NCBI taxonomy): domain Eukaryota; kingdom Viridiplantae; phylum Streptophyta; class Magnoliopsida; order Asterales; family Asteraceae; genus Scalesia; species Scalesia atractyloides. The sequence continues at coordinate 97,789,449 of CAMTDV010000008.1, forward strand.
TGGGTTGATAGTATGTTTGGGCTAAATGTTGGGTGGGTGGAAATGTTAGTTGTTGTTGTGCTTGACCTATTAGCTGTTGGTGGGTTTGGGTTATAGGTTGGTGGCGGTTTGTTCGTTGAGACGTGCGGCAGTTTTGAATAGTGTGTCCGGCGCGACCGCAGCCGCTACAGTATTGGCAAGGATAATCAGGGGAGTGGTGATACTGACAACGGTTACATTTTGGTAGTGGCCCTGTGTATGGTTTTCTGTATGGCGCGGGTGGAGGAGTGGCTTGATTGATGGGTGCAGCAAGAATAGGGGTGTTGGTTTGGGTGACTGCAAAGTTCTTGGTGTTACGCTTCCTCTTATTAGCAAACTTAGAGGAAGGAGTGTGGTGGTTTGAGGTTTGTCCCTCAGCAGGGGCTTTCTTCTTTTCTTCTTTGAACTTCCCATTGCGAATTCGATTTTCAGTCAGTTCCGTTGCCAACTCCATGGCAGCTTCGAGTGTTACCGGTGAAACGCTGAGAACCGAATCTTGGATCTTCGAGGGAAGTCCTCGAATGTAATGTTCGATCAGACGATAGGTTGGAGTGAATAAGTTTGGAACCATTTGGTTCAACTCTAAGAACCTCTTGTTGTAAGTAGAGTGATCACCCTCTTTTTGCTTCAAGGCATGAAATTCATCCTCCAATTTCTTAATTTCACTTCTAGGACAGAATCGCCTAGTCATGATTTCCCTTAACTCCTCCCAAGTTAAGGCCATCGCATCTTCCGTTCCCCTCTTTCCTTTCTCAGTATTCCACCAAGTGAGAGCTACACCAAGTAGTCTCCCGGTGGCGTAACGAACTTTGCGATCCTCAGGACAATCGCAGTTTAAGAAAACGTTTTCCATCTCCTCGAACCAATGTAGGAGAGCAGTGACTCCCTCAGTCCCTTCGAATTTTGGAGGATCACAGAACTTAAAATGTTTGTAAGAGCATTTGATGGTAGGAGGGTTGTTGATGTTCTGGTCCTGTTGTTGAGGAGGGTTAGTAGGATTTGTAGCAAGGGCTTGTTGTACTTGTACTACGATGTCAGGCAATATCGTGGCCATTTGATTCGCGATATGAGTGGCCAAACGTTCCCGAGACTTTTCCGATTTCCTACCCCTTCGATGCTGTCTAGACGACATCTACAGGATCATAAAATGAGAAGATTGTGAGTTTATGGTGTTTTTTTAGGTGTCATGTGTCTTTAAGAAAATGAAAATAACATAAATATCAATAATGCAACTACATCCAAAGGATGTCTTGGGTTCGCTCATGTTGGGCCTCAAATGTCCCCCATACCTTCACCTACATAGTCATGTGGGCCCCCATGGCTATTGGCTTGGTAGGATTCACATTAGTATTGGCAATTTAACACTCGCATCCCCGAATGCAAACCACAAAATATGCTCATGAGATGTTTGGTCGGAACGTGTCCAGGTGTAGACACAATGACAACTCAAAGTGGGATTAGCTCTCACGACGTTTGGTATAGCATGCTTTGGCCTAATAGGTATTTCGTACTCTCATCGTTAGTCCCCAGGTAGGCAACTGGTCCTTTATTTTGGATTTATACGAATGCCAGCCTAGACAGGACGTTCCGACTACCGGTACTAGTACCCTTCCAGTCATGAGAACTCACTTTGATGAGATTTGAAAACACGAAAATCATTGTAAAATCGATCATGATGTGGTGGGTGCTTGCATGGATGTGATATGTTATGATCATACGATTTCATGATAGGCATTATTTGATAATACATACTTATGAACATGCTTGTACAATATCAAATGTAACATTTAACATAAACATATAAACATCATGAAATTTGGCATATAACACACAAAATTTTTCTAAGTTTCTAATCGACTATAGTATAGGCTCTAAGGGTCTAATAACCTATCCTATATCCCTATAGTCATGGCTCTGATACCAATCTGTCACACCCCGACCCGCAGCGGAAATAAGAGTCGGGGCATAATTGGGTTATCACCAAAGCACATGACATTTACTATTATGTTTCATAATTAATGAAGTCAAAGTTACATTCTCAAACATCCAAACATGTTCATTCAATACAAGGGAAAATAACCAAACATAACTATCCAAATACTAAATCGTTTTATTTCTTCTAATCCAGGTCCTATGTGTTCCTAGCTGCTGCTGGTTCACCTGTATCATGTGTAAAATGGGAGGTTTTGGGTCAACATAAGTTGGCGAGTGAACCTTATTAGATAAACATTTGATAATGATTTTATGGTTAGTTTATCAATAAAATATTGTGCATAATCATAAAAGAGCACATGTAAGTAAACAAACATTGGCAAATAGTAGTTACAATTATAACATACATTAACACTTGATAGCATACATGAATATACCAATATCATACGATAACTAACATAAATGAACCGTGCGATCAAGGCTCAATCAAACGGAGCCGATCGTATTGCATGAACTGGAAATGTAAATTGAACTGTGCGCTCAAGGCTAAATCAAACGGAGCCGAACGTATTGCATGAACTGGAAATGTAAATTGAACTGTGCACTCAAGGCTCAATCAAACGGAGCCGAGCGTATTGCATGTATTGAAATGTAAAATGAAATGACCGATCAAGGCTCAATCAAACGGAGCCGATCGTGCGGGCACGCCACAGATCAACCGCATAATAAAATGGGGATCAAGCTCAACCTCGATGGATGGGGAGCTGCGGCCTCGGCAAATGCATGTACTGAAATAATAATTTGCATCCAATAATAACTACTTAACAGCAACAAACTAATACACATGTCATGATATGATGTATGCACAATAATTTTGTTATAATATGTAAATAAACAAAGACACATGATACACCCCAAAATGTGATTAAAACGGGGAATTTGAAAGGTTCACTCACATTGGGTGCGTTGAATTTGAGATGGAGAGATGCGCACGATTTAGATGAGGAAAACTAACCTAAATAATAATGGAAAAATATATTCAGTGGATGAATGTTATTAAGATTTTAATGAAATTTTAGATATATTTTTATGAGTTTATGGCTATTTTCTATCTTTAAAAATGTTATTTTTAAGTATTTTTAATTGATTTTTAAATTAAATTAAATAAATAAATATATAAAAAATATTTTTTTTACTGTTGACCATTGACCGTTGACCGTTGACCGGTTCGGTCAGCGGTAAATTCCTGTTCCGGGCGGGATTTGAACCGGCGACCTTCCATTCACGTGCACGTAGCTCTACCAACTGAGCTACGTGACTAACCCGTTATAAACTCGGTTTTAATTATATTTATTTACTTATTTGAATTAACCGAAAATTCCTTTATTTTGCAAAAACGTTTTAATTCCATGGACCGGTGCTCGGGACAGGATTCGAACGCGCGACGTGAAGTTTATCTTGCACACAGTCCACCGCTGGACTGTGTGTCTAACCCGGTTATATTCTTGATTTATATTATACTTAACAACTACCCGTTTCAACCTGGGTTAGTTCATGATTAAGAAAAAAGAATGTTATTACACAAGCGTGCGCGTAGCAAGGATCGAACTCGGGACGTGAATATGAAATTTGCACACAGTCCACCGCTGGACTGTGTGTCTAACCCGTTTATAATTCGGATTTTAATTACTCTTATATTCTGATAGAACTTCATCTTCTTCACCGATTACACAGGCAACATAACTCGACTGATTACGATTGATTTGTGGTTTACAAAGTTTTTAGACAATAACAGCAATTCAAGAGTAAGGAATGGAGAGAGTTTAAGGAACAGAATTTACCGATTGAAGATAATCAAATAAATCCGGCGAAGGTTTGTCGGTATTTGAAATGAACTCCGACTGTTGAACCAATTAACAGCATTGATCGATTACTCATAAAGTTGTGTTACTTAAACAAGGTTTAAAAGAAGTTTTGGATATCATACCAGTTCACAGTTGGATTCCGGCAGTCTCAGAAACTTTCCGGCGAAGATAAGATTTCCGATATATGTTGGCTAAGATTGATTCTGATGATGGAGTTGTGTTAGAGATTGACTAATCACATGTTTTAAACAAAAAGAGTCGAAGGAATGACCGTGAGAATGTGAGTCCCGGTTTTCCGGTGACTTGCAGAAAAATTCCGGCGAACAGATTCAGAAGATCTTATGGTTCAGGAATGCGACGAAAATGAAATTGGATATTGTTGTGATAGTTCTGAATCGTGTAAATGATCTGGAGCTCGAAATAAATCAGAACTTGATGAAATTTTCGGTTTCAAAAGCCGAAATGATAAAGCTTAATGTTCAATCAATTCTGACTTAATTAGAAACCGTCGCATATCGGTTATAACTGAAATGGTGAGGTAAACAATCGATTTAACGATTGGTTTGCCGATTATCGGTTTTCAGGTGGCATCAACGGTTAAATCGAGTTTGCGTATAAGATCCAATTGTTTGCCTAGTGTTAACAGAAAACACATTGTGGCGGAGTGGTTTAGTGAAAGAAAGGTAAGTTGTTTTGAAGGCTTGGCTGACCCGGGTTCGAGTCCCGGCAGCTACAAATGTTTTTTATTTATTTTATTTTAACTTTTTATCAAATATAATTTTTATAGTTTAGTTTATTTATTAATTATGTAACGTTTAAACTCAAAATAATCATAAATAATTAACGAATCTTTTATAACATGGTACAAGATTACAAAACGGAGCGGGTTTTGGAGACCCGATTTTTACAAATGTTACAGACAAGAATATGGTGGATACGCCGCTGGTACTTCCTATATATAAGTATTCTTGTCAAATGATCAAAAGCATTGTCAGGCGGTTATGAGAAGTTCCGTGTAGGTTTTAATATCGTCATGGTTGAAGTTTTGTTTCAAACATATCATTTCCCTCAAAACCCTTATGCGTGAGATCATACCTAGTCAATCAACTCTGTTTATCCATGTTCCGCATTTTCATAACTTAGGCATCAAAAAGTGATTCCTGTAACAGGGTATTCAACCCTTACTAGGAACGTTACCACGCCTCAAATAAAATTTAAACACTCACCCTCTTCTGATATTGTAACTGTCAAAATTAAAACACCCTCCTTTCGAGTCAAACATACCACTACTACTTAAATTTCGGGACGAAATTTCTAAAAGTAGGGGATACTGTAACATTCGTCGAAAAACGGGTTTCCAAACCCACTTCGTTTATAAATCAAATACTCAGTTATAATTTTTCGTTGCGGTATTTATTGCTCAGATAAATTTTAAACGATACATAATTAATAAATATATTAGAATTTAAAAACCATAATTTATAATTACTAATAAAAAATGAATAAAAAATAAATGGAGACACCGGGTTTCGAACCCGGGTCACCCACAAACTTATACACACACAGCTTTCACCACTCCGCCACACGCACTTGTTGTGAAATTCTGGAACAAATAAAAACTTAACTGAAAACTCGCGTGTCACCTGTTTGAACCAAGACTGTAACCATCAAAAATCGAAGTAACGTCGCAAATTACGTCTTGATTTGGGGAAAATGTTTTCTAGATGTGAGTTAAACGAAATTAGTGGGTCAACAATGATTGAAATCGGTTAAGCAATCATGATGTTAATTACATCTTGACCAAAATTTTTGAAACCGAAATGTAAATTCAAACCAGCATCTACCTATAAATAGCATCCCTTGAACTCAATAGAACTCGCTCACACTCTCTAGTAATCTCACAAAATCTCTCTAAACGCTCTCGGAATTCAAAACCCACTTCGCATTAAATTGGAACTCGCCGGAACAACCACCGGAGCCTCACCGAAATATCAAGCCGGTATAACTCTCACTCTTATTTCAATTCCCTCATGTCAATAATATCGTGTATAAACAGAAACGAACAAAACCAATTTATCAGTTAACAGTTGTTTTGTTAGGAAGAAGACGAAGTCTAAGAGGTGTATAAATATAATTAAAATCCGAAGTATCACCGGGTTAGACACACAGTCCAGTGGTGGACTGTGAGCGATCATAATGTTCACGTCACGAGTTCGAGCCACACCTGTTTCGACTTTCTGAAACAAAACCAATCTTTTTAAAACCTATTCAGATCATCCTTCAACATGTATATAAATATAGTATAATCCCGATGGGTTAGACACCCAGCCCAGTTGGTCGGGCTGGGTGCAAGTTAAGTCGATGGTCATGGGTTCGAAACATGTTCTGCGCGTCCGGTTCAAGCCAGTATAAACCTTTTTAATTAATTAAATTCCAAATTTAAACCAGTAAGTATATAAATATAATTAAAATCAGAAATATTTCGAGTTAGACACGTAGCTCAGTTGGTAGAGCTGCGTGCACGTATACGAGAGGTCCCGAGTTCAAACCTCACTCAGCGTGTAATTAAACACAGTCCGACCGGTCAACGGTCAATGGTCAACGGTCAAAAAGTCAACTTTTTATTTTTCTTTTATTTATTTATTTAATTGAAAAATCAATTAAAAATACCTCAAAATAAGGTTTTAAAGCCTAAAAACTTGCATTAAATTCACAAAAATAAATCTAAAAATCTTATTAAGAGCACTAATTAAAAATATTAATCTCAAATGAACTTTATTTATTTATCGAATTATTACATTATTATTTAGGTTAGTTTTCCTCCTCGGTCGAATCACAAATTCGTGCGCATTCATCATTATCAAGGAACGCACCCACTGTGAGTGAATTCATACAAATTCCCCTTTTTATTCATGTTTTGGGGTGTCATGTGTCGCTTTAATTATTTCATTTATTCAAACTCGTGCTATTACCATTATATGATCTAAACTCGATATGTAAATATTGTTTGTTGTGATGTGTGTTTACATTTTGTCAAGTTGCGTGCAAATCATTCATTAGGCCCATCAGTTCTACGTTGGAGACGGGTTGAGCATCAGGTGCCTCATTGTTCATAATTTGGTGTGTGCTTGTGCATTAATTGAGATTATGTGATTATGTTGTGATGTGTGTTTACATTTTTGCCAAGTTGCGTGCAAATCATTCATTAGGCCTATCAGTTCCTCGTGGGAGACGAGTTGAGCATCAGGTGCCTCATTAGATCGGCTCCGTTTGATTAAGCCTTGATCTCATTGTTCATCATTTGGTGTGTGTGTGTGCATTAATTAATATTATGTGTATTGTGATTAAATTTACATTTACGTTTACTCATATGTGGTTATGCACCTTTTTATAACCAATATAATAAATATGTCCAAATGTTTTCATAGGATTCACTCGCCAACTTTTTGTTGACCCAAAACCCTATTTTTACACATGATACAGGTGGACAGGTTGAAGCAAGGAACACATAGGAAATTGCCTTAGAAGAAAAATAATGAAGTCATGAAAAATGTATAGAACATGTTGTACTTGTATGTTTATTGTAATGTTCTCCTTTAAAAAAAAATAAATATGAAACTTTATAGTAAATGTCATGAGCTTTGATGAAAACCCAATCATGCCCCGGCTACCATTTCCGCTGCGGGTCAGGGTGTGACACACGGTCTGAAATGATGCTTAATGGTACACCATGACGGCTTACGATCTCGTTGATGTAGATACGAGCTAACTTCTCGTTCTTGAAGTCCTCGCGAATCGGAATGAAATTAGATGACTTTGTAAGACGATCGATTACTACCCATATGGTGTCATACCCATTGGAGGTGCGAGGTAACCCGGTAATGAAGTCCATGGTTATGTTTTCCCACTTCCATACAGGTATTTCGGGTTGGACTAGAAATCCTGAAGGTCTTTGATGTTCAGCTTTTACTTTGGAACAGGTAAGGCACTTGGAAATAAAAACAGCGATATCCTTTCTCATGCCAGGCCACCAGTAGGTGTATCGTAGGTCTTGATACATCTTGTCGGATCCTGGGTGTACAGAGTATCGTGTTTTGTGCGCCTCATTCATGAGGAAATCACGAAGGTTATCGCGATCAGGAATCCATATGCGGTTTAAATAGTATAATATACCGTCGGATTTGGTTTCGATTTTTAGTTCAGCTCCACATGACAACTCATCGCGTATGTCATTTTCTGTTACAGAAACATGTTGAGCTGCCCGGATTCGATCGTTGATGTCGGTTATGATTTACGAACATAGAAGACGAATGGAGTTCGCATAACCTTTTCGACTGAGCGCATCGGCCACCACGTTTGCCTTGCCAGGATGATACCGAATTTCACAGTCTTAGTCCTTGAGAAGTTCGACCCATCTTCGTTGCCTCATATTCAACTCCTTCTGGTTGAAGATATGTTGTAGACTCTTATGGTCAGTGTATATTTCACACTTGGTACCGTAGAGGTAATGTCTCCATATCTTGAGAGCGAATACAACGGCTCCAAGTTCCAGGTCGTGGGTGGTGTAATTTTTCTCGTGAACCTTGAGTTGCCTAGAGGCATAGGCTATCACTTTTCCTCTTTGCATCAATACACAGCCTAGCCCTTGCCCTAATGCGTCGCAATATACCACAAAGTCATCGCAACCCTCAGGGAGTGTGAGGATAGGTGCGTCACAAAGTTTTTGCTTTAGAGTTTGGAAGGCCTCCTCTTGCTTAGGTCCTCATATGAAGGGTTTTCCTTTATGGGTCAAGGCCGTGAGTGGTACAGCAATACGGGAAAATTGGCAATGAAGCTTCAATAGTAACCAGCCAAACCAAGAAATGACCTAACTTCGGTAGGGGTACGTGGCGCTTGCCATTCCTGTAATGCCTTGATTTTTGAAGGATCGACATGAATTCCCTTGTCATTGACGACATGTCCAAGGATTTGTACTTCTCCTAACCAGAATTCGTATTTTGAGAACTTAGCGTAAAGCTTTTCAGTCCTTAAGAGTGTAAGGATGAGTCGAAGGTGTCGCTCATGATCGGATTTAGACTTGGAGTAGATAAGGATGTCGTCGATGAAGACTATGACGAAACGGTCGAGGTAGGGTTTGCATACCCGATTCATTAAATCCATGAAGACAGCGGGGGCATTGGTTAAACCGAAGGGCATGACCATGAACTCGTAATGACCATAACGAGTCCGGAAGGCGGTTTTTGGGATATCTTCTTCGTGCACTCTGAGCTGATGATAACCAGAACGAAGGTCGATTTTTGAAAAGCAGGTGGCACCTTGAAGTTGGTCTAGGAGGTCATCAATGCGAGGCAGTGGATAGCGATTTTTAACTGTTAACTTGTTGAGTTCTCTATAATCGATGCACATGCGAAACGTTCCATCTTTCTTCTTCACAAAAAGAACAGGTGCACCCCAAGGCGACGAGCTAGGAAGTATGAATCCTTTGTCGGTCAACTCTTGCAGTTGACTGGTCAATTCTTGCATCTCGGATGGGGCTAATCTATAAGGAGATTTTGCGACCGGCGTAGCGCCAGGTACAAGATCGATGCGAAATTCGACTTCTCTCACAGGAGGAAGTCCTGAAATGTCGTCGGGAAAGACTTGTGGGAATTCCTTCACAATTGGGATATCTTCGAGTTTCCTCTCCTTGTTTCCCTTTTTGACGACGTGAGTTAGGAATGCGACATAGTTCTTGCGGAGATATCTTCGGGCTTGAAGGCAGGACATTAATTTGAGTCCTTTCGAAGGGGTTTCCCCAAAAATACGTAGTGTCTGACCGTCTGCAAGAGGAATGCGAATGAATTTTTCGTGGCACACCACTTCAGCGTGATGCTGGCTGAGCCAGTCCATACCGATTATAACATCGAAACTTCCCAACTTCATAGGAATGAGGTCTATTGAAAAATCGTGATCGTTTAGAGTGAGGGTACAATTGCGTATAATAGAATTTAATGAAACGGGTTTTCCGTCAGCAACTTCCACCGTTAGAGATTCGATGAGATTAACACGAGGTTGGTCGAGGATAGGTTCAAATTCTAAGGACACAAAGCTCTTATCCGCACCAGTATCGAATAATATGGATGCATAACTACCATTGATGAGAAACGTACCATTGACCACGTTGTTGTCAGCCCTGGCTTGGTTGGCATTGATATTGAAAGCCCTCCCTCTGGCAGGTGGGGGAGCTTGGTTAGCTTGGTTTACTGGGTTTGCGTGAGCTTGAGCATGGATGATGTTCACTAGGCGTGGACATGTGTTCCGGAAGTGGTTTGGGTCCCACAGTTGAAACAAGCTCGCATGGGATGCATCATGGGGTAGTTGGGTTGGTAGTAAGGTTGGGCTGCGTGTTGTGAAGGTGGTAGAAGTAAGGGTTGTTGGGTTTGGCCCACTATCTGATTTTGGGTTTGGGTTGGAGGTTGATTGCGGTTCATTCGTTGAAAGGTACGGCAGGTTTGGATGGTGTGACCCGCACGGCCACAACTTGTGCAATGTTGGCAGGGGTTTTCGGGAGGGTGATGGTATTGACAGCGGTTGCACTTTGGGTGTGGGCCAATGTATGGCTTTCTGAATGGTGCAGCTGGAGGAGCAATTTGGGTGATTGGTGCAGCAGTGATAGGAGAGTTGGTTTGAGTGACAGCAAAATTCTTGCCATTTCGCTTCCTCTTACCAGCAAACTTCGAGGATGAGACGAGGTGTTTTGGAGTTGGGGTCTCAATGTGTGCTTTCTTCTTCTCATCTTTGAACTTGCCGTTTCGAATGCGATTTTCAGTGAGTTCTGTAGCAAACTCCATTGCGGCTTCAAGTGTTGCAGGCGAAGTGCTTAAAACCGAATCTTGAATTTCGAGGGGAGACCTCGAATGTAGTGTTCAACTAAGCGGTACAAGGGGGTGAACAAATTTGGGATCATCTGGTTCAACTCGAGAAATCTCTTATTATATGAAGTGTGGTCTCCTTCCTTTTGTTTCAGTGCGTGGAATTCGTCTTCCAGCTTTTTGATCTCGCTTCTTGGACAGAACCGTCTTGTCATGAGTTCCCTTAACTCTTGACATGGCATCTTCAACTCCTCGCTTACCCTTTTCCGTGTTCCACCAGGTAAGGGCTATCCCAAACAGTCTTCCAGTCGCGTAACGTACCTTACGGTCCTCGGGACAATCGCAATTAAGGAAAGTGTTTTCCATTTCTTCAAACCAGTGAAGGAGGGCGGTAACACCTTCGGTCCCTTCATATTTTGGGGGATCGCAGGATTTGAAGTGTTTGTAGGTGCACTTGGGGGTTTTGGAAGGAGGATTGGCGACGCTCTGGTCTTCTTGGTTGGGAGGGTTGATGGGATTAGCGGTGAGAGCTTGTTGAACTTGAAGCACGATGTCAGGAAGCACTGCGGCCATTTGTTTAGCAATTTGTGTGGCCAAGCGTTCGCTTGACTTTCCTGACTTTCTACCTCCACGTAGTTGCCTAGCCGACATCTACAGGAACATATATATGAAGATTGTGAGTTTAAGAATTTTCTAGGTGTCATGTGTCGTAAAAAGAATGAAAAACAACATAACTGACAATAATTTAACTACATCCATAGGATGCCTTGGGTTTGCTCATGTTTGGGCCACCAAATGTCCCCCATACCATTGCCTGTGTAGTCATGTGGGCCCCCATGACTATTGGGCTTGGTAGGATTCACATTGGTGTCGGCGGGTTAACACTCGCACCACCCGAATGAAAATCGTAAAACATGATTGCGAGATGTATGGTAGGAGGGTGTCTAGGTGTAGACACAATGACAACTCAAAGTGGGGTTAGTTCACACGACGTTTGGTATAGCATGCTTTGGCCTAATAGGTCCTTCGTACTCTCATCGTTAGTCCCCAGGTAGGCAAACTGGTCCTTTATTTTGGATTTATACGAATGCCAAGCCTAGACAGGACGTTCCGACTACCGGTACTCGTACCCTTCCAGTTACTACATGCCCATCGTGAGAACTCACTTTGATGTGATTTGAAAAATACAAAATCATTGCAAAAATCATGGAAATCGTGAGGTGTGTGCTCTCATATATATGATATGTCATGAGGATATGAATTATGATGAGCATTGCATATTAACATGTACTTGTGAGCGTGCTTGCATAATATTGGGTGTGAAAATAAACATGAAACATATAAACATCATGAATTTTGCATGTAACGCATAAACAATTAAAATTTAATCAACTATAGTATAGGCTCTAAGGGTCTAATAACATATCCTATATCCCTATAGTCAAGAGCTCTGATACCAATCTGTCACACCCCGAACCGTAGCAGAATAAAGTCGGGGCATAATTAGGTTATCACCAAAGCTCATGATATTTACTAAGATGTTTCATATTTATTAAATTCAAATTACAAACTTAAATATCCAAAAACAAAGTTCATACAATTACAAAGGAAAATGAAACTATATATTTATTCCAAAGCATAAACTTGTTTATTCTTCTAGGCCATCCTAAGTGTTTCCTGTCTCAGCTGGATCACCTGTATCATGTGTAAAACGGGGGAGATTTTGGGTCAACAAAAGTTGGCGAGTGAACCTTGATAAAACATTAACAAAGAAAATCTGTGCATTAATCACATGTGAGCAAACATATATGTAAACAATCACAAACCACTTTGGATGAGTATATGACATGAAATGATGATGTATTTGAGATCAAGGCTCAATCAAACGGAGCCGATCTAATGAGGCTCCTGATGCTCAACCCGTATCCCACGAGGAACTGATGAGCCTAATGAAATGCGTGCACTGAAATGATAAATTCAATCTACATATAATTCACACAACAATTGATACACATTTGATCACGGATATGATGTATGCACAAGTGTTTAAATAAAATAAAAGAATAGTACGACCCATGATACACCCCAAAACATGATTAAAACGGGGAATTGGTAGAGGTTCACTCACAGTGGATGCGTTTCTTGATGACGAAGAATGCGCACGAATTTATGATTCAACCGACGAGGGAAAACTAACCTAAATAATAACGAAATAATTCGATAAATAAATAAATTTTATTTGAGATTAATATTTTTAATTAGTACTCTTAATGATATTTTTAGATTTATTTTTATAAGTTTATTGCAAATTTTTAACCTTAGGAATCTTATTTTTAAGTATTTTTAAATAATTTTTAAACTTAATTAAATAAAAATAAGAAAACAGATTTTAAAAAAAATGTTGACCTTGACAGGTCTGACCGGTCAGATTGCATGACATTCAGGCGGCGAGTGAGGTTTGAACTCGGGACCTCTCGTATACGTGCACGCAGCTATACCAACTGAGCTACTTGTCTAACCCGAAATATTCTCTGTTTTAATTGTATATATATACTAACTAACTTTAACCTTATTTAGTTTTTATTAAAAATGATTTAATATGGCCGAAACCGGTTTCAGAACCCGGAATCGAACTCGGGACCTTCGGTTCGAGTGCACACAGCCCAACCAGTTGGGCTATGTGTCTAATCTGTATAAACATTGGATTATATTAATTTTATATATATGTTGTGAATTGATCTGAATAAGTAAAAAAAATGTTGGTTTTATTTCAGAAAGTCGGAAACATGTGTGATTCGAACCCGGGACGTGTGTTTTGTATTTGCACACAGTCCACCGCTGGACTGTGTGTCTAACCCGGTTAAATACCCGATTTTAATTACATTAGTATACAACTTAGGCTTCGTCTTCTTCACTAAGAAAAACACAGAACAGTGAATCCGACTGTTTTGCTTAATCGACCAACAAACTTATACTGGATTGAAATAATTGAAAAAAAAAAAAGATTAAGTAACATGATATACCAAAACAGAGAATTTCTTCAGATTTCTGGCAAGTTTTCGTCGACCCTGATTTGCGATTTCCGGCTGGCGCAGCTGCTTTCCGGCGGTCAAGACTTCGATCAGAGGGAATTATCGTGAGTTTTCGAAAAGATTGAGCGAGTCTTTCATCGGTATTTATAGTGAATCCCAATCATAGGATTTCCGTTTTGAAGCTTGATTTACGGATTGATGATTTCAACTGTGAACGGTTTGGAGTTTTAATTCGATTTTGATTTCGAAATCGTAACTGTTTTCCGTTCTAAAACAGACATTGCTTGATTGAAGTTGGCGGTTACAGTCGCGATTCAAACAGATGATATGCGAATCTTTATATAAAACTTAATTGTTTTCAGTTTTAATCACAAATGTGTGTGTAGTGTAGTGATGAAAGCTGTGTGTGTATAAGTGGGAGACCCGGGTTCGAGACCCGGCTACCCCATTCTGTTTTATTATTTAATTTTATTATTATTATTTATTAATTATGGTTTTTAAACTCTAAAATATTTATTAATTATGTTATTTTAAATAACCGGTACAATAAATACGCAATGAACTTTTAACCGAATGTTTGATTATTAAACGAAGCGGGTTTTGAAACCCGTTTTACGACGAATGTTACACCTATTTACTAAATTATAGTAAAACATAAGCCAATAATAATACAATAGAGATTAGGAACGGAAAAGTTCTATCGCATACAATTTTACTAAAAACCAGTAAAGAAATAAACATGTGCATCAAAATTTTGGACACAACTTCTTATATGATGCTATATAGAAGTTCACTGATATAAAAATCGAGAAAAATAAGAGGTAAAATGGAGAAACCGTTAATGTTGTTAGTAGTGGTACCTGTAGGAGAAAGTGGATTGTTAATCCCAGAATAATATTTCGAAGATCACTCACCATGCATGCCTTGGCCAATGCAACATGCACAGTAATCTAGGATTCGAGTAAAACACATTCTAATACGTTGTTGCCATCACCTTGTTTTGCAATCTGAAATCCAAAACCACAAAAAGTACTCGTGAAATTAAGTGTAACTGTGTGCATTCACAAGTCAAAAAAATAGAAGTCAAACCTCTTATCTAGCTACCTTGAGTTCGGCAAGGATGGCTTCAATTGGTAGCATATCTTCATCTATTTGAGCTGCATCTCATATTTAGCGGTCTGCTGTCAAAAAAATGAAAAAAAATATGAAACAACTGAAATAAACTAATTATCAAAATAGTCAACAAACCTTTGATTGGCCTATTCCTTACTTCCTCAAAATCATTCAATAATATGAGCAAAATCAAAGAGCCTAATTATTGAACAAACATACAAAATGAAAAAAAACATGAAACAACTAAAATAAACTAATTATCAAAATAGTCAACAAACATGTGATTGGCCTATTCCTTACGTCCTCAAAATCATTCGGTAATATGAGCAAAATCAAAGAGCCTAATTACTGAACAAACACCATATAACCCAATTGACATATTCAAGTTCATAAAATCCAATAACTCAATCTGAATATGCAGATTCAATAAATAAAAGAAAAAAACAACTAAAACAACTCTGTGTGAAAAAAAATGCAGTTGGCAAGGTGAATGGTCAAAAAATACTTATAATATATAATATGATAATTTGTTGGCTGGCACACACACACAATCGAACCATAAACACACGTATCTTGAAGAAAAACAAACAATTTTTACCTGTTTCTTCTATTTCATTGTACACGAACACAAATCGGAAGATCGAGAGAATGAATCATCAATAAGAGAACTAAAACAGAGTTAGACAAAATCAGTATTGTATAGGCGATGTAAATAAGAAAAATATGATTACCTGTTTGTGAATCTTTCAAGATGTAACAAAATTAAAAAAGGATGAATGATCTTCAACATCATCGAAGATTTGCAGCCGATGGAGATCTGGAAGGAGAGCATTGGAGATTGGAGCGAAGGAGGGTGGCGATGAGTTCTAAAGAAAGATTATGTAGAGTTCTAAAGAGCGGAGGGAGAGAGGACTAGAGAATCTAGCGTTTGAGGAGGCGATGGAAAGAGAGAGACATGTGTGAAAGGAGAAAGAGAATAAACCCTAATGATTGATGAAAAAGTGAGGCGTAAGTCGGGTTAAAAGGTATTTATACGGACAATTATTTTGACCCATATTCGGGTCCGCATGATCCATGCACCAAAGGGAATGTTAGCATTTGAGTGGAAAAACAAAAATAGTAGCTCTAGATGGGGGACATGTGTCCCCTAGTTATTAACTTTATCAGATAGGATAGATTTATTAGCACTGGTTAAAAATGATACTATAGTGGACGTTTGTATTAATTTGGAAAATTAGAATGGTCGTTACTCTAGGGGATATAGCGTATCTTAGTCTTTGGTGGATTATTTATTAATGGTGAATAAAAGAGAAACTCTTAAGTAGAGCCTCTTGATGTCACTTAGTTAGTTTTATTAAAATTTTAAGTATCTAATTCGGTGACTAATTAAGTGCAACCTTCACCAAACCTTAACTTTTGTATAGTTAGTAGGTTATGTGCCTCATTTGTTACTCTAAGAAATTACATAACTATATACATGAAGAATACTAGGAGAAGGATGAACACTTGAAGACCAACTAGAGAGAGGAGTACTTTCTCCTCAATTTCCACCACTATCACATCCTCATTCGTTCCATAAGTTCAAACACTACAACTTTACCCGGTGTAAACTCAGGCGCGTGAGCCATCTCTGGAAGTACAGACTGCTTCGGCTGTCACACCCCGACCCGCAGCGGAAAAAGTGATCGGGGCATGATTGGGTTATCATCAAAGCTCATGATATTTATTATAACGTTTCATATTCATTATTACAATTTAAAGGGAAACATACAATCTTAATTTCATCATGTCCTAAACATTATTCTAGACTTCATTGTTTTCTTCTAAGGCATTTCCTATGTTTTCCTTGCTTCATCTGGTCACCTGTATCATGTGTAAAAATGGTTTTTGGATCAACAAAAAGTTGGCGAGTGAATCCTATGAAAAACATTTGAACAAGTTTATTGAATTGATTATAAAATAAAGTGCACAACCACATATGAGTAAATATAGATGTAACATATTCATAAAACACTTAATATCAGATAATGCACACACATACAACAATAAATTGTTTTGAGGCACGCGTTGCTCAACCTGTCTCTCACGAGGAACTGATGGGCCTAATGAATGAGTTTTGAGGCACGCGTTGTTCTACGAACTGATGGGCCTAATGAATGATTTGCATACAACTTGACAATATGAAAGACATAACTACAAACAATATTTACACTCTAAGTTTAGATCACAATATGGTATGGCACAAGTTTAAATAAACGAGTTAATTTTAGTGACACATGACACACCCCAAAACGTGTAATTAAAAAGGGGAGTTGGAAGATTCACTCACATTGGGTGCGTTCGGTTGATGATGTTGAATGCGCACGAAGTTTGATTTAACCACGAGTGAAACTAACCTAGATAATAACATAATGGTTCGGTAAATAAGTGGATTTTATTAAATCAATTTTTGTTGGACTATTGGATATATTTTTGTGAGTTTAAGGCTATTTTCTAACTTTAAAAATGTTATTTTTAAGTATTTTTAATTGATTTTTAAATAAAATAAATAAATAAAAATAATAAAAAAATGTTGACTTTTTGACCGTTGACTTGTTGACCGTTGACTTGTTGACCGGTTTTATTGTGTAAATGTATGCGCCGGGCAGGACTCGAACCCGAGACCTCCGTTCGCGTGCACGCAGCTCTACTAACTGAGCTACGTGTCTAACCCGAAATATTTATGTTTTTAATTATATTTATATACTAATTGAATTAATCCGAAAATCATTTATTTTAAAAACGATTTTAATGTCTCGCTCGGTGCTCGCCACAGGTCTCGAACCCGGGACCTGTGGGTTACCGTGCACACAGCCCACCGCTGGACTGTGTGTCTAACTTGGTAAATAATCTGGTTTTTATTATACTTAACATGGTTTTGAGAGTTAACCCGGTTCAGTTAAAAAGGCATTTTTATAACAAGAGAGTAAGGCTGGGACAAGAATCGAACGCGCGACGTATGTGAAATTGTTTGCACACAGTCCACCGCTGGACTGTGTGTCTAACCCGTTCATAAACTGATTTTAATTAAACTTATGTTATAACCTGCCTTCGTCTTCTTCGTTAACTTTACCCAGAAAAACAAAGTCCGAATGTTTCGACTGATTTATGTCTAATTTGATTTTCAAACATTAATAGTAATTGAAAGGAGATGTATGGAGAGGGTTTGGGGGAAAGGAGGTACCGATCCATGTCTTTCACAGAACTCGGGCAGAGGTCCGTCGGCTCCGATAGTGAACTTCGGCTGTTAGGATCAATTAATAGTTCTGCTCGATTAATTATGAAATTGAGGTACTTAAACAAGGATTGACAGGAGTTTGAAGGGTTATACCGATTCACAGTGCGATATCAGAAATTTCAGAGATTTTCCGGTGAAGGTTGAATATTCCGGCTATGTCGCCTGGGATGGATTCTGATGGTGGATTTGTGTTAGTAGCAGTCTAATCAATTGATTGGAACAGAAAAAGTCGAAGGAATTACCGTGTGGATGTGAGTCTCGGTTTTCCGGCGACTTGCAGATATTTTCTGGCGAGTGAAAATACGTCGAGAATTTATGCGATTTTGAGCGAAAGGGCTACCAGTGAGTTGTGGGTGGATTTATAGGAAGGAATCGAGATGCATGTGGTCTGATTTCAGTCTTGATTCGTCGGTTAAAGTTTTCCGGCGGTTATGACCAAAGTCGCGGACTGGACATCGGTTATAACCGATGCAATATTTATTATTCGCGTTAAGACACAAGAAACCGACCAAGAAAGGCGAATTCGTCGGGATTTCCGACAACTGCGATTTGGGCGCGTCAGTTTGAATTCGAGTTTGTGTATTTGAATTAATTGTTTCTAGTAATGAACAAGAAACACAAGTGGCGGAGTGGTTGAGCGCGTGTGTGTTAAGGCTTTGGAATCCTAGCTGACCCGGGTTCGAAACCCGACTTCAGCCTTTTATTTTTATTTCATTATTTTTAATACTTTTTCAAATGTAACTTTTATATTCTAATATGTTTATTAATTATGTATCGTTTAAAATAAATTTGGGCATTAAATACGCAACAAAATTTTTAACTGATTGTTCGGTTAATAAACAGAGCGGGTTTGGTAAATCCGGTTTTTGCCGGATGTTACATCGGCTGTTGTACCCTTGGAGACAGACGCGTCATCGTAAGTAGAGGGGCGAAATTTGTTATATTGGAAGCGTGTTGAACACGTGTCTCAGCCATAACTGTCAACACCCGTTTGTTCTTTCTTGCGGCCAGGGAGAATACACAAAGATCTTGTAAAAGACTACGCAAAGAATCTTACAAGAAGACGCTGCTCAAGCTCTTGTCGAAGACAACGGTTTAAATCGATTTATTTACATATATTGTATTTTATTTTTATTTTCGTCTGGATTTGTACACTGTTGATGTACTACAATTTCCTAAATATTTAAACAAGGTATCTTTATTACTTTTTATTAATTTTGCTAATAATTTGTGACGCATGTGTTATGTAATTTGCATAGCAAATTTACAATAATCATATTATATTCGAACATGCATATGTAAATACTCATTTTGTTTAAATTTAGTTATTTGGTAAATTCTTTTTGGTTCTTAAGTATTGCTAGAGAGGCAGTTTTGTATCAGAGTATTATGTTTTTAAAACCCACTATTGATTTAGATGCTCTTACGATCCTTCTTATGACCTATAATTATTTGATTTTACAAGTGATTAGATCTCCAGTTGTCTTTGAAAGAGATTTTAAAGAAAACTAAGCCGTTCTTTCCATATGATTTGGCCTCTTTCATAAAGTGAATGCTTGATCATGATATCAAATAAATTTATACTTATTCGGTGTTATATCTTTGATATATGTGTGCTTTAATACGTGTGGAGTAAATGATTAGGATATAAGATAACAATGATTTCATCCTTAAATTTTAAAGTTACAAAAGTCATTAAAGTAATCTAGGGAGTCAATAAATTTTGTGGAGTTTTTATGCTCTAAAATACTCATGTGGTAATATGTTATGTTGTAGAATTTTGTAGAGTTTATGTTCTAAAATACTCATGTAGTCATGTTCGTAAAAAATATAAAAAAATAAAAGTCACATAAATATGTACTTCAAAACAGTACGAGCTGTATACGTACATATATGTACAAAGCAACATGCATGAGAACAAACTGTAAACATAAGTACACATACAAAAATGAAACAAAAGGACACAAGAGATTTATCATTTAGTTTATTTTTTGTTTCTTTTCTGTAAACTTTTTTTTACTGAAACAACATTAATTACCTGACAGAAATTAAATTAGTTTTATTCTGACAATTTATTTTCAGTGTACATTTTATGATGACTTTTTCACATTTATACTTCTAAATAAGCTTAAATTAATTATAAAAAATGTTCTTTATGTTGTCAGATATAATTCCTCTATGTATCCATTTTTCATAACACAATTCGAACATCTATATATTTTTTTATGGTTCCATATGCCTTGCATGTTAGGGCATCATCTTTTATCTTCAACGTCTACTTCAATTATTCTCCATATCCATGTTTAAAAAAATGACTAACATATATTATTTAAAGAAAATCAATTGAAACTTATATTCAAACCATCAATTTTTAATCTACAACATTTAACTAAAAATATATCTCATAAAAATTTAATTATCTCATGAAAAGGCATAATTTAGAAATAGAGTTCGAGAGTCTGAGTTGTCATATATATATATATATATATATTGTAGGAGATTAGATATGTATTACATAAGTTAATTAAATAATTAGTAATTAAGATTTAAGTTATATTAGTACATTTTAAGATAATATGCGCTTGAAAACTTTATATTAATAAGTAGAATACGAAGCGTAAAGAGAAATGTAAAAAAGAATTCTAAACTTATAACATGTGATGTAAACAGACAAGTAATTACTTACTTATTGTGTATATTTATTTAATACTAGGTATAGGTATATATATTCAGAATTTATTTATTACTAGGTATAGATATTAATATTCAGAATATATATCTCTTAAATATTTTAATTCATATTAACTAATTAATTAATTAATTAATTGTAGATCATTCAAGATTTACATAAACTTCTTTACAAGATGCCTTAAATTTAAAACATTTAAATCGAATGGAAAAAGGACCCCAACTCCCCGACCCACAAAAGCTACCTTCTTCATGGGTCAAATCAGGACCCATTCTCATTTGGTTTCCTTGTAGAGCCTTATGGTGACACCATTATTGTCCTTCATCCCTCACATTGTAGTTGGTTTCAGGTGTAATGCTATATCATG
This sequence comes from Scalesia atractyloides, assembly GCA_947069175.1. NCBI lineage: Eukaryota > Viridiplantae > Streptophyta > Magnoliopsida > Asterales > Asteraceae > Scalesia > Scalesia atractyloides. The sequence goes on from CAMTDV010000008.1 coordinate 97,810,593, forward strand.
TATTCGTGTGGGGTAGCGCTTATTGCCATATCACTCTTATGGTGTTTCAAATACCGCTTCGTGAGTGTTTGGGGGGGGGGGGGGGGTTTATAAGGGGTGTCATCCCTTTAACAACTTCGTGAGGGCCTCGTTAGGGTGTTATCTCATAGTGTGCAAGTTAATGATAAACCCACTCACTTATGTGATGCAACATGATGTTGATGTGACATGATATAACCCTTAGGGGCTTTATCCCACATCATATAGCCTAAGAAATAAAAAAACACTTAAATATAAGCTAATCAACATCCATATTATAATAAATTATTCTAAGTGATGTCACGTGCATTATCATCATAATTGTTTTCCTATATATCTCTTTTATATTAATTCTAATTCTAATATTAGTTTTTAATTTCTATAATATAGGAATTTACATGTTAATTTTTTATATAATCTTGATCTCTAACTCTATATCTATTCTTGTCTATTCTTTATCTCTATCTCTTCTCTAATACCTAATAAATAAAAATGTACTGTCACACAAAACACAATACTACACAACTTTATTTTTTGTTTTCCGCCTAAATCTATACCCATTTAATTTACACCCGAATTCATATTCGTTTCAAATTTTACCTGCTTTCCGTTTCAATTTACACTATAATACATTCCTATTTTGTTTTATCAACCCCACGTATTTTCATTATTTAAACTATACCATGTTTATTATAAAATTTCAACTAACGATTATTTTGCATCCATTTTTTTTAAATCAAAAAACATTCACAGTAGGTTCTGTATATATTTTTTGTGAGAGAGAGTTTTGCGTATTTTAGAAAGTGGTTGTGTTTAGAGAAAAGAGAAAACGTAATGATAAAGATATAAAAAAATTATTTAACTATAATGACAAAAAGAAAATATAGTAATTTTAGTGTTATTATGTTGTCGAGGATAGAGAAAAATAATGATAATGAGAAAAAGAAAATATTATTTAAGAGTTGTGATTCTCATTTTCCTTTTTTGTCTTTTATGATCACACATGTTTAAATTTTTTAAAATTACAAAAATAAAACTAAGTTTTAATTCAAGTCGTTTAATACACGAGATTCTAACCAAGTTTTTTTTTAAATATGAAGCGGTTATGTCAAGGTGAAGTTAAAATAGTAAAAAACTATAATTAATAAATGTGTTGTGGGGCGGTTTTTTAACGTGTTTTAACTATTCTATTTTCTTTTTGTAATTGTCTATCAATCAAAACGCAGGGCAACTAAAACGTCCGTAAAAATAAGCACAAAACGTATTATATTAGACATGACTTATGAAATGTAAACTAACGTGAATTCATATTGTCTTATGAAAACGTATTATATTTGGTCCGACTAGCTTACAAACAAATTTTACGTTAAAACATAGACCAATTGAAAGCGTCAATAAAAATAAGCATGAAAACGTATTATATTTGACATGATTCATTTTCGAAGAAAACTACGTTGAAACGTAAACCAACTTAAAGTTATACCGACGCATACAGAAAAATAAGCATATAAAATCTCGAGATGGTCAAAATGATATTTTACAAAGTTTTAAGAAAACTGAGAGGGTGTAAGTGTTAATGTTGAAAGTTGAGATATTAGATTCACAAAAAGAAAAAAAATATGGTTATTTCTCTTTTGCGTCTTTTATTGATAATTGACTCGTGTTTAATTATGAATTAACATCGTCTTATCTAAGGTATTTACTATGACTTTATCAACAGTTCATAAGATTCCTAATATCGTGGAAGGTTTGATCACTTATGAAGCAAATGAAGGGTTAAAATGACTGTGACAATTTTATAATTAAGCAGATTGCATAAAGAGGTAAAGGCATTAATGTTTATTTGTATAGCAAATGGTTCAAAATGCTTGTAGCCTAGTAATATTAAGGTGTGTAATAAATGTGTTTCTCCGAAAATAGTTGAGGGTTCTATTCCCATAATGGACAATAATGTAGATTTAGGATTATGATTAGAGATTGTGTGAATTAATCATTTAAAAAAATAATTTTTATATACGTATTTTTACAAAAATTATAGCACAAATTCAACATCTTTTCCATTTAATTCAAGTACGGTATTCAATGTATTTTCTTAAATAAGTTTTTTAACTTTTTTAAAGCGTTGATAAAGTGGTGTGGTGACGCATGTGTACAACGACGCGTCATATCATTAATTGTTTATAACCATTGATCAATCATGCTCAATGATTTATATAAATTTTCTTGCTTTTCAGATACATTTTTACATAACACAAAGAAGAAGGTAAATTGTTTTCTATCCTAAAAGTTTAAAATATATAATAAATTTTGTTAAATGTGCATATGTTTATTCATCTCTCTTGAAATTAAAAAACGTTTACAAGCAAATTTGGACTATTTTTAGAACCTACAGATGTGGAAATCATCTGTAAGCTATATTAGGAGTGAACGAATTAACCTTCATAACCGATAAATGAACCATATTCGATACTAACCGATAACCGATGGTCATGGTTATGAAGCACTGTTTAACTGGCCAATTGGTTATGATTACGGTTATGAAGCTTTGGTTAATATATATAACCGAATTTGAACCGAACATGCAATGTTAAGCCTATATAATGAATTTATATTTTATAATAACCATTTAGAGGTTTTAAAAATATGTTGAGTAACAAAATGATCTGGACATAGAGGTCCTATATCTTTATTAAAGAATTGAGATTTTATAATCGTATGAATCTTATGTATAACATTGAGTGCATAATTAATAGTCACGTTGCTAATTTTACACAATTCTATCAATGAGAATTATTTTCAATGCATTTAGATATGAACATACATTAAAAGCTGGGAAACTAGAAAATTTAATCGTCTCACAAATCATATTGAAGTCTTGAGTAATTTTTTGTTGAGAATTACCTTTATCAAATGGATCACACGTCCGTACTTTAACCAAAAAGTGTAGCCTTTATTGTATTATAAAAAAGACCCCAAACTACGTCTAAACTATGCACATTCCTATTTATTTAAATCTTGTTTGGTTAATTAACCGAAATTGAAACATAACCGACTTCATAATTGATTAAGCGTAAGCAAAGTTTAATTATGGTTATTGTTAAGGAAATCCTATAACCGAAGCTAACGTTTATACTTATAATTAATGGTATAAATCGAATCAAACCGACCTATACCCACCTCTAAGTTAGTTTTTCCTGTACATAAGATACATATTTATATGTAACCTTTTTTAAATGTACATATATGAAGTGTTAATAAGTGAATTAAACGATTTAGGTTAATCTTTTTATTTTTTTCAATAATCTAGTGTCAAATGAACCTTAACACACATACATAATACAAAATAACAGCATTTAGACAATCGGACATCAATACCAAAATAAAGACGACAAAACCATCAGAGAAGTCATTCATCATATTATCCTATATTATCTTCTTTTATCTTATTGTCAATAAAATGTAATATTTTATAAAACTTTTAAATTTATATTCTTTTAAATGTAATATTTTATTAAACTTTAAATTTATATTCTTTTAGTTTTATTGTCAATAAAATGTATTTATATCTTTTATAAAAACTTTTAAATAGATCAAGTACTATCTTCAACTGTACGTTTATCGTATTTATTTTTTTTATTTTCCCGTATTTTTGATGTTATAAAATGTAACTTTTATATTTATCTCCAAATGGAAACATTTCGTATACAACTTAAATATTTTTATTTTTATAATTAAATTAAACATTACCTAAGAAAAAGGTACAATAACTATAAACATTGTTTTTTTTATTAAATTAAACACTACCTAAGAAAAAGGTATAATAACTATAAAACATTTAGTAACGAGGTAGTGATGTACAGTTGAAATTGCCCTTTATGACAAGCCTCAATGTGTTTTCGATATCTGATTGGGTGTGGGGCTGATCATCGTACTACTTAAAACGATAAATGCAAATTCCCAGTTTTACCCCTACATTTCTTCTCCCTAAAATTTTTAAACATCTAAAAATATATATGTTAATATAGGCAAATTAGTACATTACTCATGGATAGTAACTAGAATGTATTATGTTGTCATAACCTTAATTAAGTTTAAGGTGAACTAATTTGATTTGAACCGGATAGTTTCTATAAACTCGTATGTTGATTTCTGATAGTATTTTTCCTTATTAGTAGTTTTATTGCCTTATTTAACTAGTGAGTTGCCCCGTACGTTGTTGCTAGTTAAATTGTAAAGTATCTCTAATTTATATCATCTAGTGAAAAGTATTATATTTGATTTGACGAGTATTCGAAAAAAAAATTACTTCAAAATGTAGACTGACTGAAAATGTAAATAAAAATAGGCACATAAACGTATTATATTTGATCCGACTCATTTACGAAAAAAATTAAATTTAACCAAAACGTAGACCAACCGAAAACGTACATAATAATTAGCATAAGATCATATTATATTAGACCCAACTTGTTTATGGGAAAAAATTTATGTCGAACGTAAATCAACTTGAATTTATGCCGACACGATAAAAAAACACGTAAAACTCGATTACAAAGTCATTAAAAATTAATGAGTTGTAAGAGTTATTCCTAAAAGTTGAATGGTAAAACTATAAACAAAAAGACAAAAAAAAACAAGAAAAAGGACAAAACACTACACAAGTTGAAAATTATAATATAGATAATACTTGTAAAATTTAAAATCAATATTAATTTTATATAGTTGTATAAACAAACTTATATAATAATTAAAAACATGAGCTAATGAAGTGATTTACGAGTTGGGTCTATGATGTCTCGAGCCAACTCAATTTATGTTGTTATTGTAGTGAGTCTAAATTAATATTAACTTACCTCAAACTTGCTTCCTAAACCTTTTTTAGTTGTTTTCAACTTGATCTTGTTTAGACACTACATTTTATGTTTTTAGGTGATATACTAATCACCTCTGATATTAACTTAGCTCTAAACATTAATACAAAAAAGTAATTTCCAAAAACTAAATTTATATGTTTTTAGGTAAATAATATATGAGATGATAAAATTTGAAAAATGCAACACTTTTATTAACGCTTATAAGTGCTTAGCAAAAATAATTCTTCATAAATAACATTTTATAAGAAAAATATCAAGTAGTTATTTTTAGTAACATGTTATATGGTTATGCAAAAGAACAATTACGCACGTATAACCATCTAATACCCATATCCATAGTTGTGTCTGTTATATTTTATTTCTACATTTAAGACGAGAATGACAATACAATACTTGAAATTGCTATTTAATGAGTTCAAACAAAAAAAATTATTAATCTATAGCTTGTTTTTCTTTTTTCTTTTTTTTTAACTGCAAATTTGGATCACTGACGGACCACTGAAGTATCATTGTGTCACTAGCGGAACCACCCGATCATATCCATCCCTACTAGGCATAACGTCTATACACCAATTCATGAGGAAACCTAATAAATATGGGAAAACACACCCTGTGAGAATCAAATCCAGAACTATTAGTCTCAAAATCTTATTCCACCCTCAAAATACCACTAGGCTATAAAGCTATAGACATTAATCTATAGATTGTTAAAAACACATAAAAATATATCATTATGTATTATGTGTTTATAACCCAATCACATCAAGGATTTTAAACCACAATATCAATGGTTGGTGTGTTTATAATGCTCTTTAACTTATCGGAATGTTATAGCATGATATGTTGCATCATGTTGTAGATGTTCATGACACTAGATGGAAAATGGTTGGTCTATGTCTCGTTTTGTGCTTCTTTATATAGTGTTGGGTCTTCTTTACCCAATCTATGTATAACGACGTTTACACATGATCAAGTCTTTTTTCAATTGTCTTAACAATGGTATCATACATATTGAGCATATTTGGTGAAGACCATAGGCCAAATTGTCGGGTCGTTCATTGTGGTTCAAGAGAATTTGACTATTTGATTAGGGTTTTTGGGCAATTTTGACTTTTCATGATTAGGGTTCTTGTTGTTGAGTGGTGGTGTTTATGATGTTAGTGGTTGCAAATAGTTTGATGTTCATGTTGTGTTTGCATATATGTACATTTGACTACCTTTCTTTATAGTCAAATGACACCAAAACCCTTAAATCTTGTGTTTTTATAGCGACGTGCATAGTTTGGTTTGACTTGTTTAGGCCATATAACGTAGTCGAAGCTTGTAAGCTCGGGTTGACAGTTTTACAAAACAAATAGGCAACTTTAATAGACTATGCCAACCGTTAAAAACTAGCTTCTTTTGATTTGTTTGGCTGAATTTTTGGTTTTATTTTCGGTTTTCACATAAACAAACATCTAACCAAATCCCCTGTTTATTGTTTTGAGTGACTGGCAAGCATGCAAACCAAAAGATTGATAAGCTTCACTTACAACACGTCAACATATATGTTCGTGACATCAATCTTCAACTCACATCGCGTTACAAACTTCTACATATACGAACTGCATTTATGAAAATGGTAATAAAACATCTTTTCTAGTTTAAATGTTGGTGAAGGTGGTTAATACGCTTGTTATAAGCCACCATTGCATAGACTCGTCGTAAAAAATAACCACCAATCAAACCATTGCGCAATGTAATGTATTTTTCTCTAACAACATTCTTTTACTTTTCTAGTTCAAGTGACAATGAAGGCGGTTAATACGCTTGTTATAACCCTCCATTGCATAGACTTTTGCTGTGGAAAATAACTACCAATCAAACTATTGCAAAATGTAACTAAGTTTTTTTAGTAACAATTCTTTTACACCGAAATGCTAGCCAACCTTGTACTGTTGGAAAGATTCAAACACACTGATTTTGTGGAGGCAAACATCATACCACTAGATCACTAACTCATTGTCATTGGGTTAATGTAAGTTACTAATCATGAAAACCGAAAATAGTTTATGATCGAAACTTACTATTTTCTTTAATGCTAGTTAGGTTACATCACATCTTATTAAATGTAAAAGCAAAACATTTTCATATAAATACTGACTCACTAGTTTAGGTACTAATATGGCATTATTAAGTTCTTAAAGGTGATCTTTTGTAAAATAAAAAGAAAAAAACAAATAAGAAAAATAACATGTTGAGAGTGAGATTTGAACCCACGCCCTTTCGGACCAGAACCTTAATCTGGCGCCTTAGACCAACTCGGCCATCTCAACTTTGATTTTATTGGCTTCAACTAAATTAATAAATCAATGTATTGAATTAATATTATTTAATAAACAGGGTTCATTTCTAACCTAGGTGTTTTTTTTCTTTTTCAAGACGCCTACATTTGCATCTTCAAGAATTAAAACAAACTCAAATCAACATCAGATTTTTTTCTGTTAGGGCTGAAAACAAACTGAACGTTCAGTGAATAGTTCGGCGGGAAGTTCGTTTTATTAATGAACGACATGAACAAGAAATTCTGTTCGGTTAGTTAAATGAACTAACACGAACACGAATAAATGTCTTGTTTGTTCAATTACGTTCGTGAACATTCGGTAATGTGTTCGTGAACAACCGTTCATGTTTGCTTATTTATGCCGCTCCCTCTCGCCATCCACCTCTAGCCACCGCCGTCTTCGCCGATCTTATTTTTGTTCGTGAACACATTCCTTTCCTTAATGAACGAACACGAACAGAAATCTCGTCGGTAAGTGTTCATGAACCGTTCGTGAACACATTAAATCCTTAACGAACAAGCATGAACACGGTCTTGTTCGTGTTCGTTCAGTTCGTTTACAACCCTAATTTCTATGAAAATTTGTGAAGTCATGAGGCAATTTCATCTGAGTATAGACTAGAATAAACATGTTTGGGTTGGGGTGTTTCGAGTCAGATATGGGTTAACACGTCTCATCCTTCTAAGTTTTTGGATTGATTCCGGTTGACATGCTCGCGCTACTTTACCGTCAGCCCGTTTAACTACTAAAAACTAAAAAAAATGAAAGGTATTTTACTGTTTATGTATTCTTTTCCAATTACATTGTCATATGTACATGATCCATCTGTCTCAAATAATCAAATTATACAGGCCGTTTTCGAGTTACCCGTGTCATGTTTGTGTTCAAATCTAACATACGAACATGTTCACGTCGGTTTATAATCAGTCTACCAACCCAGACATGACACCCAAAGTGCCACCCATTTTCCGGGATCTCTTACCATCCTTAAAAGTCGGTAGCTACTCGATAACTAACATCTATAAGAATCTCGATAATTGACAACAGGTTCTCCATGAATGATCAGTTCGGTCTAGTAACAGTAACTTCAAAGTAAGAAAAACTCCAATGACTGTAATCTAAGCCGATCTAACAAATGCACGAATTATACAAGAGTAAGTATATTGATGTATAAAAAATCTTGGTTACTGATATTTTAATTCTTAATAGGTTGTTTCCCTTTTCTTGCCCTTTCTAAATCAGATTCGGCTTCTTTAAGTTGTTGTTGGAGCCTCGAGACTCTTTGTTCTAGCTCTTCTACTGTACCCCGAGTGAGCATAGGTTGATACGGTTCCAAGAAATGTTGTGAAAATGCTTTTAATGCTTCAACTCCACAAACCTGTCGAAAGAACAATAAATTTGTCATATACATTTTCATCTTTGTGGTCTTGTTCATAGTCAAATCTCTTACTTTTAAAAATTATAATTCACATGGGTTTATATTGTTTTACGTAAAAGAAGTCGCCGCATTTGGAAAGTCAAACCTCTTACTTTTGTAAATTAAAATTCACATGGATTTATATTGTTTGAGTTTTGAAAGATCATGATGACAATATGAAATGTTATAATAGAATGTCAACAAACACTTCTGAAACTTTTTATAATTCTTTTTAGATGAATATAAACTTGTTGATCAAGAAAATCATAATCCAAAAGTAGTAAAGAATCATTTACCTCTTGTGGCAGCAATGGCAACTTCGTAATATGAAAATCATCATACAACATGTAGAATTGATCCAAGTATTTTTGTTGCATTTTCATTCGAGCTTTGAGCAACTTTGATTCCACGCCTATAATAAGATTAAAAGCCAAAGTAAGCTTCACTAATGCACATACCACGTGTTCCGTTTGAAAAAGCGGTATCATGTAAGAAAAAGTTTGAGATCAAGAAGATAATACGGCTAAATTTATGAAGTTCCTAAATGTGAAAAAGTGTACCTTCTTCATCAAAAAGCACTTGGTTAACGATGATATTATGTGTATCGATCTCAAACTTAGCAAGTTCTTGCACAAGTCTCTCTGTCTCATATAACGAGAGGAATTCAGGAATGCATACGCATACAAAAGTTGTCAAATCCTGCATTTGAGAATATAATTTTTAACTTTTGATGGTGTTGAATGTTTGGCAAATTCTGTTTATTTAATAAAGTAATAGATACAATAAGAAAATATACAAGTTGTTTTACTTGACATGTTGAGAATAAATTTTCTTGCATTAAATCACTAATTTGGCGACACAGTTTAATAATAAGATAACAATAAGCAGTAGGTTACCCGTATGCAGTTAATGCGGTAAAAAACGGATATCAGTCAAGGACCAATATTTGAGATATTGGTTCTCGCGGTGGGATATCGGTAATTTTAATATCATGCTGAATTGATTAAGACTTAAAACATTTAACACTAACAATTAACAATTAAGACCTAAAAACTAATAGCAGCAATAAGAAGAAAGACGAATGGTAGAACTAAGAAGAAATATACCGGTCAATATCGCCGATATTTATCGGTACCGATATTTTGCACCGATATCTCACCAGGGGACCGATAACCGATATATCACCGATATAATGGCGATATTAACTGCATGTTGCCGAAAGATTAAAACTTCATTATCCAACATTTAATCACTTCCAAAAGGCACATCGAAGCACCCCTTAATCAATTTTCATGTTCATCATTTGATTATTCTCGTGTTCTAGTCATTACTTAACAGAATTTTGCAAAGCAAATTTTCATGTTAATTTACCTATTGGACCATATTCATTTTCACAAGATCTTTAGTAACATTTATTAATACTAAAAGGTATTTTAGACATTTCACGAATAGACGCATACCGGATCTTTAAACTGCTTGTTTACTTGCTCAATAACATCTTTCATGCCCTCCAACTTTCCAAGAATTGCATCCTCACCAAACTCGTCTCCAACACCAAACATATGCGTAATCTGCCATTAAATATCACCGATTCGTTAATAGCCCACAAACGTAAAGGTGTATTGACCGCAAAACCAGACCTATTTCGTGGGTCCCATTTACTTGATCTCAAAACAAATGACGATTAGACAATAGAAAATGAGTAAATTTTGAGATTATAGTCATTTACACACTTCACCGTTCTCTAATAAGTGGACCTCATATCATATATAATACTTAACCGGGGCCCACATTGTCATCGTTACTTTCCACCTCAGCTACATGGGATCTACAATCATGTCTTCATTTCTTGTCAACGATATTGTTAAATTATGAAAACAAAAGGGGCTTATTATTTGGTCATGTAATAAAATGGAGTTTTAAATAAAAATACCTGACCCAACAAGCCACCGAATTTACTCTTTAGGCTCATTATTTTGTCAAGACCTTTCTCTAATGTTGAAGGAAATTGTAGCAACCGAAGTGTATGACCGGTGGGAGCAGTATCAAAAACTATCACTGAATAATCCATAGTTTGCACTAACCTAACGCCAAATATGACGGAAATAAAAAAAAATATTTAATCTCAGACCAAATGTTCCAAATCCAATTACCAACAGTAATTCAAATATGAGTAAAGTACACATCTGCGGTTTACCAAAATTTTGGATTTGGTCCCTAGCTTTGCACAAGTAAACAGATGGTTCCTATGGTTTGCACTTTGTAACACATTTAGTCCCCAACTTTTTTCTAGAAGTACATAGATGGTCTGTGTGGTTTGCACTTTGTAATGCATTTATCCCTAACTTGATTACTTGAACATGCTAAAACCTTTAGACTTTTTGGCTAGGGACTAAATGTGTTACAAAGTGCAAACCACAGGGACCATCCGTGTACTTTTGGAAGCTAGGGACCAAATCCAAATTTTTGATAAACCACAGGGATCATCCGTGTACTTTACTCTTCAAATATATATGTTACAGAATTTTTACAATAAGATATCAATGATGAAGATGATTTTGGAAAAGATGATTACTTTATTGTGTCTTTATTGAAGGGTAATCTAGACATTTTACTAATAGATGAACATAGTAAAAACGGACACTCACTTTAGCATCTCAGCAAAACTCATAGCCTCGTCGATTCCAGGAATTGAGTTTGCTAAATCCGATAGGAAACCGTCCATTCCATCCGAACTACCGGTATCTTCGTTCTCCACAGTGGGGTCCACCTCCTGCAAAATGAAACGGAGTTTTTTATCCACTAGTGTTTGTATCTCTAATTATCATATTTAAGGAGTTTTAACATTGGTTATTTCATCCTACCATTACTCAACAAAAACGTAACTACAAACGGGCAAATTATGCATTAAGAATATTATCAACAAATGCAATAGATTTTCACGAACAGAGACAATGATACAAATGAGGTGTATTTAACCTTATTATGTCGATTATAGTGTTTGGGATAACGATTCTAATTTTCCAATTATGTTAAGAGCTTTTTCATAAGTTTATCATTGAGATATATGTAAATGTAAAATTACCTAACTATCCCTATTGGCTATTTTATAGCTTAACATTGAGTCATTGACTATGTGATCTAAGTCTTCAAGCCACAATGTTCACTTTGGAAATTCACATCTATACCGAAACCAACAGGTTACACAAAAACCTCAAGAGCTAAAATCAATCAAGAAACATAATCATAGAATACAAAATAAAGAATCTATTAACTAAGGCATGAGTCTTCACTCAATAAACACAATCAACAAGCTAAATTTGCATCAATTAGTGTAAACAAACTTGAACGATTGACCTTTTCACAGAAATCGGCCAAACAAGTTCACACTGCCCTATATAGGCCAAATGTCATATAAAGCTGTATAAAAACAACCAATTTCAGGAGTCTCATTGAGTATAAAGAATTAAAAAGCTACAATTGTATCATTACTGCAAACAACCAAGATCACAACACTAAATTCAGTATTCGCCCAATCAATAGGCCATGAAAGTATAAAGAAACAACCTTTATTTATTTATTTTTTATAATTGACTTAAGCTCAATAAACCCTAAATCCCACCAAATTCACAAAAACCCCCCAAACACCAAAATCCATCAACAAACATAAAATTAACCAACAAAGATTCATCAAAGAACAAGATTATTAGGTAAACAACCAAAATTTAACAACTTGATGAATCAAGAACTGAACTTTAATGAAGTTAAGCAAGAAAAAGACTAACCATAGCATACAAATTCAGTTTTTTATTTATTCACCCAATCAATAGGCCATAAAAGAATCAAGAAACAACCTTTATTGATTATTTTATAACTAACTTAAGTTCAATATCCAATTCACATAAACCCCAAAATCTATCAACAAACAAAAATACAACAAAGAACACAATTATGAATCAAGAACTGAACTTTAAGGACTAACCATAGCATACAAACAGCAAAAATATTAACTAAATTCAGGAGTTTCAATGAATATACAGAACTAAAACAGCTATAATTGTATCATCTTTGCAAACAACCATGTTCATAATAGTCTAAATTCAGTTTATTCCCCGAATGGCCTAATCAATAGGCCATAAAAAGGTATCAAGAAACAATCTTGATTTTTTTTTTATAAAATTAAGCTCAATAAACCCTAAATACCAAAATTGACCAAGAATCATAAGTCTAACTAACATATATTCATCAAAAAACAGAATTGTTAGGTGAATAACCAAAATTCAACATACTCCTTTTCAAATTTGACAAATCTAGTTGATATTATAGAAAAATAATTCAAGAATCAAGAAGTAAACTTTATGGAAATTAAGTATGAAAAGACTAACCATAGCATACAAATTGGTGAACCCATTTACAAGAGTGGGAGATTTAGTGAATCTTTGTTGAAAAGCATCACTGAGATTGTGAGCAGGATCGGTAGAGATGATGAGAACAGAGGGTCTAACAGAAGCCAAAAGAATTGAGAGAATGGAGCTGCAAGTAGTTTTGCCAACACCCCCTTTGCCACCAACAAATACCCACTTCAAAGTTTGTTGTTCCAGTACGTTTTGAATGGTTCCGTCTGGTACATCTTCTTGGTCAGCCATTTATGCACTCTAAATTCTCTGTTTCGTTGAGTTTTGAGTGATCTTACACGAACCCCTAAAACTGGAGAGGGGGAAAGGAGGAGAGTGGGTGGGGATTTTGGATGTTTGGTGATGGAGCCGGTAGTAACTTTGCTTCATAATAAATTACACGGTTAGTAAGTTTACGTTAACTTGTATTGTTTATCCTTTATTTTTAGAATTATATATATGTATAAAAAACTAGTTTATGTATGTGTAATTATAAAATTTTATATAGAAAATAATAAAACGATAGTTTTGCCCCTTATGTAAGGGACACATGATTGGTCTTCACTTAACCATGAAAATGATTGAGGTTAATATAAAGGACTTGTAGTGTGCAAAAGTTTCAAATAAGAGATACTCAGTGTAATTTATAAAGATAAAAGACACATGATATAAGTTATTATAAAGTTAAAGGACAAACCATGTAATTTACTCTTTGTTTTATTAAGCTTAGAGCCCAAGGCCATGTGTAATAAAGCCCCTTTGGGGCGTTATGTGAAAAGTAGCGCGCCATGTCATAGAAGTGCTTTATATCACTAGAGGGTGTAGTCATAAAACCCCATACCCATCATTACCTAATCATTAGTTTTCATTTTTATTAAATTAGTTAAAAAACACTTTTTTTTTTCATTTGATCTCTAAATTATATAAAAAACACTTTTATTAAATTTAAAAAAAAAACATTACAATAAAAAAATACATTTATTCTTCGTCTTCATCGTCGTTCTCTCTTTCTTCCTCTTTGTTTTCTCCATCATCTAAACCTCCGTCTGCAAAGTTTCCTGTTTTGAATTCCTCACCTTCTTCTTCTTCCTCGGAGTCTTCTTCGATGTCACCATCGTGTCGAATTGGGTGAATCTCCCAAGCATGCTCGCCCAAATCCGCCTTTAACTATAACACTCTACTTACTCTTGTATAAAAGTTAGTAAAATATATGACATTTTATTAGAAGATATAATAAAAAACTAGTCACAAAATACTGTTTAACTTAAAACACTTTAAGATTATATATTATACAATAACATTTTAACACTAGTTTGTTTCTTGAACAGGTAACGAAAGTTAAGCGGAAGCTAAGAGTTTGACGGTGTTCGGTTCTTGACAATCTTGATCATTCATCCATATCATCATAATGTTTTTCCTACATACAAAATTTTTTTAGGACATTAGTTATGTAATTCATACAACATAAGTAAACATTACTAATCGTTAAAGTGTGGGCTAAATAGATAAAACAAAAATTTTGTTTGAGACACCACCGTAAGCTACGGTGAAGGCCTTTTTGCTTACGGTCGAAACCTTCTGCCTTACGGTCAAGATTTTAATGACATAGCAATGGCTATCCACCGTAAGCTACCGTAGTCTACCGTAGCCTACGGTGGTATGCTGCAGAAATATTTCTTACTTGCCGTTTTTATCGTAAATTATTCCATATCTTTTTCATCACTTATCCGTTTAACCCTCCGTTTCTTTTTGCGTGATCGAAACATGATCCTCTACCTTATGAGCTTAAAATCCAACTTCCCTCAAAGTAATTTTCTTGTGTTTTACATATCTATTACTCAATTTACGCTTAAATTCCAATTTTTACCCTTTTACTTATCGGATTTAAACCAAAATGGTCGTTCATGCCGTCTTCAAATGAGTCATGACTTAGTCATAACTTGTTTAATTCTTTTTAGCGAAATCCATCGCTTTTATTTAACCAAACTTTTATTCTTTATCATTTAGACCAGTTTGGTTACTTTAGCGAAATCCATCGCTTTTGTTTAACCAAACCATTATTCTATATCCTTTTGACCCATTTGGTTAATTTAGCGAAATTCATCGCTTTCATTTAACCAAACATTTATTCCTTACCACTTTAACCCGTTTGGTTACTTTAGCGAAATTCATCGCTTTTATTTAACCATACCTTTATTCCTTATCATTTTGACCCGTTTGGTTACTTTAGCGAAATTCATCGCTTTTATTTAACCAAACCTTTATTCCTTATCATTTTGACCCGTTTGGTTACTTTAGCGAAATACATCGCTTTTATTTAACCAAACCTTTATTCCTTATCATTTTGACCCGTTTGGTTACTTTAGCGAAATTCTTCGCTTTATTTAACCAAACATTTATTCCTTATCATTTTGACCCGTTTGGTTGTTTTAGCGAAATCTATCGCTTTTATTTAACCAAACCATTATTCCTTATCATTTTGACTCGTTTGGTTACTTTAGCGAAATTCATCGCATTTATTTAACCAAACCTTTATTCATTATCATTTTGACCCGTTTGGTTACTTTAGCGAAGTCCACTGCTTTTATTTAACCAAACCATTATTCTATATCATTTTGACCCATTTTGTTATTTTAGCGAAATCCATCGCTTTTATTTAACCAAACCATTATACTTTATCATTTTGACCCGTTTGGTTGTTTTAGCGAAATCCATCGCTTTTATTTAACCAAACAACACTATATAAATTAGAATTTAAAATCTTTGAAGCAATAACCCACGTACCTTATAGCTTTCCCTTTTGTCGTGTATCACCTCCGACTTTATCACCCACCTTCTCGCTCGAGTTGCCTATAGTGAACAACTCGGCTAATTGTTAAATGGTCAATATAAAGGCTATTATTATCAAGTTTTGTCAAGAATCAATACATATGGTTCTCATCAAATTATCACGTTACTAAGTATGACATTTCACTTAGGCGATTTATCAAACACCTTGTAAGCGCAGATTTATGTGCTACGTCTAACAATCACAAATAAAGCATCATTTATCTACTCATTCTTATCTTATCAGATAAGTATGTTCGATTATGATTCGATTCACATCTAAATTTTCGTTTATCAAACTTCATGAGCATAAATTAATCGTTGTAACATATACATTCCATACTTTCATAAAAACCCATTTAACACAAGTACCAATAATCATTCAAACACTTGATTTATAGTTTTTTATCACTATTTTTCATTAAGGTTTCCCCCTAAACTAATATACATATCAATCTCTGTTATCACTCCTTCAATTTATGCTTGAATTGAAATTATAATATTCATCAAACTTCATAATCATCTCTAGATATTGAAATTCAACATACCTTAAGATCTCCTAGCTTGGATGATCACTAATTTCAGCATCATGCACTAATTTAAGACTTGATTTCTCTTTCAATTTGAAGGTTTTGATTGATTCTAGGGTTAAAGGGGAGTTCTCCCCTTCCTGCTTGCACCTGGTCGACTCCTAAACACACACTTGTGTGTGTTTTTGGGTTTTGATTGTTTATTTACATTAACCAGTTCACCAAGTGCTTAATTCAGTCCTCCAAGTTTGGTTTATTTCACATGGGCACTATCTAATGTTTTCATTAGTTATTAAGTAAATAACTAATTAGTTTCAAATCCACAAACTAATTATGGATGTAATATATTTTACTTTCACAACGAGTGTAATTATATATTTTAATATTTTTGGGATGTTACACTAACGCGTTACGTATATCCTTAGATCGCAATAGTTGAACATTTAAGATTTCCTTCAACTACATCTTCCGGAAAATAGTTTTGGCATATCGCTTTTCCATCATCCTCTATGATTATATTATGCATAATGATGCAAGCATACATGACCATTCGTATTCTATCTTTATGTCAGATACGACAAGGATTTCTAATAAAATGCCATCGTTGTTGTAGAACCCCAAAACACCTCTTGATGTCCTTTCGCGAAGACTGTTGTAGTTTTTTAAAATATTGTCTTTTCTCATCGAGCATTTCAGAAAATGTTTTAACAATATTCGAAAACTCGGGGCATATACCATCGCCGAAATAGTAGCCATGCTCGTAGTCATTCACGTTTGCATGAAAACCGGCTTTTGGTATCGTCCTAGAAATGTAGCTCTCTAACAATTGCGAACACTCGAAGGTATTAATGTTGTTCATACACCCGGCTACATCAAAGAAAGCCGACCAAATCCAAAGGTCGTATGACGCAATCGCTTGTAAAACCAAAGTTGGTCCTTTCTGGTCACTGCGTGTATGTTGACCTCGCCATGCGGTTGGACAATTATACCAACGCCATTGACGACAATCCAAATTACCAATCATGTCAGGTATTCCATGCTTTTTCTAAATGCACCTCGTATATTTGTTGAAGGTCGTTCCAAGTGAGATTTCTCAAATAATATTTTCCATATAACTAGTATATACCTAAAATATAATTAAATATATAAAATTTAATATAAAAGTTTTACTAGTGATGTACATTAAAATAAAAATAAATATATAAAAGTGAGTAAGAAAAAATACCGAAGCAGAAATGTTCCACGCTATCTCGTGTTGTTTTCTCCCCCATCTTCAAGTACTCGTCGTTGATGTTGTACGTGTTTCCATAGGCTAGTATACGTAAAACAGAAGTTACCTTTTGAATTGAGGTGAACCCTAGATATCCTCTCACGTCCATTCTTTGCTTAAAGTAGTCATACTTAGCTTCCAAATCCTCATTAATGCGCAAAAATAACCGTTGACTCATCCTAAACCGTCGTCTAAAAACATTCGATTCGTGAACTGGTGTGGGATCAAAATAGTCTTTCATTAAACGCTCGTTTGCGGCTTCACCGTCTCGCAAGATAAAGGTGCGCCTCAAAATGGGGCATGGAGGATAACGCCTAATGTGTTGTATCGCGATAGCACATGCACTCGTAACCGCTTCTTCCTCCTACGCGATTTCTTCGGTTGAAAAAAACCTTTGGTAAATATCAGTGAACGAATCTTCAGATGGGGAGCCTGTTACTTTTTAAAAGAAAGTGGTAGTATTATTTGATGAATGAGAGTATTTTGAGGTTTGGTTGAGTGTGAGAGATTACGGATATATATATATATATATATATATATATATATATATATATATATATATATTGTTTAGGAATTTTTTGTTAATACATGACCGTTGCAACGGTCAAATTTTTGAAATCATCCATCCATCATGCCACTACCATGCTCGTGGAGACCCAAAATTTAACCCCCATAGCGTCGCCCGTAGTGGTGTGCAGCGGCGTTATGGGGCGCTATGGCCCCTTCTCCCGTGATGAAGCGCCCCACTATGTTGGGTCTAAGAAATATGTGTAAACGAGTCGATCCGAGCGCGAACTTCTTTTAACTTTAAAGAATACAAGCTCGACCAGATATTATTTATTAATTAGCTAGGTTATATACCTGTATGTTATAATGGGTTAGAAAAAATGTAATAAAAACATTTATTGAAAATAATTTACGTGCAATAATAAAAATTACAAATGAATGTTAGGCTTACAATTTGCATATAATTTGAGTATGGTATTGCCATGGTTTATTTTTTAAATTTTCTTTTAATAATACGTGATTACGCGCTTTATAGTGTTTATGTTAGTGTGTTGTGTTTTCTGCCGTATCATACCAAATTGGTTAATGAGCAAATACACAAATTGAAGACAAATATCATAACAGCTCCTTTGAAAACCATATTTAATCATGAACTCATCAAATCTCTTGTACTATTTTCTTATGATTGTTTTAGATGATACATGGTATATTATTTATTATTGTATAATATAAATTGTTTGTGTTTTTCTGGATACATCTCTCTAAAGTTAGATTAATTTAAACTTGGTAACACTCTAAAATTTTTACACAATAAACAATAAATTAAATTTATATAAATATAACTTTAAATATAATATATAGTATTTTTCTATAAATAAGAATTTTAAACATTACATATTATAAAAAGTTAAAATATATAATATACGTGTATGCACACACCATATATATATATAGAGAGAGATAGATATCAAGCATTAAACAATTTTAAATATATATATATATATATATAATATTTTTATTTGTAAGCTCACTCGGTGTGAGGGTCGTCCCGGCGCTGTCTCCGATGCCGATATCAGCGTCAATTCCGCTCACCAGAGATTACCCATGTTGGAAGCACAGTCAGGGGGAGTAGAGTTTGACTTCTGTTAAGGGAAAACAGAAGTTGGAGTTCTACACACCAAGTGTTCGACGTTATGTTTGTATGAGTTTTTTTTGTTGAATTTGGGGGCAATTTGTTCTTTTTCACGGGGTATATGGGTTCTTGTAGGATAAAATGGAGTTTGTGCATATTTTTTTTGTGGTGGGTATAACCTAGATCTTTGGATCTTTGATCAATTTATTGGAGATTCATTGTTAAATTTGAGGTCAATTTGGTCAACACTAGGGGTGTGAATTTCTGACACGACCCGGAAACCCGACACGAACCTAACACGAAATTCGCGAGTTTATGTTTCGTCTAAACGGGTTCGGGTCAGTTTCGGGTTGAACACGCGAACCCGTTTAGGTTTACGGGTCAGGTTCGGGTCAACCTGGTCGGCTTGACGGGTTGACCCGTTTAAACACATTTATACTATATTATATTTTTTTACAATATATTTTATCTCATAAATTAAATGGGGCGTGTATTTTATGCCATGATTATAACTTAAAAAGAGAAATTAACATAGTTTTTATAATTAAATATGATATTATTATATACATTTGTGTTTTTTAAGTAATTTTTAATTTTAATATATTAGTTTTAGAAAAAAAATTAAAAAATTCGGGTTAAACGGGTCGTGTTCGGGTCAACCCACAAAACTTCGGGTCGTGTTCGGGTTCATATACATGATACGATTTTCGGGTTCGGGTCGGGTTCGGGTTCGTGTAAAATTTTCGGGTTCGGGTCGGGTTGAACCCGCCAACCCGCGAACACGACCCGTTTAGCACCCCTAGTCAACACACAGAACGAACCCACCGACGACATGCCGGATGAAGACTAGCAGTTTTTTTTTAATATTAGGTTGGTTTATTTAATGTAATGTTTGAATTAATATTTAATTTTATTTTTTATAAATATATTGTCAAAATTAAAAAGAAAAATAAATTAACTAGGTGGTCGTCACCTATTTCCTTGCTTTCATCCCCAGATGTGCGTCCTTCAAGGACTCTAACGTGGATGCTGACGTGACTGATCGTCATTCAGAGAAGCCCGTCACCTACACCGATTAGCCTTGATAAAGGAACAAAAGTAAACGATAACTGGCCGAGGACGTCACTGAATATAAAATGAAAAGAAGAATAGTTAATCCTATACACCCTTGCTAGTCGCTACCTACCCAACAGCATGTTCTCAACTCCCTACCACATCGCCGGATTTCTCTCTCTTCGTGCATTTTTTCACGTTTTCGGGGTTTTTAAGTTTTGTTAGCTTAATCTGGGCTGTTGAGAAATGGAATATGATGTTCCTCCGGAAGAGGATTTGAGGGCGTTGGGAGAGGCGGTTTCACTATTAAGAAAACGCCAGAGGCACAACCGTCGTATCGCCTACCTCGAACAGCAATCTCAGGAGGACCTACGTCTAGAAATCGAGGTAACAATCAGCTCCTTTTGAATTTTCTTCAACAGACACTCGCGTGCGTATAGATAGATTTGTATTGTATCTTATAAATATACGATCGTTGGATTTGGAGTCGTCGGAGAAAACTAGAAGTATCCTGGTTTTATTTTTTAATAGAACATGGTCCAAAAGATACTTTCCCAAAGGGAGATGAGGACCCATACCTTTATTTTAAGCGTTACTGCCATCATACGACCCTGATATACAGTGGCGAAAGTCACCTGACCTAAAAATTTCTATAAAACCGAGGGGATGTATATACCCAAAAATTTCTATACAAAAACTACATATTCTCCACTGTTGAGCGAAAAGTTCGCCCATGCTGATATGGAACACCGCCCCGCCTAGCAGGAGTAGCAATGAAGCAACCCCAAGTGGGGTGAAGCTGTAGAATTAGGGGAGTAGGGGCACACACCAAATGTACCTGAAATTCCACCAGTCACGGATGGCTAACTCATATTTACCATAAACTACCTCAACATATTATTAGTAGCACCATTGCTCTAAATCATGAACCCCACCTTTTTACATTTCTCTCGCTCTCCCTACACATTACTCACTCTATCCCTTTCCTAACCCACACACCTTTTCGATAAGGTTTTACAACCCCAACCCTCTACCCGATTTGGGTTCCCCGAATAGGTGTCGGCGATGTTACCGATTCGGGTACCCTACCTGAAATCCAAATCAGCGATGCTGCCACCCCCGCACAACATCTTGGTGGTTAAGGTGTGTGACTCATAACCAAAATGATCAAGGGTTCATATATAATGTAAGTTGTGCATTTATCCTAGAAAATCTAGGAGTTGCTATTCAAAAAGTAATCTAACCTATATTTTTTATTATAATATTTCATTTGATGTTTAATGGCAAATAACATAAAAAAACTAACATGTTTTTTGTTTTTTCTTGTAAAAATATCTTAAATAAGTTTTTGTACAGAAAAAAACCAACATACCTTTGGCTTATTATCATAAAATTCCCTTTAACATGTTGAAATTTGAAAAAAAAATCTCTTAATTATGATGGGAAGTCTTGAAAACTTTATTTGACAAATCATAGTATAATAGCAATAAAAATTATTTTATTTTATAACTTTTTAACAATTGTAAGTTTATACAGACCATTTGATATGTTTGTAGTTTTTATGAGCAGACTTATGTGAACATACTTAGGTGAATGTGGTTGTCATTTTTGAAGTCCTTATAATCTAATCAAAGCATATATAAACCGATGCTTGCTTTTGCAGGAGAAGATAAGAGTTTCACTTTTTGCACTCAAGGCGCCACTACAGTTTATAGATGGGATACAGGTACCATGTCCCTTAAATCTTGCTATCTTGTAATAGACAATACCAACTTTTACTTTGTTGTTGAGAAACACACTTCAAAAATAAATAATATATATTTCATCACTAAGAATAATTTTGTTTGTAACCAAGTGCTGAAATATGTCCATTACCCTAAAAAATTAAATATATAGAATTATAGTGTATCACTAGTTAACAGTGGCGGATTTAGACCAAACTTTTAGGGTAACGTTCAATTTTTTTTACCGTACTTCATACAATGTAAACGGAAATTATAAAGCGTAATGAATTGCACATTTGCACATAAACCTTAATTAATTGCGCATAAACTCTAAAACCAATTGCACATAAGCCCTAAATCCGGTTCGGGTTGGATCATATGAAAAAAATATAATTAAACTAAATTTTATATAATCAACAAAAGTACGTCAAACGTCATTACAAATGCACAATAGAAATTAAACATATCTAAAGTTTTATATACGGGCTTTCATTTTTTGAAATCTAACCCTGGCTCATTTAAGTACGAGCTCGAGCTCAACCTGGCTCAACTCGACTTGGCTCGATTACAGCCTAGAAATATATTAAGATGCATAATGGATTTAGTGTGAAGAGTTTTCTACTTTTTTGTTGTTTATTATTCTTGTTTCTATAGCTCATTGCATCATAAGTATTCTTATTCAATCAAAAAACTTAAGAAATTAGAATTGTTGTAATCAAGTATCATATAAAATAAAAATAACAACACAAAAGGGATCAATTAAAAAAAATTAGATGTTGTTTTTGCATTTTAAGTATCATACTATAAACCAACCGCTAAAGAAATTACTAAAGTTGAACCTAAAATCTCTTTTTTATGTGACTTGATCTGAAATGTTATTTTAGTATTTTAATTATCATAAGATAATCCAACTACTAAAAAAAAATAAAAATACTAAACTTGAGCCTAAAATATCTTCTAAATATGACTTGATTTATGTGATTTTATATTAAAAAATAAGAATACTAAATTTTGATTTTAAATAGGATTGTTTAATTTAAAAAGGAAATGGCGAATAATTTACTGTGATTAAGCTTTCATTTAGAAGACGGTTGACTAATTAAATTTTTTTAATTAGGAAAAATTTAGTAATTTATCTAATTAGAATTAGAATCTTTAATTTAAGAATGAATTTGATGAAATTGTTTATTTACTTTTCTTCATTACCTATTCTGTATTATCAATCGACACCCTCATTAGTCGTTACCCTTGCTTTATCATTCAAAAATGTTTAAGGTTCATAAACTCTCTTTTATGTTATACTCAATTCTTCAATAGTCTTTACCATCTCCCACACACCTCAAAACTATTGCTATTGTTTGAGACAACATCCCTCTCCTTTCATCTCTTTGTTATACCTTTTTCTCTTTACAACATCCCCACTACCGCTTGCCACCTTCATTCATTTGGCCGGATTTTTTTTTCGATCAAGCTATTTTCATTCTCTTTTTAGGAGGGGTAGCATAATATTTTTTAGGGGTAACGGAATACAAAAACGTCGGAAAAAAATAATTTGCACTACCGCCAAAAAATTGAGGGGTAGAGGGGGCTACCCCTACCTATATGGTAAGTCCACCCCTGCTAAGTTAATGAATATTTAATTTTCATTCAATGCCACATTATTGGGAAAATGCCACCGATCTTATCTTCAAAAAATGTAAAATGACAAATTAATGGAGGGGTAGTGTTATAGTTCCTCTTAATAAGAACAAAGGGGTAACCCAATGTTGTGAGAATCACAAAGGGATAAACTACTAGGCTGTACTGTACTATGAAATTATGGGAAAGAGTAACTGAGACTAAAACTAGAAGAGAAACTCAGGTTACCGTGAGCCATTTTGGTTTCATGCTAGAGATAAGAAGCGGAATATACATATGGTACTATGGTGTTCATTTACCTTAAAAAGAAATATGATAGTGTGCCATGTAGACTCGTTTGGGATAGTCTTAAGAGTAAAGGGGTTTCAGGGTAGTGTATAGACATATTATGGACATGTATGCTAAGACTGAAACTATTGTTTTTGCACATATGGGGGATACTAATTTCTTCCCTGTGGACAAGGGTCTGCCTTGAGGTTGTTTCTTATGAGTTGTCAAAATTGATTCAGGGTATAGTTATGTGGTATATGCTTTTTGTTGATGATACTGTGTTAGTTGCAAAAACTAAACAAAGCCTAAATGCGAGGTTAAAGGAGTGGCGTGTAGCTCTAGAGGGCAAAGGTCTACGGGTTAGTTGCTCTAAGATGAAGTACCTTTACTATGACTTTTAGTAATTAAGGTGATGATGAGGACAGTCAGGTCACCGTTAAAGGCTATTAAAGATAAAGATTTCTGTGTTTTATTGATATGCATTAGCAGAATACATAAGGAGTATAGATAGAGATGATTACAGGTAAATATGGAAATCTCTATTCTAAAGCTAAGCATAATTCTAGGCTAACATTATTCTAATTATCATAAGTCTCAGCTGATTGTTAGGGCGGATTGTTAGTCTAATATCCCCCCGCAAGTGGAGGGCGGGGAACGACCTGCAACTTGGACCGTAAGAACTGGAAACCACTAAGAAGATAACGACTTGGTGAAGACGTCAGCGATCTGATCATTAGTAGCTATGAATTTGACATGCAGATTACCTTGAGCCACCTGTTCACGAACGAAGTGATAGTCCACTTCAACATGTTTTGTGCGAGCATGAAAAACTGGATTAGCCGAAAGGTAGGTGGCTCCTAAGTTGTCAGACAAAAGAGTGGGGGAGCAATTTTTAGCAATACCAAGTTCACGAAGAAGGGCCTTTAACCAAATCAATTATGCAACTGTATCAGCAAGGGCTTTGTATTCTGATTCAGTAGATGAGCGAGACACAGTGCGTTGTTTTCGGGCTATCCAGGAAACAAGATTCGATCCAAGATAGATAGCAGATTCCCCCGTGGACCGACGGTCAACGGGGCACCCGGCCCAATCAGAGTCAGAGTATGCCTGTACCGAGTTGGTCCAGTGAGCATCGGTAAAGACATGAAGAATATAGCCCGAGGCGTGACGAATAGGTAAACCCAAGTCAATGGTACCCTTTAGGTATCTCAGGATTCGTTTGACTGCTGTCCAATGGTTCTCGGTGGGTGCATGCATAAACTGGTAGACTTTGTTAACAGAGAAGGCAATATCAGGACAGGTCAAAGTAGCATGCTGCAAGGCTCCAACAACCTGGCGATACTTGGTCGGGTCAGGCATCAAGGGACTGTCATCAGGCATAAGAACCTGGGACGTACTCATAGGTGAATTGACCGGTTTGCAGTCAGATAACCCTGAACGTTGTAAAGTATCCCAGATGTATTTCTTTTGAGATAGGATAAGATCAAGACCATGGCGAATGACTTCAATGCCCAAAAAGTAATGAAGAGAGCCCAAATCTTTTACAGCGAACGAAGAGCTTAGGCTCTGAATGATGTGATCAACGGCCTGGTTGTTGTTCCCAGTGATGATGATATCATCAACATAGACCAAAGTATAAATAATTGTACCTCGTGAGTTGAGAATGAACAAAGACGGGTCTGTTTTGGACCCATGAAAACCAAGCTGTTGAAGAGCAGTGGATAGCCTATGGAACCAGGCCCGAGGAGCTTGTTTGAGTCCGTATAGAGACTAATGAAGGAGACAAACATGATGTGGCTTGGAGGGATCAACAAAGCCCTGTGGCTGTATCATGTAAACCGTTTCTTGAAGATCACCATGCAGGAATGCATTCTGAACATCCGGCGTAGGGCCCATTTGTGAGTGACACCCGGAGATAGAACAACTCGAATGGTAGTGGCCTTAACTACTGGACTGAAAGTCTCATCATAGTCAACCCTAGCCTGTTGATGAAACCCTTTGGCTACAAGACGAGCTTTGTAGCGAGTCACTTTGCCTTGTGCATCCCTCTTTAACCTGTACACCCACTTACAATCAACCACATTAGAATTATCAACATAAGGAACTAATGACCATGTCCCGTTTTTATTAAGTGCATGAAACTCATCGTTCATGGCATGACGCCACTCCGGAGACTTGCTAGCAACGATAAAGGAAGTGGGTTCAGTGAGTTGATCAGGGGAAGTGGTTGTGTAATAGGCTGATGGGTTATAGCGGTTGGGACGCTTTGGGTTAGGACGAAGATGAGCTGGACGAGGTCGAGTGGGAGATTCAGGGCTGGGCAGATTGGGTAGCATTAGTAGGTGGGTTCGGGGCTGATGTGGTCGGTTCTGCTGGAGCCGGTTTAGAAGAGGAACCGAAGGGTGTGGGCTGGACTAGGTCAGCTGGTTGGGAAGGCATAGGTGTAGGAGCAGAAGAGATCTGGTTAGTGTTTGGGCTTGAAACTGTGGAAGTAGGGTTGTTTTCGGAGTTGGACAGGTTGGGTGATGGGGACAGGAAGATGGAAGTGTAGGATGGAGGAGGCGGGCCAGGTGGTGGTGGCGTATGAGATGGAAGAATATGTTCATTAAAACGAACATGACGTGCGACATATACACGTTCGGAGACCGGGTCAAAACACCGGTAACTATGGTGGTTTGGGCTATAGCCAAGAAAGATGCATGGAGTGGTGCGGAAGTCAATTTTGTGACGATTGTAAGAACGAAGATATGGAAAACATTGGCAACCAAAAACCCGAAGAAAGGAGTAATCAGGTTTATGCTTGAAAACATGTTGATAGGGAGACATGTTAGAGGACACCCGAGAAGGTGGACGGTTTATGAGATAGGTAGCAATGTCAAAAGCAAACCGCCAAAATCGTAGTGGAAGATTGGAGTGGGCTAGAAGTGCAAGCCCAGTATCCACAACATGACGATGTCGACGTTCAACAATTCCGTTTTGCTCGCTTGTGTGAGGGGATGAACGATGATGAATGATGTGAAGCGAGTTGAAAAAATGGAGTTAGATTCCAAAATTCACCTCCCCAATCAGTTTGCACACTTTTTAGTTTAGTATTAAATTAACGTTCAACCATGTGTAAAAATTGTTCAAAAATTGTGTACAAACTTGTGTGCTAATGGATAAAACCACATATAGCGAGAGTGATGATCAACATATAAAAGGAAAAAAACGATAACCATCAAGAGATAAAGTGGGTGAGGGACCCCAAACATCACAATAAACTAAATCCAAAATATTATTGCTTCGAAAAGTAGAAAGTTTTAAAGACAGTTTGGATGATTTTTCCAACTGACATGAAGTACATAAGCAGGATGATAATTTGGTGGAAACAGGTAAAGAACAACTAGAGATAAGTGACTGGAAAACATGAAGATGCGGGTGTCCAAGACGATGGTGCCAAATGGTGGAGGACTCTTTTGTTGCTGTGAAGGCGACTTTAGGAAGAGACTTGAATATAGGAGGGTGGATGGAATAAAGGCCTTGCTCACTTGGTCCCGTTAGAAGCATGAAACTTAACGAAAACATCATTATCTGAGCAAAACTTTTGAACGGAAAGGAGATTTTGTTTTAGGGCAGAAACATGAAGAATATTAGAGATATTAAAGGTTTTGTGTGGGTTGTAAATTATTGAAGAACCAATATGAAAGATGGGAAGGGGTGTACCGTCGCCAACGTGGAGAGAATCATTACCTTGATAAGTTTCAGAGTTGTCAAGACTTGCTAAATCCGGGGAGGCATGATCATTGGGTCCAGTGTCAGGCTTCCAAATGGCATCATATTGTGAGCTGGTATCCCAAAAGGCAACAAAATTGGCTTGAGAAGGCTGCCTAGAGGGACCAGCCTGATTGGGGCATTGAGTTGGTAAGTGACCGATCCCGCACCTGTTACAATGGCCAAAAACAGTGTTTTGTGTAGCAGCCAAAGAAAATTGTCTATCGTTACCAGAATTGTCACGGGCCCGAGTTGAATTTGCACGTGAGTTACCACGATAAGTACCACGTCGATTGCCACGGTTGTTGTAAGACCGTGGGGGCAAAGTAAGCTTGGGGTTGTGGGCTGAAGGCTGGGGACGGCTGGTTGGTGTTAGGAGCAGGCTGTAGTTGATAGCCAAGTTGAGCAGCAAGCAGTTGAAGATTTTGGAGTTGAGATTCGATGCTGTTAATGGTGGGAGGTTGTTTTGTGGTGCTGTTGTAGGCCTGTGGTATTAGGGAGGGTTGTGGTTCTTGGTTTTTAGTAATCATGTAATCATGGTCGGTCAATAAACCATATAATTTTTTAAACAGAACGGGTGGCTTACGAGCCAGCAGATTACCTTTTAAGCTATTGTACTCCTTACGAAGACCCGCAATAGTAAGCATCACATCTTTGTCTTTCTGGGGCTCCTCGATGTTAGCCAAGGCTGTTGCATATTCTTGAGCACGAGTTAAATAGTCAACAGCTTTCTCATCGCCTTTCATGGCTATTTTCAAGAGTCGGGTCTTCAAGGTATACTCATGTGAGGCGGTTTGAGGTGCGTAGGCGCGTTCCAGAGACAGCCAAATGTCTCTAGAAGTAGTGCCCTGGACATGTTGGAAGGAGGCTTCAGACACGGTTGAGATGATAAGCATACGGACATGGGCGTCGTTTGCAATCCACCAGGTGTAGTTCGGTTATCAGCAGCAGCCGCATCAGCGGAAACTTTGGGTGGTTGGCAAGGTATGGAACCATCGATGTAACCAAAAAGGGATTTGGAGACAAGGAATGGTTCGACCATTGCTTTCCAATAGCCATAATTTGAGGGTGAGAGGGTAAAGGTGAACTTGTGAGAGTTGTGAATGGTCTTTTCTTGGGTGGTAAAGAGGGCAAGGGTGGCCATAATGAAGACAAGAATGGGTGTCGCTGCTGTTTAAAGAGAGAGTTTGTTGAGTAGATGGCTTAGATATTACTCACGGCTGTACAGCT
The DNA here is from genome assembly GCA_947069175.1 of Scalesia atractyloides. NCBI lineage: Eukaryota > Viridiplantae > Streptophyta > Magnoliopsida > Asterales > Asteraceae > Scalesia > Scalesia atractyloides. The sequence continues at coordinate 97,839,550 of CAMTDV010000008.1, forward strand.
GCTGTCCGGCGGTGGCCAGAGAAAAAAAAAGGAGGCGGCAGCTAGGGTTAGAGACAGGCTCTTGATACCATATTAAACATAAAGATTTCTGTGTTTTATTGATATGCATTAGCAGAATACATAAGGAGTATAAATAGAGATGATTACAGGTAAATATGAAAAAGGTAAATATGGAAATCTCTATTCTAAAGCTAAGCATAAGTCTAGGCTAACATTATTCTAATTATCATAAGTCTGAGCTGATTGTTAGGGCTGATTGTTAGTCTAATAAGGGCCGACTATTTCTGCAGTCAACCAAATTCAAGTATTTAGGATTGTATGTTCAAAGAGACGGGGGAGATAATGTAGCACATTGCATGCATGCGCGTGCATATAGGCTGTTGTAGATGGAGTGCGGCACTAAGATATTGTTTGACAAGAGGTTCTCTGTCAAATTAAAGAAATTTTATAGGATTGCGATTAGTCCGACTATATTATACATGATATAATGTTGAACCATCAAGAAGGCACACGATGCGCAAGCTGGAGGTAACAAAGATGAGGATGCTAAGATGGATGTGTGGGCACACTAGGATGGATGGGATAAGATATAAGGTTTTTAGAGAAAGATTAGGGGTGGCTAGTATATCAGATAAGATAAGGGAGAGTAGGTTGAGATGATTTGGGCATGTTAGGAGGAGAGAGATGACATATGTGGTTAGAACCGTGGAAACTCTCACTGTGGAGGGACGAGTAGAGGTAGATCCGAACTGACTTGGGATGAGGAGCTTCTGGATGATTTGCTTGACTTGCAACTCTTAAGAGGACATGGACCATGATTGGAGTTTGTCTCCACATAGTAATAAGGTTAAGGATTTTCAGGAGGGTAGTTTAGTTTTGTAAGAGATTTCTTGCTTTAGGCGCTTGCCATATGTGGCTCTAGGATGTGTTATCTGTTTATGGTATACGGTTACTAGTAGCTTACCATGTCATTTTTTTAGCACTCTCTGTTTTCAGCGTTGTATATATTTTTGTGTAGCTATGTATGTTGTCAATTGAATTTTGTATACAAATGGAGTTTTATTGGAAGCAACCACTCTATCCCCTCGGGCAGAGGTAAGGCTTGCTTACTTCCCATCCTCTCCGGACCCGTAACAATAGCTTTGCTATAGGTGAGATTTTATGTGGGAACTAGGAATTACCAGGTCTAGTTGTTACGCTGTAAGAGTGATATGCTTAGTATGCCTTTTTTTATTAGTTTATTACCATATACTAGTATCGGTTTTCTATAGGTATTCAAAATTCAGATGTTTTTATTTACTATTGTATTTTAAAAATAGTTGTATGAATTTAAAGCATACCAGGCATAACAATATTTACATCAATAATCTTTTGTTTCAAGACAATAAAAGGTACTAATTACCTTCTCATACATATCTATCCCTAATTTTTCTCTTTTTGGTTTTCTTAGAGATACAGACAAAAGGATATATTATCTGCAACCAACAATTTTTCTCATGAAAATCTCATTACGGAAGGTGCATCAGGAAAGGTGTACAAAGGACAATTGTTGCGGGATGGGATTGTGATGAATTTTACCATACGCAGGTTATATTGTAAGTATGGGCAAGGAGATGAGGTACAAACTGAGATTTCAACACTTAAGAGTCTTGAACATAAAAATATCATCTCCATTTTTGGGCATTATGATGAGAACGATGAAAAGATCATCATTTACGAGCAAGCACTTCACGGAACTCTTGACCAACATCTAAGCAATCCAACTCTCACATGGTCCCAAAGACTTAAAATATGTTTAGGTGTTGCACGCGCACTGAATTACATACATTATGAATACGATACCATACATTGTGACATTAGTAGCTCTAAAATACTTTTAGATAAAGATTGGGAACCCAAGATATATGGATTTGAACTTTCCACAAAATATCCTCAAAGTTGGAGGCATCGTCTTCTTTATTCTAGCTACTTTGGCACCAACAATATGACACCAAAGTATGATGTTTACTCCTTTGCTGTATTATTGTTTGAAGTCCTTTGTGGGAGAAAACCAATGACTACAGAGGATGGTATTTCGGATGAACTAATTGATCTTAATTTGAGGAAACAAATGGACCCAGAATCGTTGAAACAATTCGAAGCCTTAGCTTCTAAGTGCTTGAATCCACAACTCGTGAAACTTCTTACTATGGATCAGGTTGCCAAAGAACTTGAGGAGGTGTCCGAACTTCAATGGAAACAGGCAAATCTTGTAAGCCCATGGTTTTGTTTTTGTTCTTTCATTATCTTCTCATTATTTCCTTTGTGTTTACGATTTATTTACCATTGTGGTAATTTGTATTGAAGGAACACTCTGTAAATGAAGGTACACCATCCAAAAAATTGAAGGTAATTACTTTCTTTTGATTAGTTCTAGGTGATTACGGTAAATAACTTCTGATTTATTTAGTTTGTTTGAAGTTCTTTGAATATAAGATTTCATAACTAAACTAAGTTACCTTTTTAACAAAAGAAAAGCATGGAAAAGGATAAATAGAAAATCTCTACACAAAACAAAACAAATCAAACCACAATAATAAGAACGCTACTCTTTTAACTGACATCCACATATTCCCATCTAGTTAAGAATGTATTTTAGTCCTAAAATCTAAAAAATAAATAAATAAATAAATAATTTTTTTTATATAATTACACTAGTAGAGTCCTAAAATCTAAAAAAAAATTAAATAAAATTTTTATATAATTACACTAGTAGAGTAATTATATAATCACTCTAGAATAATTGCATTTAATCACTCTACTAGAGTAATTATACAAATTCTTATTTTATTTTTTTGCAACAAAAAATCTTTCTTAAGTAGATGGGAAAAAAAAAAAAAATCTTCCTTTACTTCTGATGTTTAGTATGTTAAGACCCTTTTGTATTTGATCTTTACCCTGTACTATATTATAATACATATAATGAGGACAAAAATGTAGCTTTACATAATTTAAAGAGTTAAGTAATTACAACTTTTAAAATGTGTGGTACGGTGAGTAGAGGTAGGCCCAAAGTGACTTGGGATTAGCAGATTAGCCATGATTTGCAAGAGTTGCATCCTCTCAGAGGATATGGTTTAGGATAGGGTTTTGTGGATATGTAGGATTAAGGTCAAGGACTTTTCGGATGAATATATGTGTCTTAGCTTTGTCTTACGAGCTTAGATATGCCTACACTTTAGGTGAATGTTGCATGTGAATGCATTCCTGTACTTATGCATATATGCTATTTATGGTGTTATATGTGTTTTTTTTTCTTTGTTACTCTTTTGCTATTGATTTTTTTTCCTTTTGTTTTTAATTGTATTCCTCTATAAACTTTAATTCAATTTTTAAAGTCGAACCCGATTCATACATTCTCTATGTAGTTAAATCGGTGATATATTACCGATATACCGGTTATCTGTCCCATGTAAAATATTCTGCCATATATCGATACCGATATTATCGGCGATATTGACGGATATTTGACCAGTATATCACCGATTTTCCCGGATATCAGTAGCTTTCTTTTTAGTTCTACCATTGGTCTTTCTTTTTATTGCTGCTATTAGTGTTATAAGTCTTAATTATTAATTGTTAGTGTTAAATGTTAGTTTTTTAAGTCTTAATCAGTTATCCTACTTGCTACAATTGTTAGTGTTTTGCAAGTTGCAAAAGGTTGATTTCTTAATGGTAGGAGAGTATACTGAATTGTTAGTGCTAAATTGCTGTATATATAAATTCTATATGATATTAAAATTACCGATATTCCGCTGATATCCCATCGCGATAACCTATATCTCAAATATGACCGATATCCAATTTTTTACCACATTAACAGCTTAGCATACTATTATCCCTGAACCACGGGCTTCACATTCGCCCCTCCAAATTGTTGAACCTCACGGCCTACTCAGATGCCGATTGGGGGTTTTGCCCAGACCCAAGACACTCCACAATCATGTTATTGCGTGTGTATCGGTGAAAATCCGGTCTCGTGGTCTTCCATACCACAACACAGAACTATCTCACGCAATTATATTGTTTCCATGTATAGCTCAGTTTCGGTTATGCATTTGCTCTATATAATATTTTCTGGTCAATGAAATAGATTACAAGAATTATTCAAAACAATACATACAAGTTCCGATACTCCCCTTCTCACTTGTGCATAATTTTGTAGATGGATTTGTTGAAGATCCCACTAAGTGACATAAGGCTAGCGACAAATGATTTCGATGAAGAGTTCTCTGTTGGATTCGGCGCTTATGGTAAAGTGTACAAAGCCAACCTTGATGTTTTCCAAAGTTTGTCATCAATGGAAGGGAATCTTAAAGATGAAACTCTCATAGTTGGTGCTGCTGCGCATGCAACCATGCCAAGATAAACAAAACTGTTGCTATAAAACGTATTATTCGTAGAGCAGACGACCAAGGTAGAGAAGAAGGTTTTTTAACAGAGCTTGAATTGCTTACAAGTTGTAAGCATCAAAATATTGTCTCTCTTCTTGGCTTTTCTAGTGAACCTCCTGAAAAGATTCTTGTTTTTGAGTATGCTCTTAATGGAAGCCTTAGTGATTATTTGGGGAACAACGCTAAAACGGTTAATCTTACTTGGGCGCAAAGAATACAAATTTGTCTTGATATTGCACATGGAATCAAATACCTTCACACTGACATGGAGGGAAAACCAAGGATAATACATCGAGATATAAAGAGTGATAACATTTTATTAGATGAAAATATGACTGCAAAGCTTGCTGACTTTGGTCTTTCCAAATTTCAAAATATTAAGCAATTTGCTAGCACTGTCTGTACAAAAATTCTTGCAGGCACAGAGGTTTATATGGATCCAGAATTTATGACTACAGGCAAGTATAAAAGGAAATCAGATATTTACTCCTTTGGGGTAGTTTTGTTTGAGGTTCTATCAGGGAGTTTAGCCTATGATCCAATTTACCCTGGCGAAGATAGAATGGGACTTGCACCCGTTACAAGACGACGATACAGTGAGAGAACATTAAAGGACTTGATAGATCCTAAGATAACAGAAGAAGATAATGATCACACTTTTACTTTAAATAGAGGACCCAATCAAGATTCTTTCCGCACATTTTCAGAAATCGCATATAAATGTTTGGCAGAAACTCAAGCCATGCGTCCAACAATAGAATCCATCATCATAGAACTTGAAAAAGCATTGAACTTGCAAGTAAGTCAATATTTATCTTCATATTATTAATCTCTTTTAAAATATTCTGCTCATTCTGACTTTAGTTTAGAATCATAGAGCGCATATTGATTTCATACATAGTTATCAAAAGCGGTCGATTTTGGCGCCTGGGCGAAGCGTGTTGAATGCGCTCCTACTTCCTAGGTATTTTGAGCGCAACCTAATTCCATGCGTGATAAATCATAATTAATCCTTTTCTTTAATTTGTAAATTCCTCATTGTCTGCAGTATGTATAGGACTATTGGCAACTGATTATATCACTAAATGTTGAATTCGGATGTGCTGAATTAGTCATCACTACTCATAGAACCTGCATATCCTAAATACATGGCTAGCTACTTTTATCCTGTTTTTTTGCACGGCTAAAAAACTTTCATTAGAATCCAGCAAACAACTACAACAGGGGCTAGCAAGTTACTCTTATCCTAAATACATTAACAGAAGTTATTTCTGCATATTCCAGCATTTATCTCTAAGTTCTAGTTTTTTATTCTCTGATTTCATTCTGAATTCTGTTGTCACAGAATACAGAAAAGGGCTTCTCAAATGATGTTGAACCTCATATTACAGGAAAACTGATATATTTTACATAACATATTTTATTTTTGTTTTCCATTACATAATTTATTTTATTTTTATTTTTTATTTAAGTGCGCTTCTATTTTCTCAGGCCCACGCTTTATTTGTGCCTTTCGCCTAGACCCTAGGCGGAGCCTTAGCGCCTTGAGTGCGGTTCCCGCCTTTGATAACTATGATTTCATATGTACAAAAGTATACTAAGCATATAAATTGTAATTGCATACCTGTAAACCATGAATTCTGTGTGTTAGTATAATTAAAAATTTTATCACTCTAAAATTTACAAAATAGTTTAAATATCTAATCATGTAAAAGTACTTATTTGTTTGAACATATAGGGAATATAATGTATATTTTTAGTGGGCCCTTCTAAGCAAATTTATAAAGGGCTGAATGTAACTTTTAGGACGTTTTAAATGTGTTTTAACATTGACTAGATCGCCAAATTTTAGTTTTTAACCATATTTCTCATCATTTTCTGGTAATTATGCATATATGTGTGTGTAAAACTGACACTTTTTCTTATATTGATGCACAACTTTTTGTTAATAGATCTCCACCCAAAATACAAAATACTGATGCATTTCGGGAAAAAAATAAGTGTGTTTTGCCATTTTATAAGAAAAAAACATTTTTATACTTATTACGTCAAGATCCTTTTGGCTCAACCAAACCCCACAATTCACATATATGCGTGTGAGTGTATTTGTATGTGTGTGGGCATGTCTTGTAATACTAAAAAGCATGACAAATGATACAGGACAGTTCACTTTTAATTTCATAATCATCCTTACCCTCGCATGTACAACATTCTATTTGTTAAACACAAAATGTTGCAGGGGGAACCATGGTACTCTCAAAGTTTCAACTTGATGATATAAAGTTCGCTATCGAGAACTTTGCTGAAACATACTGCATTGGTTTAGACACAAATAGTACGGTGTACAAAGCTGAACTCAATCATTTTGGAAAAGATAGCTTGCTCGCAACAGAAGGGGAGAATAACGGTGTACCGTTCAAGAAAGGCATTAACATAGCTATAAAACGCATCAAAGGAAAACAAGAATTCTTTGCAGAATTTGAAACGAGTACTGTTTATAAGCATCCCAACATAGTCTCACTTCTTGGCTTTTGTGACAAAGTTGATGAAAGGATCCTTGTCTACGAATATGCTTCTGAGAGAAGCCTTGATGACTATTTGAAAACGGTTAATAAAATGAATAATTTTTCATGGACCAACCGTCTACACATGTGCCTTGAGATTGCACGTGGGCTCAATCACCTTCACACCAATATAGTCAACCAACAAAGGACCATACATACTCACATAAAGAGTGCCAACATTCTGTTAGATAAGAACTCGAAGGCGAAAATTGCATACTTTGGGATCTCCAAGTGGCACCCAACAAATCAAGACATAGGTATGAAAGTGTACGAGGATCCAGAATATGCAGCAACGGGTAAACTTAAAATAAAATCCCATGTATACCCTTTTGGAGTTGTGATTTTCGAAATCTTTTGTGGAAGGTTGGCATATGATCCAGAGTACATAGTAGAAAATGACAAAGGGCTTGCACCCATCGCACACCAATGTTTGAATAATGGAACCATAAAGAGAATAATGGATCCGAAGCTAAAGGAAGAAACCAATGAAGATATTTTCAGTTTAAATAGAGGACCCCAAAAAGATTCTTTGGACACATTTCTAAAAATTGCATATCAATGTTTGGGAGAAGCTGCGGAGCGGCCTACAATGGAAAGCGTGATCAAGGAGCTTGAGATAGCATATAACTTTCATGTAAGTCAATAATTTCAAAGTACAAAATTCATAACTTGTTCTCTTCATATTCTTGATCAGTACTATTTGCTCTGCCATTGCCATTATCTTACCTGCTCTGTCTTCTATTTGTATGAATGTAGACGGACATGATAATTACTGAAAATAAATATAATTTCTAACGAAGTTAAAATGTATTCATATGTTAGAAATATTAATATTCACAAACATGGACGTAGAAACTGGTTTTGAATTCGTTTTGTGTTGTTTTTACAAAAACTAAGCATTCATTTTTTATATCACATCTTGTCCTAGTTTTAATGCTTTATTACTCATCCTACTGTGGTTGGTGTTCTAATGTATTATAGTTTTTAATTTATTGTGATTTCTGGGCGATGGTTATTCTATTGTATTTGATGTTTATTTTGTGTGTTCGTATCCCACTATTTGACATTCGTATCCACCTTTAAATGATTTACACTGCACCTTCAAACTACTTTTGTAGACCGATATGGTTACAGTTTTTCCTGATTTGCCTAAAAGAACAAACATATAGTCAATTTAAAAAATAAATAAAATGTCTATTGGGCTTCTTTATATATTTTAAAATAACAATGAACTTTTATATTTGAACTTGTAATTTTCATATTACTTTCATTTGAAAAACTAATACTTAGACGTTTAATAATTATATAAAACACTAATTTTTTCAGTATATGCAAAAAAACAGGTAGATAGATAAAAATAAGAGACTCATTTATAAACTATAAGCAGCTTCATGATTAAGCAAATTTTGGCTTAATATGTGGAATAGAGAGAAGCTGATGTGACAAGGCAAAACCATGAACATAGAAACAGGCCTGCATGGTGTGAGCCTATGAGTTCATAAAATTTTAATCCATCAGTGGGTATAGTTTTATTTCCTGGTTTAGTTTAGTACGTGTATTGGTGCCAAATTTGGAAAACCATCGACCCTTGGTGAATATGGTTGAGTGGTAATGATATTTAATATGCTCTAACTACTTTCTTGTCATAATTAACTTACATGATGTCACATAAATATTTTGTACCAAAAGGTTGTCATGACTTAGGGGTTTGTCATAACTTAAGACAGCCATACCTTTTTTATTTGTTTGAAGTTACAAGCCTGCCTTAAATGCATAAAAAGATTGCGATAGGCGGGGCGTTTTGACAAACATCCAATGGCAGCCCAACTCTCTCTCCCCAAAATCCTTCTTTTAGGGCCCTGATTTTGAATTTCTTTAGTTTTCAACATTCTCATTTTCTATCTTCATTCTGTTTTAGTTGTGAATCTCTTGAGATCAATGATTTCATTAAATCGCACTATCTCTTAAATGCTAAGTTTCATGAATTTGTGGTTTAGTTTTAACTATGTAGCTGATTGAGTGTCTCATGGTTTACAGGAAACCCCTGTGAAAAAGCTCCAAATTTCACGTAAAAATATTGAATTAGGCACAAAAGATTTTAGTGAAAAGAATTGCGTTGGAAGTGGTAGATTTTGGAAGGCATATAAAGGAGAACTATTTCCACAAGATAATGCTACTGCTAGTGGGAGCACCACCTGTTGCAAAGAAATGGGATAGCAAATTTGGTGAAGGCGATCATCAATTTCGGACAGAAGTTAATATTCTTTTCAAGTGTAACCATGAGAATGTCATTGGTCTTGTTGGATATTGTAACGAAACGGACGAGAAAATCATCGTTTACGAGCATATGTCCAATGGAAGTCTTGATAAACATTTAAAAGATGGTAATCTTACATGGATGAAACGGCTTGTGATATGTATCGATATTGCAAGCGGATTGGACTTCCTCCATCAAGGTGGTGTAAATCTAAAAAAAATGATACATAGGGGTGTTAAAAGCCATAGCATTCTGCTAAATGATGACTGGAAAGCAAAAATTTCTAATTTGGAGTTGTCTTCATTAAGTTCGCTACAACAGAGCATCGAACATGTCAGCGACAATGCTTACGATACATTTGGTTACCTTGATCCACAGTACAAACAAGGTTTCTTAACCGAAAAATCCGATATATATTCCTTTGGTGTGGTTTTATTTGAGATATTGTGCGGAAGACTGGCATGGGCAGAGGATGCGGAAGATCACTCTCAGTTCTCAGGCCCTTTGGCTAAAAGGTCCTATGAAGAAGGAAAACTTGATGAGATAGTATTTATGGGTATAAAAGAACAAATTGGTCGAGAATCATTGTTTACATTTGCAGACGTTGCCTATCAATACTTACATGACAAGAGTGAAGTACGCCCAACGGCACATGAAGTGGTAATACAACTCAAGAGAGCATTAGATGTTCAAGTAAGTTCTCATTGTTTTGATAGAAAGTATGACTATCTTTCAATGAATGGCTAGCAAAACTTTCATACGTATTCGTAAAGAGATCAAATGATTTCGAATATTTTCAAAAAGTATAAGTTTATGATTTATTTGGTATCATCGAATAGGTGTTCTGGTGTAACAGTATTTCTTATATATGAAACATAAAATCATTTCGTGAAGATAAATAAGTTGATGCTTTAATGAAAGCCACATTTTGTTGGATATATTTTTATTTTATATCTTAAAGTGGAAACTGTGGATTTGTCACCGAGAAAATAATTTTACTGATAGTATAATTTTTTAATGTTTTGTTTATATACAGAAAGATTATGAAAAATGGGAGGCCCAAGTGCCTGAACGATACAAAGAAATAATCCGGATGTCAAAAACCATGAGATGTACTCTAAAGCAAAGAGAAAGGATCTCGTTGACGCTTTCTCCAAAGGAATCCTCATACAAGAGGGCAAAGTGGTAATTGTATTGTTCTCTTATCTCTTATCTCATATATAGCACATAATAGAAATGGGCTTTGATTTGCTGGTTTTGTTTTAATAGTTGTTTTCACTTGGAAGTAATGAAGAAAACAATGAAATGTTATCAGCAAGCCAATTTTCATACGAAAATCATTCCTCACATAAGTGGTGTTCCGTTCCAGAATCAAGGTCCTCTCTTTTGCTTCGTGTGTGTTTGTGTGCACATACAGAGATGTTCTATGTAACTACATGTATCTTATAGCTAACATGTATGTGCAGATTTGAGAAAGTAGCAGAAGTGTCAAATATTTCTAATTTGAACATCCAAATCAAGATGAGAAGTCAGTCTTTATCTTCTGGTGTCATTTATGGTGTTCATCTTGTCTTTAAATTTTGCGGTACAAGAAAATTTGGAGCTAAACCGATGTATGTGAACCTAACTTACAAAATGGGGGATGAAACTTTACATGCTTATTTCGCAACATGGAGAGAAGATGAGTGGATGAAGATTGAATTGTACCGTTTCTCGAATCACAACGCATCAGATACTATTGACTTTGAGTTTCTGTTAGAGAGCTTTTCATGTTGCTATTGTGGAAACCGTGCCATTTATCTTGAAGGCATTGAGTTTCGAGCCATTGGCAAAGCAAGTTTTATGATACTTTTAACATGTTCTTCTGTTTATATTTCATGTTGTACATTACCAGTTTAATTGTTACATGGTTTTGACGTATTTCTGCAGGTAATACCTGAAGAAAACAACTTGATGGAAGTCCAACAAGCAATCACAGGTCCGATGCAACAATTGCAAACTAATGATGTTCCTTCTCATATTGGTGGCTTAAAACTGCTTCTGAAGTTGTTCAAATGGAGAAAGAACAAGAAACAATATTACATGCTTTCCGCAAATGAAGCCTTTCGCAACAGTTTTGATGCGAAGCTTTTTAATTTGAAACCCTCAACCGAGTCCACATTTCAGAAAGTGATTGAGGTTTTATCAACACACTTATTCCGTATCAAGTGCAAGATCAAAAGTAAAATGTTGTTTAAAAATACAGAATATAGTTGTCACCTTGTGTTCAAGCTCTCAGAAAAGCGGTGTGGGTTGCATTGTCCTGTGATAGTGCGAGATCTACATCAGCGTAAGAATAAACAGAGTGAAGTTGTTTATTTTAGATCTCCGAGGCCTTGGAATGTGGATGCTGTTAGTCGGGTTCCTCAAGAGAGGGAAGATGGATGGATGCAGGTTTCTGTGTGGAAATTCAAAACAAATCATAAGCTTCAAAATGATGGTATATGTATGAATTTGAAATTTATAACCTATGAAGGGACAATGTCAGGCCTTATTATATGTGGTCTTGAGTTTCGCCCGGTGTAAGTTCATCAAGTGATAATTCTCGCCCTATTGTATATAGATACAGACGACAAAAGTAATGACCGGTTTTATCCTCTTCTACTTTGCGGATATAAATTTTCTTTGATTTAATGATGTCAGCAATGGCAACTAATGCTTCTTCTCTGTATTTATTTATTTGGAGTTGATCAAGATAAAAAGGTAATGTGGATTTGCTATGTTCTGTATGCTTGTTTCATAATTGAACTTCCTTGTAAAAAGTTTCCCTTTGCTTAACATGATAACATATTAGTGATTAAGATGGTGTCATGGTGATGACAGTAAGGCTGACAAATGGATGGTCACGTTGGGTAACGGGTCAAAAAGGATCCATCTGAAATTTGAATGGGTTAAGAACATTTTTTTTGGGCAACATGAGTTTTGATGAAAATGTGCTGTTTTAAAAAGGTTTCAATCTCAATCCGAATACGGTCAGGTAGATTAATTGTTTTACGATATCCCTTGACCTGCTATATTTTTTATGCCGATTACTAGCAACAGTTGGAGGTGGTGGCGGCGGAGGTGGATGTAACGATGGTGGAGGCACTGACGGCAACATAGGTGGCGACGGCGACAATGACGGAGGGGGTGGCAGTAGTGGGGTCGTAGTCCTAACGCCAAGTTGTAGGTAGTAGCGACAGACAACGCTCATTAATGGGCTTGTCAATATAAGAACAAAGAAGACGCCAAATGTTGTGGGAATTCTAGATAGATTAAGTTGCTAAGTCATACTATGAAATTATGGGAAAAGGTAACTGATAATTGAATTAGAAAACTAGCTTAGATTCCGGTTAACCTATTTGGTTTCATGCCAGGGCGGTCAAAAACGGAGGCAATACACATCCTAAGGAGACTAGCGGAAAAATACAGGGAGAAAAAACGAGATCTACTAGGTGTTGAGATAGTAGAGATGATCATCATATGGACATGGGCATCATTAGCGATCCATGTTGCATAATTAGGATTGGGTTGTGCAGCTCTCGGAATATCCTTGTCTGATGAGGCTAGTTAATCAACAAACTCTGGTGGACACAATAGCTGATTAAATTGTCTGTGACAAGAAAGGGATGAATCATTGTTTTCCTGAAGCTGTAATTTGTTGGAGATAATGTAAAACCAAACTTGTGAGAATTGTGAGTGGTTTTCTCAGTTGTGGAGAAAACTGCAAGCATGGCCATTGTTTAGCAGAAGAGGAGTTGATCGGAAAAAAAGATTGCTGGAACACGGTTGACGACAGTACCGGAAAAGCTGTTGTTGGTAATTAGGGTTGGGATGGATCAACACTCTGATACCAAGTTAAACTTGGTAAATGTATATTTTAATTGCATATTATAATATGGAGATTACATGGAGTATATATAAAACACATAATTACACTTTGTATTCTCCTAATACTAATCTATGTCATATAGGTCTAATATTTGTTGACCTTGAAAAGGCATACGACATTGTGCCCCATACACTGATTTGAGATACTTTAGAGGGTAGGGGTTTTGGGAGTATATAGATATTTATGGATATGTATAGTAGGACCGAGACTACTGTTTGTGTGCCTTTGGGGGATACCGATTCATTCCCTATGGAGGTAAGACTCTACCAATGATCTACGTTGAGTCTGTTTCTTTTTGCAGTTGTTATGGATGAATTGTCTAAGACAATTCCGTGGTGCATGCTTTTTGGAGATGATATTGTGTTAGTTGCAGAGACTAAACAGAGCCTGAATGCGAGGTTAGAGGAGTGACGAGTTTTTAGCAGATGATATTGTGTTAGCTCTAGAAGGAAATGGTTTAAGGATTAGTCGCTTTAAGACTGAGCATGTTCACTGTGTTGTCAGCGGTGAAACACTCAGATTGATGGTCAAGAGATTCCACAGGCAACTAAGTTCAAGTATCTAGTATAGTTTGTACAAAGGGTTTGGGAGATAGATAGAGACGTAACCCACCGCATCCAGGTTGGTTGGTGCAGGTGGAGAGCAGCCACTAGGGTTTTGTGTGATAGAAGGTTCCTAACTAAATTCAAGGGGAAATTTTTATAGAGTTGCAGTTAGACCTGAAATGTAATATGGATAGAATGTTAGGCCTTCAAGAAGAGACAAGCACACAAAATGGAGGTAGCAGAGATGAGGATGCTGAGGTTGATGTGTGGGCACACAAAGCTATATCGGATAAGAAATGTGGTCTTCAAGGAAAGGCTAGGAGTGACTAGTATTTATTTCAAATAAGATAAAGAGGGGAGTTTGAGATGGTTCGGGTATGTGAGGAGAGGGATAACGACGCTAGTTAGAGTAGTGAAAACCCTCATTGTGGCGGGGAACATGAGCCGAGACAGACCTAGATTGATCTGGGATGAGCGGATTAGACGTGATTTACTAGAGTTGCACCTCTTTGAGGACATGGTTCAAGATAGGAGTGCGTGGAGACATAATTTAGGTTAAGAACTTTTAGGGGAAGGTATAGGTGTGTGTTTTAGCTTTGTCTCAGGGGTTAGATTTTTCTTAGGTTTAGGTTGATTTTGCATCAATTGTATGCTTGTTTATATATATATATATGTATGTATGTATGTATGTATGTATGCATGCATGCATGTATGTAGAAGAAGCTTGCCCAAGCTTTTATCTCCTGTCTACAGGCTGGTTAGAGTTAAGCTTTAAGCAATCCTGTTATCGCCATGGGACATGGGACCCTCTCCCCTCCCATGGCTTGCTTTGTTGCTGCTCTTTTACTGTCTATGTTAGCTGATAAGTCTGCTTTCCCCAACTTAACACCAAGAAAAAAACAAAACAACAACTCTATATACTAGGGGAGGAGAGCGGAGTGAGTGCAGGCCCTCGTTCAAGGAGAGTATGGTTTTATGGTCTGGGTTCGGTATTTAATTATGATGTACCTCCTTTTTTCTTGATGGTTAACAGCCTTTCAAATAGTTGTTCGCAGGTCTCAAATGGTACCCTATATGGATATTAAAAGAAATCATTATGTCTTAAGTCAAGATGGTCATAGAATTCTTTTGAACCTAAAAAACAACTAATCACAAGGAAATGAAACACAAAAGACAAAGAAAGGAGTTTTTTAGACATGAAAACTCAACCACACAATCATTGCTTTCAAAAACTCAAAACCTCATTCTTTATGTTTTGAAAACTCAAAAGATCGATTGGTCGTTTTGCTTTAGTTTCAAATTTAAGAACATGACAGTAGAGAGAGAGCTCATGACAGAAAAGAGATAGCACATGATAGAGGAGAGAAAGCACATCGATCTGTTTTTACTTTAGTTATAATTCCAATATAACATTACAGAAAAGAGAAAGCACATGACAGAAGAGAGCGACTAAGCACCTAAAAAGGTTCAAATGAGAAATATCTTAAGTGATCGTGGAAATTGTGGAGCTTTGTAAAGAGAAGTAAAGAGCGTAAGACGGGGTTGTGAGTCTTTCAGGCGAGTTGGGTGCTCACATCGAATTAACTGCTCTTTCCCTTATGCTCGACGTTCTCTCCTCCCATCCTCTCCTATCCGCACCGGTCGTTGAATAGAACTCTTCTTTGCCGTTCCGGTTGGCGTAGGGCGGTCGAACTCTCCCTTCCTCTCCTTAACAGTCGAGTGATTCTCATTCTCTCCCTCTTTCTATAGATAAGCGGGTTCTTCAATCATTCTAATGAAATAGGTTTGTTAAAGCCAATTGATCGAATTCTGTTTTAGGTTCCTATTCCACTCCAACCGGTGCAGAACTCTCAACCTTTCTAGGACCCTCTCTATGGCAAGGTGCTGCTATACTCTTTCTACTTGCTCCCTCATGTATAATGGTTGAGTTCTTCGCCTCACGGTTTGGCTACCCATCGTCATTACTTCTCTGTCTAAAGTGAGAGGGGTTCTGTAACAGCCCACCATAACCGCACCATGATATTGTCCGCTTTGGCCGGGACGAACCGCCATCGCCTCATGATTTAAAACGCGCCATAATGGTGAAGGTATCAAGACCCTTATAAGGAAGCCTTCGTTCCCCTTCACAACCAATGTGGGATGTCACAATCCACCCCATTACGGGGCCCAACTTCCTCGCTGGCACACTAGTCCGGTCCCTGGCTCTGATACCATCTGTCACAGCCCAGCATAACTGCACCATGATATTTTCTGCTTTGGCCGGGACGAACCGCCATTGCCTCACGAATTTAAGACGTGTCATGACGGTGAAGGTATCAAGCTCCTTATAAGGAAGCCTTCATTTCCCTTCACAACCAATGTGGGATGTCACAGGTTCTCTACACACAAACTAATATTCCGGTCTCGAAGGCAGCAACATTCGTGCCTGCCTTTGCTGTGATTGTCCATCGTTCCCTTGGTGTGCAATCATTGACAATGTAAATCTGTTCGTTCGAGAAAACATGTTGATCTCTTTCCATATCCTATCCCCGATTGTTTCCCTATAAGACGTGTCCCGTCAGTATCTAGTAACGGCTAGGATGCCAAGCCATGAAATGTAAAGAAGAAGAAGGTTCGGATGACCTCTGGGGGAATAGCATGCCCACAAAACGATATCGTAGAAATGCTGCACGGACCCGTATATATAGTAACGGAAACAAAATGACTTTTGGAGTGACGATCCATCCTCAAACCCACCTGCTGCCGATCCAATGTGGTAAAAGCAGATCGTGATTGATCGCTCTTAGAACACGCCGATACGACACGCTCTCCCGGGTTCCAAGTTCTCTAATTTGAGTGATGTACGGATCATACATACGTACGCACACTCAAAAGATTCCTTTATGGAGAATTCAGGGAGCCCTGGATGTCCCGGAACTCGTTGATTATGGCCTGGGGATGAAACCCATCACTCACCAAAGAAGCTTCTACATATCGTTCCACTAGCAATTGAGCGTTTATATATATATATATATATGCCGTTCAATCATGTTATATATATTTTCTCTTTCACCGTGCTACTCTTCCACCTTTGCTTTTATTTTTGGTGCCTCTTTATTTCTTTGTATTTCGTTGTGCTTGTTTGTCTGCGGTTTGATTTGGAGCCAAGGGTGTCTCTCTGGAAGTAGCCTTTAGGGATAAATATAATGCTTGTCTACATCTCACCTTCCCAGACCATGCAAGTAACTCTCTATTTGTGGCATTTACTGGGTTTGGTTATTGTTAGTCTTTGTTATTTATCAATTTTTCTTCTTAACTACATTTTTATATTTTTTTAGTTTTTTTTAACTATTATACTTTTTTCTTGTATTTATTTATTTATTTTTATTTTTTATTTTTTAGTTCATTCTAACCCAAACCCATCCTCACCTTAACCTATCATGACAATGTAAGACCCTATCTTAATTTATTGAATTTCTATTAAAATTTCGCATTTAAATGTGTAGATGCGAATGCACGTCCATAAATATTTTTGAATTTGTTAAAACTTCGTAAACATTAAACATTTTAACATGTAATCATTGATTAGTTTCGTAACAACTAAACCAATTGCGGAAGCTTGAGCTTTGATCGTGTTCGGTTCTTCAAAGAGGTTGGTCCTCCTCCGACGCTCCCAATCATTTCCTATATATCATAATTTATGAAATATGTTAGTTATAAATAGATTATAACGTAACCGAATAAGCCCGAAGGCCCAAAACATCGCAAACAACATTTTAATAAAATTACCCGCCGTAAGCTACGGCTCCGGACCGTAGCTTACGGTCTGTGGTTTCTGTTCTGATCAGCAGCTGCCTACCGTAAGCTACAGAAGGCCCCGTAGCTTACGGTGGGCTGCTGCAGCCTTTTCAAGTTTGCCGTTTTTGTTACAAAAACTTTCGTAACTTATTCAATTTTCACCCGTTTCACTTTCAACTTGTTTCTAAATGTTCGTAATTTGTTTACCTACATATTTAGCTATCCTTAACCCGGGTTCTTAATTCTTAAGAGTTACGCATCCATTCCCGGTTTATGCGCATATTCATTTTGACCCGTTAAGAGATTTAAGCACTTAAGCTTAAATCTTACATCCTCTTTCCTTACTTCTCATTTCCACACTAAGATATCTATTTATTTCCATCACAATTATATTTGTGGTGGATTTGTTACAGAAAATCATATATTTCCAAATTTTACCATTTGGTTTGACAATTTACGGAAAAGACCTATTATGAGGCATTAAACCAAAATTGCTTATGCCATTTGCTTTTACACTACCATAAGGGTATACTTACTTATTAAACTCATTTTAAACTATCCTCAAGGGTCGTTTACTTGTTTTATCATACGAGGGCGTTTTGGTCAACTTTAGCCCCCTTTTTACTATGAAGAACTTTTAATAGCATATTTTGACTAAATGTACCCATCTTAGCCATAATCTATTTACAATCATTATGTTCCTAAGAAGAAAAGGTCTACAATTTAAATTATTAGATTTACCTTACTTTAGATAATCCCATGTTCATTCACGGCCCCTTTAACTCTCATTGGACCTTAAGTTCTCAATGAGAGTGTGACTCATTACACATACCTGACTCGGGTCATAGCATTGACCCGTTTTACTACCTTGCACTATCAATTGCCAATTAATAGCAATACAAGCCATACGCCATTCTCCCTGTGAGCACAAAACTTGACAAGCAACCATTAATCATTACTGTCAAATGGTGATAACATCATATTTTGACTCGTTTGATCTAAATGATCATTTTATCATTATGAGATGGTATTTATTTGCCATCTCGTCCATGTAGCCCGCTTCGGTTTACACCATACTATCATGTTACTTAAAAATCATTTCTTAATTCTTTTGACCCATCATTGCTTACGTCATAGAGTATCTTTTTCAAAACTATTAGTTATCCGTCAACTCGTATGCGAAATTACCATTTTACTCTTGTTATCCATTATGGATTATACCATAAGGTAACTTTTCCAAAACTCCTTGTTTACTCGTCATCTCATGATCGAATTGCTGCTTTACCCCCTTTTTACCATCAAATATGACTTTCTGCCAAACTCACACCCAATATCCAATGCTTCTTGTACTCCTTTCGGTGCATATTTTTCATCAGATTGTTCTGTTGATGAGTGAACCAATCACGACCATGAAAGTATCTCGTGATTGAACAAGTTACCTTCCAAAAAAAAACACGGATTCATCTTTGTAAATACATTAAAATGAAGCAACTCTCACTTTTAAAACTAACAAAAAATGCATTGCTTACAGAGGGTATTGCAGCGCTTTTACAGTTTACTGGCTGAAAAGGAAAGACCAGTAATTTCCCAGCCACCACCTGCAGGATTCATGTATGACCCCAGGAATTTATGTATATCTAAAGACATGACTTTAAAGGGAACTTTTTGCGTGAATCTCTATCTGAGGACTGCAAACATAACACTGAATAATTAAACTAGCATTTAAAGAAGATGTACGAGTGCCAAGATAGGAGTTTGAATAAAGCACAGCAACCTTGTATGCTTTAGCATGCAGTGTAAGTGTATGTGCAACTCGCTTATTTGTCTATGGATCAAACTTAAGTCGATCACTTAACTCTTCATATAGTTCTTTGAGCCAATTTTAACCTGAATGGTTGCAGAACAAAAAATAGAAGGAACTAATAGACTTTGTTACTAAAAAATAGCTTTTTCAGTGTATGACATATATATATCAAACTAAATTACACACGTTAGCTGACAATGGGAAGAAATTATTGATCGGATCAAAAAAGTAACTTGCATCTTGTTTACAGGCAGTTCAGGAAGCCCTTTCACTGATGACAAAGTGACAATAGTTTGTTGTGAGGGATTATTCATACGACTTGCTAGTTTAGCGTGAATCTGCAAGATTGACATTTTATGTTTTTGCTCAAAAACTGATATTGTTCATGTGATTACTAGGAGTAGATAGAGAAGATAAGAAATAACAAATACTTTGTTATGAGCAACAGAACGTCAGAACATCAGTAATCCAACAAAGGACTTGTAGATTACTAAAAACCACAAACTCTCATCCTTCAGAAGTTGTATCTTGCAATAAGCCACGAACTCTCTTTCTTCAACGAGTCCAATCAATCACTACAGGAAACCAAAAAATAAATATTAGAAAGACTAATGAATCTAATATTTTCTGCAAGATAATTTGTTTTGATACAGAGATCAGTAAAATACCGTAGAAAGGTATTTAATAAATCACATATTTTCTGAATAATTTACAATGTGTTGTTTAAATGAAATAAGATTCGAATATATAATTTATATGTGTATGTTGAAACTAATACAAGTAAAAAGGGGTATTTCATAAACAAGCACCTTTGTTCTATTTCAATGCAGGGGATATGATAAATGAGGGGCCAGTAGTAGGTGTCTCTTCCGTTACACCTTTCGTTTAGATTTGGGCATTCATAGATTCTCAAACTCAAAAGTGAAGGCAACAGAATTTCTGGTAGATCTTTCATCTTTGGACATTTCTCAATGTCGAGATGTTTTAGTGAAGTGAGGTGTTGGAGTAAGTGATTCCAGTTTATCGAATTCTTCCACGCAAAGTCGAGTAAGAGACAAAGGAAGAAGAAGTGAGTTCAGTAAACCTACTCACATCTCCGCCAAATAATGTTAGCTCAACAAGAGAAGTTGGAAAATTCTGAGGGCCCCACTCTGATATGGGTTTTTTCAACCCCCCTATTCCAAGGCTAACCAATTTGGGTGGCCAAAGCCCATGGGGGAAGGAAGGATCCATACTAGGACATTTTTTTAATTAGCAGAAATTGTAATGAAGTAAGCTTCGGTAGCTCATGGTCAGGAACCGACTCAATACTTAGACAACCATATAGCTCAAGGCGGGTGAGGTGAATGGAATTAGTCAATTGAACGACTGATTTCAGATTTGTCCAATAATAAATATATATGCATTCTAGCATTGGCATGCTTGTGTTGATGATCATTTCCATTTGTTTGTTGCAAAGAGATATATCAAGTGACTTGAGCTTTTGCCCTCCCCCGATTGGTGATGTTGTTGGGAAAGAGAGACTCGTAACTGAGCTACAAGAACCGATACACAATCTCTCAATGCTATCTGGACACCAACAACGCTTCACATTGTTACAATGCCATACATCCAAAATCATAAGAGATGATAGGAAATTGCTACCAAAACTGTCTTCCCCCTCCTCTCTCTCCTAAGCTCACCAACGCAGAGCAATTATATACATACAATTTGTTCAATTTCACAAGGACCTTACTTGCATCTGCTTTTGATTCCCATAAATATTTTATTTCATTGCACCTATAAATTTTTACTTCCTCAACTGCCCCAAGATGTCTAGAACATCTCTCCACACCTCACATGTAAGCCCTAAAATAGATTGTATTTCCAACTTAGTGATAGATGAAGTTGCCTGAACCACACGTCTCAACACACCATCACCACATCTATGTATTTGTAAAACCCTTAGTAAAGGTAGTTCTTCAACTGAAACGTCAATCAATTTAGGACAATCTTTTATATGCAGCTCTCTAAGGCATGGAAACACCTTTTCAGAATAATGGTTGTTGGTTGACCAAGTCTCCCACCCTAGCATATGTTCAAAGCTTAAAATTTCAAGTGAAGGGAAGGCAACATAGGTAGTCCCAGTTAACTCTGAACCTATGGCTTTAACCCCATCCATGCCTTGAATTAACAACTCCTTAAGTGAAGGTAGTTGCCCAAGTGGCGGGAGAGATGTGCATTGTAGACAGTCACGTATCACACACGGACCAACATATAGAAAGATGGATCACCGACCCAGTTTGAAAACTCTGTTCCCCCATATGATACAATTGCAAGCTCTTTCAAGCTATCACTATGAGGCTTCAGCTCGTTCAGAACCTCGTTTTCAAGTGTACCCCTTTGAGAACCATTATCCCATTTCAGCTCTAACTTAGTAAGCCGTTTTAGGGATAAGTTCGCCTCCTGCGCATGCACTGGGCTTTGCACATTGTGCAACCCCTGAATGGAAATTTCCCCATGGAGATTCTTTAAACCCTTAAGCTTGGTTATTGCAAAGCCATTATCTCCTTCAATGATGATCTTGGTGAGAATCTGTAGGCTTTTCAACTCACCAATCCCTATGGGAAGCTTCTCCAACAAAGGAGTATCCTTAGTGTCAAAATGCTGCATTTTTGTCAGCTTAGAAAAGCTTTTTGGCAGCTTACTCAAACTTTGGCAGCCAAAAACAATCAATGTTTCCAAATTATATAGATTGCTAAGATTTTCTGGCAACTCTTTGATTTTAGTTTGAGACAAATTAAGATACCTCAAGTGCTTCAAACTACCAATGACATCAGGTACCTCGCCGATCTCAAAATGACTCAATGAAAGAACCCTTAACATTGGTAATGATGGAAGTATGTCAACCAAAATTTTACTAGATAAGTAAAAGGCGCCCCAACTTCGATTCAGCGAAAAAGATGCCGCTAACAAGGTTCTCAAACATCTAGCTGTTTTAAGTTTCTCAAACTCCTGATAAGCTACATATTCCTCACGAATAAATGACATATGGCGGTATTTTGCCAAAGCTTCCTTCCTTGTCTGCATATGCTTATCAAAACTTAAAAAGTAATCTCCAGCAACAGATCTGGCAAAGTCGTTCATAAGGTCATGCATCACAAACAGTGATTCCTCATCAGGTGCATGTTGAAAAAAGGACCTTGATAACAACTCATCGAAACATTCATGGCCCAAGCGTTCTAGTGTCTTGGTTGGATTTGATTGGGTCAGAAACCCTTCTGCCATCCACAGTAAGACCAACTCCTCCTTGTCAAACAAGAAGTCCTTGGGGAACAAGGAGCAGTACGCAAACAACCGCTTCAAATCTGAAGAAAGATCATTATAGCTTAGCTTAAGGGCTGAAGTAATCGGACCAAAATTTCCTAAATCCCATATGTCACTTTTCAACACTTCATCCCAATCTTTTGCATCTGTTTTCGTCCTCATCAGTCTTCCAATTGCTATTAAAGCCAAAGGCAAACCACCACACTTTTCAACAATGCTTTCCCCCATTGCCCTAAGTGTTGGATGTGAATCAAAGTTATTTACAGCCAATGCATGTTGAGCAAACAAAGACAATGCGTCTTGTTTCGACAAAATGCTGAGATGCTTTAGATGATAAACGCCTAACTTTTTGAGCAATTGGTCTTTACGGGTTGTTATGATTATCTTACTCCCAGGAGCCCCCAAATGAAATGGTCGCACTAGGGTTTCCCAATCTTCATAGCTCTCACTTCACACATCGTCAAGTACTAGTAGAAATCGTTTGTCCTTAAATTGCTCTCTTAGAGCCACTTGAAGCGTATTTAAATTTTCAAGTGTCTTATTTGTTCCAGTCACCGATAGAAAGATAGCTTTGGATATCCCAAATATATCAAAATCATCAGAAACACAAACCCATGCCATGAGTTCAAAGTGATCCTTCACCATTGTATCGTTATACAAAAGTCTTGCTAGAGTGGTCTTTCCAACCCCACCCATACCAACTATGGGTACGATGCTAAAGTTCTCCTTAGATGACTGATCATCCCTCAATAACTCGTAAACCAAACTCTCTTTAGCACCTTGTCGTCCAACAATACTGGACACATCTACCAAAGATGTTTGAGGTACTCTGCAGTTAGTACCTACTCTCCTTTCCTCAACCACCACCAAACCAAGATCATCTTTGGCTTCACATAGATGGCATAACTGGGAATTAATACTATCTAACTTGGGAGACAACCTATGACTTGGTGAGGGTTTTTTCAAGAAAGTTGCAATGAGCTTTCTTACCTTGTTTACCTTGTTTGGACTTGCTTCTGATGATTCCTGGGTCAGCTCAGAATGGATAGCTTCAGTAGCCACATCGTCAAGTACGTCATCGATATCATAAGCCATATGTTGGAAATCATTCATCCATTTTTTAACAGATTGACTAGTTATTTCCTTGCGAGAAGCATCATTCAGAACAGCCTGGATCTGGATCAACATTCTCCTCAATTTCTTGAGCTGGGAGTCAATTCCCTGAGAGTGAGCATATTTTAACAAGGCTTCATCAGCTAGCATCTCAAAAATAATTTTGAGGTGGGAAGAAACAGGGGAATTAGCCATTGTTAACAGTGGAAGGGGAATGTGATTGCTGGTGTGTACGAGCCTATGAGAGGAATGCAGATAAAATATGAGTGGAGACAAGATACAAGTGCCGATGATCAATTATTGGCCAATTGTCTTGGTCATTTTTTTTAATATTCTTTTGAATATTGTAATATTTTTATCGATTATAATGCCAAAATGTAAAACTTAACATTTAATTTCATATTTAATTTTATTACAACTGTTGCTTTTAGAAGACAAGTTGCCAGCGTTAATATTGATTTTATAATTATTTTTTGGATAGTTTATTAGAAATTGTGATTTTTAAAATAATAAAACTGATAATGACGGTTATAAATAATATTTTTTTACAGCTGTTCCTTGATTGAAAGAATTAATTTTTATTATTTATGGAATCGTTTACCAATTCAAAGGACGGTAATTTGTCAACTATATATATAATAGAGAAAAGTGTTTAGATAGTTTCTGTGGTTTGCTCTGGTTTCGTCTTTAGTCCCTATATTTTTAAAATTACAGTTATAGTCTTCAACTTTAATAAATTCATTCTTGGATAGTCTCTGGTATAGATAAGGGTTAGCTTACTCAGTTAAGTTGGTGTGAAATTACTAAAATACCCTTGCTATTTAAATAAAACAAAAAAATAAAATAACTAAATAAACATTAAATAAATATATATCATTAGTTACTTTCTGTAAATAAAAAATATTGAACGATCAAAAAGTAAATAGAAGTTTCCATAGTTATGCATGTTTTTAAAAACCCTTTGTATTACACGGGTTAAATAAATGTAATTTTATATATTAAATAATAAAACAATATATCTTTAAAAAAACGTTTATCATACGGGTTAAATGAATGTAATTTTATATATTAAATAATAAAACGAAAGTTATATCTTTAAAAATCCCAGTACGTGTTAAATAAATGTAATTTTATACCAAATAATAAAAAGGTATATCTTTAAAAACCCTGTGTCATGTTGAAAATACAATTTTATATACTAAATGTTAAAAAAGTTATATCTTAAAAAACCTATGTATTGCATAGGTTTTGTATATAACTTTGTTAGTTATGAATAGTTAAAAAATAAGTTTGTGTAGTGATTGATGCTATATCTATACCAAATAGATCCAAGTTTGAATCTTACAAAACATTTATCTCATCTACTTTATTTTTGAACGTTAAAATCATATCACACATTCTCTTAACATGATTTGAATGCACTACAATTTGGTTAGGGAATACACCACTTTACCACCAGACAATCCCGTTAAGGACTTATCTCATCTACTACTTTCACACTTTTTTTTATCCTGTTGCACAATTATTTCCGCTTATTAATAACTACTTAATTTAATATTTTATTGATCCAACCATGTGTAATACATGTGTTTTAACCTAAAAATAAATAAATAAAACAAAGTACAATGTTAAAAATAGTAAATAGCGCATCAAAACATGTTTTGATGACTATATGTGTTAACCGATTAAATTACATTTTATTCAATTTGTGTAATATATAGGCTTATTCAATCTTTGTAATACGTAGTTGTATTCAACCTATACAACATACGGGTTTTTTTAAAATATAATATTTTTTATCACTTAATATATAAAACTATATTTATTCAATCCGTGTTACACGGGGTTCTAACCTAGTTGTATATATAAATTAAAAAGTGGGTCCCATTGTTTTATTTAAATACTAAGGGTATTTTTATCATTTTACACCCATTTAACTGAGAAAATTAACCCCATCCACGTCAGGGATTATCCGAGAATGAATTTTCCAAAGTTGGGGACTATAGCTGTAATTTTGAAAAGGTAGAAACTAAAGGTGAAATCGGAGCAAACCACAGAGACTATCCGGTCACTTTTCTCTATATAATAAGTTGTGAATAAAATAGATTTCGGAGGGCTAATTTCTCAATGCATATGTGAACATTTTGGATAAATTTCAAACATGTTAGATCTATTGATCCGTTACATTTTTTTAGATCTTTCAGGTTAACCATAATCTGACATGTTATAGACACATATTGAGCTAAAAAGTAACCCGAGCTTAAGTTAAACCCAATAAGAAAAGTAATTCAGTGTTCAATAAAATAAATAGTAGCCCTAACAAACCACAACAACATGAACCAATCAAACTTAAATAACAACAAAATCAATCGAATCCTAATTAAGAACATGAATATGCCATTGAGATACGAACAATGGTTTTTAGATTCATTGTTTGGGCTTCTGGTAGTTGCGGTCCACAATCCACATATATTGTAACTTGGGTAGGGTTACATAACTATTAATACCATTGAAAGGTTATGAGTTATATGATGAATTGCATTCCATGTGTTTGATGAAGTGCTTAAATTAGACTCTTATAAAATTTCATTCACTTATGTGTTTTTTTAGAAGTGTGGGACTTGATGACAGTAACAATGCACGTGGAATATTGTATTCTGCTTGAAACTTTTGAAGTCCTTTTGATGCAAACTGCAAGATAACCATTGGAATAAGGATCTTTTTATAAAAAGAAAACTAGTGAAGCTTGCAATTCTTTGATTGTCTATATTGCCATATATCTGATTTTTTTATCCACTTGGTTTCTAATTCTTCTATGATGCAGGAAGGTTTTCTAATTCATTGTTTATAAAGAACATGTTGATCAAGTAACAATGATCATATCATAATCATAACTGCTTTGACTTCACTTGTCAATTTCTTCATGCAGAATTATGTTTTTGATAGTCGCTTATATTGTTCTATGTAATGTTTTGTTATGAGCCTAATCTGTTGCACAGAGAGGTCTGCCCTTTTCAAGTTCACTTAGAAGGAAAAAAAATACCTCCTTTTGAGGGGGTTAACCTGCTGCACAACTGAATATTGTTTATGTTTTTATTTTTTAACTAGGTTATAACCCCGTGTATGTTACGGGTTGAGTAAATAAACTAAAAATTAAATAGTTAGTTATGAAGATTTAAAAATTAAAAAACTGATATTTTTGAGACGTTTTTCAAATATCTGAATAAATTTTGTGTCGTGTATGATCAAAACGGTTGATGTTTACCAAGTTTATAAATATAAAAGTATTTGATCCACCTATAAAGATACACGTTTTAAGTATAAAAACAATCACAATTGCACCGTTATTGTAATTATAATAATGATAATAATAATAATAATAAGCAGCATATTAATATAAGTAGTAAAATCCAAAACACCATATAAGAAAGCATTATTGGAACTAAAGTTCATGTCTAAATGGAAATAAAGATTGTACCGGACATTAGTTTTCAGATGTTTGTTAGTAAATTTCATATATGTAACATTATGGATCAAAATTATTTGAAGTATATATTTGTATATACTAATTTTTCTAATTTTTCGGTGTTCTGAAATTATACTGATTTATATTATAATTTGAACAATTATGATTTTATAAATCTATATCTATATTATATAATAAAGTAAACCTATTAGGGACACGTGTCTCATTTCTATGCATCCTAAGAATTGTTTTCCGTCAATCTCTCTAACTTAATTATAGATGATTATTATTTAGTTTAGTCACATCTGATTAATTATAGGTAACTCTTCTACTTAATTATAGATATTTATTATTTAATTTAATCTCTTCTACTTAATTATAGATAATTATTATTTAGTTTTAATAGTTACAATTGTTTTATCTTTGAAGTAAAAATAAGAAAAGTTTACTCAATTTAAGTAACTATTAATTACTAAATTTTACACACGATGTGTTTTCCTTTAATTTATGTAACTAATATTATTTTATTATTTAACGAAACGTAAATATTATTACGACTTTAATTTTTTATATCCCGGTTTAATTATTTTCTTTTCCCTTTTAACTTAGTTTTTTTGAATTTCATATGCTACATTTTCTTCTCTTTTATTATGATTTTATTTTTTTAAGGTATCTACGTTTTAGTTTTCTTACATCTCTCCTACTCATTTACAGATAATTATTATTTAATTATTGATAGTTACTATATTTATTAACAAGTGAATTGAATATGAAATTAATTATGAATTTTATAAATAAGTTTATCTTTTACATACAAACTTATATTTAAGTCTCCAGATATTACTAAATTTAAAATTACCTTTGTTAAAATATTATAAAAAGAAAGAATAATAATAATTGTTTTTTGATTTCTAAAAGTTTTCAAATATTTAATGTGGCTTGATGGTTTTAATGGTAAAAATATGTCAAATAAAAAATAGATAGTATTAAAAGAATCAAATTTTAGTCCTTAATTTTCTATATGTATTCATGTCTGTATATTTATAATTGTATATTAAATTAACTTAAGTGTCTTAAAATGATATTTAAAGGAGTATCTACACTTTAGTTGAATTAACATTAACATTTATCAATAAATAAAAATGTTAATATATGGTTGAGAAAAAAATATGTTTTAAAATAACTTAACAAGAATTATAAATTTCACATTAAAGTTCAATTTTAAACACATGTCTTGACAATTACGTGTGTTAACAGATGACATATTTTATTTAACTTGTATATACATGGTTTTATTCAGTTCGTGTAATACGCATGTTTTTTTTAAAACATAATATCCTTTTATTACTATGTATATAACATTACATTTATTTAACCCATGTAATACATATGGTTATAACCTAATGTTAGAGATATAAAAAATGATTAAATGTCGTTATGATTATCAATATATATTGTTATTGGATATTAACAATATGTTTGGTATTACATAATTTGAAAACTTGGATAACGATGCAATTAAATAAGTAACTGAAATGTTACCTATATAAAAGATCATCTATATCAATTTCTGAAAAAAAAATCATGGTTTACCAATCGTTTTATTTTATTTCTAGGAAGACTCATAAATGTATTCCTTTAATTGAATCATGATAAGGGTTTACAGGGGAAAAATTTGTGAGGTAAAATGTTATAGTAACACGTCCCAAATTTATAATTATATATTAATTGATAGATTTAAAATTTGATTTGTAGACACGGCATCAAATATTGTTATCTGTAAGTTAATTAGTTCTTTTATTTAAACAAGGAAGCAAAATTGCAATAAAGAAACCTATGATAAAAGATATAAAATTATTATTAGCAACATATAAAATACTATTAGCTCAAATAATAGAAGCGAGTACCAACGTAAACTTTTTGACGCCAAATGAAATTTATATACTAAATACGATTTCATAAAAAGATAATTAATTTTTTGTTACTTTAATTGATTAAAAAGGAAACACATATAAAATATCAAAGGTATATATGGAAAAACGTATGATATATTAATTTAAATTAACAACAATAATAATATACATATGAGCATCTATGTGATAGTTATTGGAATTACT
The DNA here is from genome assembly GCA_947069175.1 of Scalesia atractyloides. Lineage (NCBI taxonomy): Eukaryota > Viridiplantae > Streptophyta > Magnoliopsida > Asterales > Asteraceae > Scalesia > Scalesia atractyloides. Next base: position 97,868,842 of record CAMTDV010000008.1, read on the forward strand.
TATTATAAATTAGATTAAATAATGATAAAGATATAGAATAGGACAAGTGATATTTATGTGTTAATTAATTATTTAAAAAGATAAAATAAATTAGATTGAAGGAGAGAATGTCACATGACATTTATTGGAGTCTTTATTAAAACTAGATTACACACAATTTGCTAAGCATGAGGATGAACTAACTTTTAAATGAAAACCAACTGTGAGAAACAGGGCTGTCTCCGAAAAGCGTTGAAATTTTTTTGGCCTTGTGCGAGTAGAAATGAGGGGCCCTATAATATAAAGTCAATAATTGAATTATAAAAAGAAAAGATAAATATATTTGTTTTAGTACATGTTTATATACTAGAAAACATAACAATAAATGAAAATTAGGCCCCTAAAACATATACAAAAAATAATGGCATTAAACCCGCACATATGTAGAGTGGAAACTTTGTATGCACGCGCTATACCAAACGAAGATAATGCCTAAAAAATACAATCGTAATATGTCCAAAATATGCTTGCATCATTAGTTTTTGTACGCGCAAACAATATTTCAAGCGTTATTAAAAATTGTTTAGTTAAAGTTTAACATCAAGAATAAACAAAACAAAAAGATGTAAGGTGCTTGTCAGATTGCAATTGGTTTGTTCGAAATGACCAAGTCCTTGTGTTTTTTTGGTGCTTTAGCGACTTGTACATCATATCAGGGCATGTTTAGCTAAGCTTTTTGAAACAAGTTATTGACTTATAGGCTTTTTCAAAAAGTCAGTAAGTCAAAATAATGTTTGATTAATTGAAAATGACTTTTAAAACAACTTTTCAATAGAAGAGAAAGTCAGTTTTGAAAAACTAGTGTTTTGTGACTTTTTAGAGCTTTTTGTAACTTTTCAACTTATTGATCTTTCCCACCCGTAAACTAATCCAAACATTCTTTTAAAAACTCATTTTAAAAAAATTATAAATCAATAAGTCTTTTAACAAAAAGTTCTTTAAAATTAAATAAGCTTAACCAAACAAGCCCTCAGCCTACCAACAGAAACCAAAAACCTCATGAATCAACATCAAAAGTCTTCACTTAAGTTGAATAATCGGTAAATAGGATCAAGTGGATGTGGAAACATACCTACGGTCGTCAGAAACCTCGCCGGTGTAACAGTTGAAATAGTCAACATCATGAGTCTTAACGTAGGTCCAGGTCAACACTTCCATACACAGTGACAGTTTTAGCATGGCCGCCGGGATACTCCTTCTCATACAACACCACATCCGCCCCACCTTTTGGAAGCATGTAGGCCGTGGCTAATCCGCTTATGTCTGCACTAAGTACCGTTACTGCCATCCTGCACAATGAAACTAACGAACTAACTGAATACCTGCAATGGATTAATAAAATAAAGCTGCTTCTTCCACATTGGTTCTGAATCCCTAAATAAACACACATACCTTAAGTAAGCAGATTCAGAGGAGATAGTATTGAAGAAGCTGCTGTTTAAAGTATTTGCTGATAAAATTATTAAAAGCCCAAAATGAGATAGGTGGTTAATTCAATTACTTATTGTAACCTTCTAAACAACAACTTTTCAATCTGCACTTACTCCAATCTACAGTGTTTAAAAATACACTTCAAAATAAACTGCAGATAATCAATGGAATAAGGATATTTGTATGAAAAGAAACTACTGAAGCTTGCAATTCTTTTGATTGTCTAATATGTCATGTAATTTCTTGAGATCAAATTAAATTCATTTACTAATGAATTGCATTTCATGTGTTTGATGAAATGCTTCAATCAAACTTTTTCTAAAATTCATTTACTGATGCTTTATTAGGTTTAAGTGTGGGATCTGATGACCTTTTGATGCAAACTACAGGTTAGTGGAATATGGATATTTGTATAAGAAGAAAACAACTTTAAGCTTGCAATTCTTTTGATTGTCTATAACGGCATATAATTCCTTGAGACTGAAATACAATTCCAAATATCCAAGTTTTTCTATCTACTTAGTCTCTATTTTTATATAATTCAAGCAGATTTTCTAACTTAGTGCTTTTTGTTAGTTAAATGATGATAAAAGACCATTTCAAAGAGCAGTTTTGTTAATGAGGTAATAATGATTATATCAAATATTTATAACTTGCTTCAACTTCACTTGTCAATTTGTTAATGAGGTAATGATGTTTATATACGTGCATGCATTAAAGGTCTGCCCTTTCCAAGTTCACTAAGAAAAAAAAACATACCTCCTTTCGAGGGGGTTAACCTGCTTCACAACTAAATATTGTTTATATATTTATTTTGTTATTACATACACACTTTGCTAAGCATGAGCACGAACTAAGTCTGTGAGAAACTAGTGATAAATTGTGCAGAAGATAAATTGTGCATCATGGTCCTTTATATTTTTAACTAGAAATATGCAGAAATATGGCCATTCAAACAGGAGACAATGGATGAAACAACTAGGCTGTGGGAAAACAATGGGTTGGAATCAAGCGGTCAAAAATTTCCTGACTTTTTGTGTAGCTCATTTACTTGTAATTGTTCTTGTGACTCTTTTATGTAATGGTTATCTAATAAAACATTCAAATGATATTGCTGCTGTACTGATTAATTGTATGTAAATTCATGAAATGGTTACAAATTTCACAGACCAAAAGTTGATAAATAAAATAAAAGTCAACTCTAGCAAACTGCAGTGTTGATAGTTTTAGCTCAATGATTGAAGACTTGAATACAATATAAGGGTATTTAGCTCAACTCCTCAATCCGCAAATACATATCAGAGCACCAACTTTCTGAAAAGTCTTTTAGCTCAACACCTCAATCCACCCGTGACCTGTTTGACTTCAAATTACACAATTTTGACCCATTTAAAATCAACTCACTATATTCAGGCATGCTTCAAGCCTTCGCCTTCTTCTGATGACCATAACAGAGATGACATCTAAATCCCCTAAATTTAACTTCTCTTCTCCGGCTAACCTGATTCACGAAATCACCCAATGACTCATCTTCTTCATCATTATCCACCAATTCTGTTTCATATCCAAATTAACGGAAGGAAGGTACCCACTCTTCCTCTCCTTTGATAATCCACAATATAAAACACTGATGTTGTGAACTTATGTGAAACTGCTGCTTGAGTGGGAGACCCATATTGACAAGAAGGCATAAGTGTCCTGTCTATACTCGTTTCCTGCATTGCAATTAAAAAAGCAATTATATTTTTTAGGTATTAAAACTCATGGAGCCGAGGGTCTCGCTGGAAGTAGCCTCTCTATCCCAGAGGTAAGGTGTGCCAACATCCCACTCACCCCAGACCCTACCAATAGCTTTGCTATTTGTGGGATTTACTGAGTATGGTTGTTGTTGTAGGTATTAAAACTAAATACTCATTTAAATGCATTCATCGCTTTCTCATGTGATCCTACAACACTATCCACATCTCCATTTGTTCTTCCCAACATACTTTTTTTATGAGTTGACCAACCACTAAAAAAAGTCAAACGTTGAATTTGCAAAAATCTGAGCTTCACAAACCATGGAGATCTTTGGATAGTGTTGTCTTCCCTGGGGGTCAGGGATGTATAAACTGGTTCAATTAGGAACCACATAAATTTTTATATATCCATAGAAAAATAGAATTGTTAAGAGAGTAAAAACCTGCAGAGAAAGTAAAAAAGTTAACTTTTTAAGATTAAAAAAAAACATTTTTTTGCAACTTTCATGAGCATAGCAAAATAATGTTAAAAAAAACAAACCTGCGTCCCAGAAGCTCTTTCTTGTTCCTGAAGAGCCTTCTCTTCCACTCTCTGAACAAACTGGCATTTTCAGTTTCTGATTGTAGTTTGTATCTACTGATTGATATACATTACATGTATTCCCTAAGAATTCAGAATTACAGACCAGATAATGGCAGTGGATATAGATATGTTCAGAATATTTGTTTATAGAGCTGTAACTTAATACCTTAAGACTATGTTCAGAAAAGCGAAGATAGTAAAAAATGATGCATGCGACACATACAAAAGTGGGACTAACCAACAAAAGACTTGTAAATTATGAAATGAGCTCTTACATGGAAGATGTTACAACAAATATTCGTTCTTCTTTCTAGTCAATGATCACCTAGAAAGAAAAAAAAACAGGTGTCAGAAAGATCCCAATAAATCAAATAGTTTTTGCATAGATTAAAGGTAATTTAGTTGAAAAGGGGATCAATAAATACCTTAAAGGGCATATAATAAATCACATATTTTCTGAAGAGTAAATTGCACAAAACATCCTTTATGTTTCCTTAAACTTGCAGGTTCCAACCTTAATGTTTAAAAGTTGCTAAAAACAACCTTTAAGTTTATTTTTGTTGCGGGTTCAATCCTTTACAGCTAACCAGGTTATTTTCTTCAGTTAAGTTCCCTCACATGATCAACCAAAATGACGAATATACCCTCACATGTTATGCATGTGAGGGAACTTAACTGAAGAAAATAACGTGGTTAGCTGTAAAGGATTGAACCCGCAACAAAAATAAACTTAAAGGCTGTTTTTAGCAACTTTTAAACATTAAGGCTGGAACCTGCAAGTTTGAGGAAACATAAAGGATGTTTTGTGCAATTTACTCTTTTCTGAATAATTTACTTAACTGTCTAGACATAGTATGTAAAATATGTTGTTTAAAAATAAATCCAAAATGAAGTATATAAGAAGTCAAAAGGTGTCAAAAAGAACCTGCATATTGTATGGAGGATATTAATTTTTAAACTTTGATGTGGGGGATATGAAAGATGACGGGATAGTAGTGGGAGCCTCTTCCCTTACACCTTTTACTCAGATTTGGGCATCCACGGATGTCCAAACTCAACAGTGAAGGCAGCAGCAGCTTTGGCAGATGTTTCATCTTCGGCCAGAACCAAATGCTGAGATGTTTGAGGGAGGTGAGGTGTTTTGGTAGATATTTCATCTTTGGGCAGTTCCAAATGGTGAGATGTTGGAGGGAGGTGAGGTGTTGGAGTCCCATTGAAAGTGTGTCCAGTTTATCAAAATTATATATCTGAAGTTTAGTAAGAGAAGAAGGGAAGAGGTCAGACAATTGTCTAAAATTTCTCACATGGGGTTCATCATGTAACTCTAGGTCAACAAGGGAAGATGGAAAATTCAGAGGGCCCCACTCTGACATGGGCTTCTACAACCTCCCTATTTTAAGGGAAGTCAAATTGGGTGGCAAAACCCCACTATGACAGGAAGCATCAATACATGGACAACCTACGATTGTCAATTCTTTTAGCAAGGTGAAATTCGCTATCTGAAGGGCAGAAAATGACTCCATGCTTTCACATTCTTCTATTCTCCAACGGGTGAGAACAAGTAGTTTGATGTCTGGTTTTGACTCAAGACTTGGACAATCGGATAGATGCAACACAGTGAGGTAAATGAGGTCATCCAATTTCATGATTGATTTCAAATTGGTCCAACCACTTATATTTATGCTTTCAAGCATGGGCATTCTTGTGTTGTCGATCTTTTCCATTAGTTGAGCACAACTTCCATCCCAACATATCTTCAAAACGTAAAAGTTCAAGTGAAGATAGTGTTTCAGGTGAGAATTCAATAAATTTGGGACAACCTTTTATATGAAGTTCTCTAAGGGATGGAAGCACTGGAACCTTGCTATTGGTTGACCATTCCTTCCACCCACTCATATATTCAAACCTTAGAATTTCAACTGAGAGTAGTGGTTTAAGTGAAATTTTAATTAGTTGAGGACAATCTTCTATCTGAAGCTCCCGAAGGCATGGAAACACTGCATCAAAAACCTGGTTACTGGTTGACCATACCTCCAATCATATTATTAAACCGTAGGATTTCAAGTGAAGAGAAGGCTGTTGTTTACAGGCCCCACTAACACACACTAAATACACTAAAGAAGCACACACAAAGCTTTACGTAATATGAAAGGAAAAGTAATGCAGAGAAATAGAATTGGAAATGTAGAAAAACTGTTATCTTTTATTCATCATGCAGAGGCTTTATATAGCCAAATTACATCACATGGAGACCACTAAAAAAGCCATAAAATACTCATTCTACCTAAGGAACCGGTTGAAAGCTATGACCCTCACCAACGTTAACTTTTCAACTTGACTTTCCTTTTAATCGGTCAAAGCCTTCTACCCACTATTCTTTATTCAACAACTAAATAAAACAACTAAATACTTATTAATAAAACTAACAATAAAACCAATAATCAAGATTAAAACCCAACATTCTCCCCTTTAATCTTGACTATCTCGGTCTTGCTACACGAACCATGTATGTCCGCTCTAGTTTCGGTCTTCTCTTTCTATCTAACGTGAACACTTTCGGTCTGCGGTTCACGACTCGGTCTAATGTAAACTCTCGGTCTTTTGGTCTACCGTCTTTCTCGGTCTATTTTGGTGTGAACCTTCGGTCATTGTCACACCCACGGTCTCGGTCACACCGTTCTGTCTTTCACGGCTTCGGTCTTCCTTATGCCGGTATATCCTTCCGACGACGGTCTCTTTCGGTCTTACTTTCTTTCGGTCTTGTCGGCAGCAACCACGATCTTCTTTCTCTTTCTCACGGCACTGCTACGGTCTTCTTTCGCATTCTTTCGGGCGACGACTCTTCTTTTCACGCCGTTCACGACTTCTTTCTTATTTATTTCGCTGATTTCAATCAGCCGTTCTTCTTTCTTTCTTTCTTTCTTTCTTTCTTTCTGTTTCGCTGATCTAGATCAGCCCTTTCTTTCTAGCGATTGAATCGCCTTTTCCTTTTTCCTTCTTTCTTGTGACCTGCAGTTTAGAGGGCTGCACCCCCTTCTCCAAACACGACTCTCAAAACAGCCCTCGTTTAACCTTCGCTCTGATACCAATTGTTGGTTACAGGCCCCACTAACACACACTAAATACACTAAAGAAGCACACACAAAGCTTTACGTAATATGAAAAGGAGAAGTAATGCAGAGAAATAGAATTAGAAATGTAGAAAAGCTATTATCTTTTATTCATCATGCAGAGGCTTTATATAGCCAAATTACATCACATGGGGACCCCTAAAAAAGCCATAAAATATTCATTCTACCTAAGGAACCGGTTGAAAGCTATGACCATCACCAACGTTAACTTTTCAACTTGACTTTCCTTCTAAATCGGTCAAAGCCTTCTACCCACTATTCTTTATTCAACAACTAAATAAAACAACTAAATACTTATTAATAAAACTAACAATACAACCAATAATCAAGATTAAAACCCAACAAAGGCAACAACAATTAACTGGTTGGTGCGAGTTAACTCTGAACCTATGAATTTAATGTCATCCATGCCATCTATAAACAACTCCTTAAGTGAAGGTAGTTGCCCAAGTGGTGGTAGAGATGTACAGTTTTTACACACATGAACCAACCGATGAAAAGAGGGATGCCCAACCCATTTTGGAAACTGTATTCCACAATATGAATCAATTGAAAGCTCTTTCAACCATTCATTATCAGGCTTCAACTCTTTGAGAACCTTGTTTTCAAGTGTTCCATGTAGATATCTGTCGCCCCGATTCAGCTCTAACTTAGTAAGCTTTTTTAAAGATAATTTGGCCTCATGTGCATGCATTGTACTTTGTACTTTGCACAACCCTTCAATTGAAAGTTCCCCACAGAGATTATTTAGTCCCTTAAGCTCGGTGGCCCCAGTGATAATCTTGGTAAGACTTTGTAGGCTTTTCAACTTACTAATTCCTAAGGGCAAATCCTCCAATTTTGGGGTATTTCTTATGTCAAGATACCGCAACTTTCTGAGCTTTTAGAAGCTTCTAGGCAATTTTGTTAGTTTCCTACAACCAAGAAGAAACAATGTCTCTAAATTATAAAAATTGCCGACATCCTCAGGTAACACTTCGATTTCAGTATGGGATAAGTTAAAATACCTCAAGTGCTTCAAATGACCAATGAACTCCGGTGCCTCAGTTACTTGAAAGCGACTCAAAGAAAGAACCCTTAATAATGGTAAGGCTTTACAAACAAAGATTTGTCATTCATAAGGTCATGCATTACAAACAAAGATTTGTCGTTAGGTGCATGTTGAAAAAACGACCTTGATAGCAAGGCTTCACAACAATCACGGCCAGCCCGTTCTGGTGACTTTGTTGCATTTGATTGGTTCAGAAACCCTTCAGCTATCCACAATAAGACTAGCTCATCCTTGTCAAACTAGAAGTCCTTAGGGAACAAGGAGCAGTACACAAACAAACGCTTCAAATCTGCAGAAAGTTCATGATAGCTCAACCTAAGGGCCGGAACAAACTCATCAGCATTTTCTACATCTCATATCTCACTTTTCAAAACGGCATCCCAGTCTTCTCTATCTGTCTTTGTCCTTAGCAGCCTTCCAATTGCCTTTAAAGCTAAAGACAAACCACCACACTTTTCCATAATGCTTTCACCCTTTGCCCTAAGTGTTGGGTGTGAATCAAAGTTATCTCCACCGAATGAGTGTATAGCGAATAAAGATAGAGCATCTTTATCCGACAAACTTTGGAGATTATCTAGCTGATCAAAACCTAGCTTTTTAAGTAATTGGTCCTTGCGGGTTGTCAGGATTATCATACTTCCAGGAGCCCCAGAATGAAATGGGAGCAATAAGTTTTCCCATTTCTTATAGCTTTCACTCCACACATCATCAACCATGATTAGAAACCGTTGTCTTTAAATTGCTTGATAAGAGCCTTTTGAAGCTGATTTAAATCTTTAAGCTCATTCTTTTCCTTAGACACATCTTGATAGATGGTTTGGCTTATCTTAAAGACATCAAAGTCATCAGAAACACAAACTCATGCCTTGAGTTCAAAGTGACCCTCCACCTTTCTATCGTTATACAAACGTTTAGCTAGAGTGGTCTTTCCAACCCCACCCATACTGACTATGGGTATGATGCTAAAGTTCTCCTTAGATGACCCATCATCCCCTAACAACTTGTTCAGAAATTTCTCTTTCTCAACTTCTTGTCCAACATCAGATTCTAGCAAAGAGGTTCCGTTTCCTCTATTAGGATCTTTATATTTTTCATCTTTCACAGTCAAACCTAGCTTGGCTTTTTCCTTATATAGTTGTTGTAACTTGGTGGTAATACTATCTATCTTGGGACTCAACCTATGACTCAGTCTGAAATTTGTGCAGCAAGTTAGCATCTTTCTAACCTTGCTTGTGCTTGCTCCTGATGATTCTTGGGTCAGCTCAAGACGCATAGCTTCAGTAGCTACATTGTCGAGCACATCTTCGATATTGTAAGCCAAATGTTGGAGATGATTCAGCCATTGTTTAACAGCTTCTTCTTTTATTTCTTTGTCAGAAGCATCATGAACCAGAGCTTGAATCTGGGACAGTTGTGTCCTCAGATTCTCCAGCTCAGGGTGAATACCCTGAGCGCGAGCATACTCCTTGAAGACTTGATCAGCGAGCTTCTCAACTACGAATTTGACAAGTGCAGAAGTAGCAGCATCACCCATTGTTAACAGTAGTAAACTGGGAATGAGAGTAAGTAGTTGCTGTGTTTGAGAGGAATGTAGACAAGATAAATGATTGAGCATGTGTATATGTAACATTTAAACTATGGAATTATATTATATATAATGCCAAGTTGCCAACGTAAACATTTTATTTATATTCATTATTAACTGTTGCTCTTAGAAAACAAGTTTCCAACTAACATGTTGACTTTATAATTATTCTAGTGATAGTTTGTTAAGAAATGTAATATAAAATAATAAAAAAGATAAAACTGTTTTTTTAATGGCCAACGACTCCTCCAAATGGGCTACCGGCGAAAATCACCGCATCGGGATATACTCGCTTCCGAACTGGGGAAAACCATCACCTAGGGCCGAAGCCCGTGAACACTCGCCCAAAGGCACGACAGTGCGGTGAGGTAAAACCCCCTTAGTTCAAGGATCGAACTAGCGATCTCCACCTATTCGCCTAGTCTCCCATCATCACCAGGTGCCCTAGAAAATAATGGAGATGTCAGGAATCGAACTTGGGTCCCTTAAAGCACCAAGTCTCTCCCTTACCACTCAACCACCACCTCATTGGCGATAACGCTGGTTTTAAATAACTGTTTTTACAACTGTTCCTGGATGGAAGAACTAATTTTTAAAGCTTTGGGATCGTTTACCAATTCAAATGACAATAATAAAAGGGTGAGGTGTCACAACATTAATTTGGCTATGGACGTGTCAGATTATATAATGTGACATAATCTTTAGGTCCCCACTGAATTGATGAAAAATCTAGTATAAATGTGTTCATTTTAGTTATTTATTAAAATTGATTATTATTGGCCTAAATTGACATATTCCACGAAATTGATGTTTTTTGTTGATTAAATTGGTCAACCGCTACTCTAAACGCTTTAAAACAACAAACGGGTCAAACGAGATGAATTTTGAAAGAACCCGAAATTTGTACCCACTAATTTGTGTGTTCAGGACTAGGGGCATGTCCACAAGTGTATACAATAGATTAGATCTAGTATGCATCAAATTACTGAATTTGGTAACTAAGTGTAGAATTAATTGAACAGTTTGCTTGGTCATAGAAATCTAAAATTTTACATCACTTATAATAAAAAATATTAATAAATGATAAAAGTTTAATATATTAAACCTTGTCACATAATTTTAATAAGTATCAATCCTGTGATAGCATTTCATTCCATTTAACCATCCTCTGCACGTAATTAATTTCCTATTAATCCATTGCTGCAGGCCCGTCCATGGTTCTTTAATATTACAATTTATACATACACTCGCGGTAAGTCTCATATACTCTAAGGAGGAAAACAACCCAGGACTCATCTACAACACAATCAAAATTGACCAAATTTATTACAGTTTTGTGAGTTGACTCTGACTTAAAGTCGAATACTGAATTTGTGAAAATCTGAGCTTCACAAAACCATGCTTTCTCAATCCTTGAATATTTGTCTTCTTTGGGATTCAGGGAGTGTAAACTGGTCAAACTGGAAATCACATAAATTTTGATGTGTCCATATAAATACCTGCAAAAGAAAAAAAAATTAAAAGTTTGACTTTTAAGAATAAAAAAAACATTTTTTCTATTTGTATAATTATGTTAAAAAAAAGAAAGAAAAGGAACCTGGGTTCCAGAAGCATTACCTACCTGTATTCATTAACAGTTCAGAATTACAAACCAGATGATGGCAGTGAAGATAATCATAGCATATGTTGCTACAGAAACAAAACTGAGATTGATGAAGTGTTACAAGGATTCTTGAGAATGTGTTCCAACATAAGCTGTCTCTTGTTAAAAGCCACAGACCTCTTTCTTCTTTCAGACCCGCCGTGACCGAACTCTACAGAAAGAAAAATTTAATTATTTGAAAGACTCCAATAAATCTTATATTTTTCTACATAAATAAAGAAGTCATAAAGATGTATAATAAATCACATATTTTCTGAAATTTAATTTGTCTTGAGATAATATGTTAAATTTCTTGTTTGAATGAAAACAAATTCAAATATTTAATTTCTGCATATCGAAACTAAAACAAGTCAAATAGGTATTTAATAAACATTTACCATGCATGATGATGCAGGGGATATGATAGATGAGGTGCCAGTAGTTGGAACATCTTCCAGTACACTTTTTTATCAGATTTGGGCATTCATAGATTCTAAAACTCAAAAGTGAAGGCAACAATGTTTTGGGCAGATGTTTCATCTTTGGGCATTTCTGGATGGTCAGATGTTGGAGTCCCATTGAAAGTGTTTCCAGTTTATCAAAATCAATTATGTAAACTGAAGGAAGAGATGAAGGAAGAATGTCTGATAATTCACGAAAATTACTCACATGTTCACTGCATAACTTTAGGCGAACAAGGGAAGTTGGAAAATTCTGAGTGCCCCACTCTGAGATGGGCTTTCTCAAGCCCCCTATTTCAAGGTTGTTCAATTTGGGCGGCCAAAGCCCACGAGGAAAGGAAGCATCAACACTTGGACAATTTGTGATTTGAAGACGTTTTAACAAGGTGAGATTTGATAGCTGAAGGTCAGGAAATGACTCCAGGCTTTCACAATCGTGTATAATCAGTTCGGTGAGGTGAGTGGAGTTGCTCAATTGAATGATTGATTTCAGATTTGTCCATTCACTTATACATACGGTTTCAAGCATTGGCATGCTTGTGTTGTTGATCTTTTCCATTAGTTTCTTACATTTACGTATATCAAGTGACCTAAGCCTTTGCCCTCCGGTTGTTTCTGTTGGAAAGGAGACACATGTAAGTGACTCACAATCACTGATACTCAAACTTTCAATGCTATCTGGGCAACACAAACGCATCATACTCCCACAACACTGTGTACGCAACACCTTAAGAGATGATAGGAGGTTGCCCCCAACATTATCCTCCTTTTTCTCTCCTAAACCCACCAGCTTATCACCCCAGAATATAGTCAATTTCTTTAAATTCACAAGAACCTTACTTGCCTCCGCTTCTAATTCCCACAAGTATCTTATTTCATTACACATATGTATTGTTAATTCTTCAACTGCCCCAAGATAATCTGTAACACCTCTCCACACTTCATTTGTAAGCCCGGAAATATACATTATATTCAACTTGGTAACTGATGGAGATGCCTGAACCAGACTTCTCAACACACCATCACCACAATCACATATTTCTAGAACCCTAAGTAAAGGAAGTGCTTGTAGTGAGACGTTGATCAATTTGGGACAATTTTGAATGCGAAGCTCACTAAGGCATGGAAACACCAGATCTGAAACATCACTATTGGTTGACCATGCCTCCCACCCACACTTATCATCAAATTTAAGAATTTCAAGTGAAGGGAAGGCAACAACGGAATTTCCAGTTAACTCTACACCTATGACTTTAACCTCATCCATGCCTTGAATAAGAATCTCCTTGAGGGAAGGTAGCTGCCCAAGTGGTGGAAGGGATGTCATTTTCTACAGCCACGTATAGATACATGAACCAAATGATGAAAACAGAGATCTCCAACCCAATTTGGAAAGTTTATTCCCCCATATGACACAATTGCAAGCTCTTTTAAGCTATCACTATTTGGCTTCAACTCATTAAGAACCTCCTTTCAAGTGTCCCTGTGTGAGAATCGTCATCCCATGTCAACTGTAACTTAGTAAGCCTTTTAAGAGATAAATTCGCCTCCCGTGCTTGCATTGCACTTTGCACTTTGTTAGCCCCTCAATGGATATTTCTCCATGGAGATGTTGTAATCTCTTGAGCCATGCTATTGCAAAGCCACTCTCTTCTCCAATGATGATCTTGGTAAGAGTCTGTACGCATTTTAATTCACCAATCCCCAACGGTAGCTTCTTTAATAAAGGAGTATCTCTAATGTCAAAATGCCGCAACTTTTTTAGTTTTAAGAAACTTTTAGGCAACTTAGTCAATCTCTCACAACCAAAAACGAGCAAAGTCTGTAAATTATATAGATTGCCAACATTCTCTGGTAGCTCTATGATTTCAGTTAGGATAAGTTAAGATACCTCAAGTGCTTCAAACTACCAATGAAGTCTGGTACCTTCCTTATCGTAAAATGACTCAAAGAAAGAACCCTCAATAATGGCAATTGAGGAACTAAGTCAAACAAAATCCTACTAGATAAGTGAAACAAGTTCCACCTTGGATCCAACCCAACAGATACAGCCATAAATGTTCTTAGACTTCTAGCTCCTTTAAATACCTCAAACTTTTGGTAACCTACACAAATCTCACGGATAAATGACATATGGCGATACTTTGCCAAAGCTTCCATACCTAACTCCATATGATTGTCAAAGCTTAAGAAAAATTATCCGGAAACAAATGTTGCCAAGTCATGCATCAGGTCATGCATCACAAATAATGATTCCTCATTTGGTGCAAGTTGAAAAAAGGACCTTAATAACAACTCTTCAAAATATTTATGGCCCAAGCGTTCTGGTGACATGCTTGCATTTGATCGGTCCAAAACCCCTTCTGCCATCCACAATAGGACCAACTGCTTCTTTTCAAACATAAAGTCCTTAGGAAACAAGGAGCAATATACAAACAGCGGCTTCAAATCTGAAGAAAGATCATGGTAGCTTAGCCTAAGGGCTGGGATAATAGTCTTCCAGTCTGCACAAAGATCACCAAAATTTTTTAAATCCCATATCTTACTATTTAAAACGTCATCCCATTTTTCTTCATCTGATTTTGTCCTTAGTAGTCTTCCAATTGCCTTTAAAGCCAAGGGCAAACCACCACATTTTTCCGCAATACATTCACCCTTTGCTTTAAGTGTTGGCTGTGAATCAAAGTTATCTACACCCAATGCATGGAGAGCGAATAAAGACAAAGCATCCTTATCCGACAAACTCTCAAGATGGTCTAGATGATCAAAACCTATCATTTTGAGTAATTGCTCCTTGCGAGTTGTCAGGATTATCCTACTTCCAAGAGCTCCCACCTGAAGTGGGCGCACTAGGTTTTCCCATTCGTCGTAGTTCTCATTCCACACATCATCGAGTACTAGTAGAAATCGTTTGTCCGTAAATTGCTTAGTAAGAGCAATTTGAAGCTGATTTAAATCTTCGAATTCCTGTTTTTCCCGTGAAACAGCTTGAAACATTGTTTTGCTCATCTTAAAAACATCAACTTCATCAGAGACACAAACCCAAGCCTTGAGGTCAAAATGAGCCTTCACCTTTGTATCATTATACAAAAGTCTAGCTAGAGTGGTCTTACCAACCCCACCCATACCAACTATGGGTACAATGCTGAAGCATTCCTTAGATGACTGATCATCCCCCAACAACTTCTTGAGCAGTTTCTCTTTCTCACCTTCTCGCCCTACAACACCAAACTCTAGCAAAGAAGTTTCGTTTCCTCTGTTAATATATTTTTGTTTGTTATCTTTCTTAATCAAACCTAGATCAGACTTTTGTTTTTCTAGGTGTTGTAACTTGGTGTTAATACTATCTAATTTGTGACGCAATCTATGACTTAGTGAGAAATTTGTGCAGCAAGTTGGGGATGACCTTTCTTACCTTGCTAGTAACTGTTCCTGATTCCTGGGTCAGCTCACGATGCATAGCTTCGGTAGCCATATCATCGAGCAGGTCATCGATATCGTAAGCCACATGTTGCAGAGTTTGAGCCATAGCCCAACAGATTCCTCAGTTACTTCTTTGTGAGAAGCGTCATTAAGGAGAGCTTGGATCTGGGACAATTTGCTCCCCAATTCATTCAGCTCGGATAGAAGTCCATGAGATCGAACACATCTGATCAAGGCTTCATTGGCTAGCTTCTCAAAAATGACTTTGATGAAGCCAGCAGCGGCGGTTTCGGCCATGGGAATAAGAGTAGTTGGTCCGTAATGTGTATGAAAGGATTGTAGATAAGATAGGAGTGGAGAGAAAGAACTATTAAAGTCATCATCTTATAGTCTTCTCAACATATTGTGTTGGTCAACACTTTGTTAATAGTATTCTACATGGGGAAGTTTCCTGGTAATAAGTGAATGTGTATTTTTGCCAATGCAAACACTTGGTTTATATTTCACTTTTAGTAAAAACCAAGTTCACCTGACCACATATAGGCAAAAATGTCATTATCACAGGCTCATGGCATACAAAACCGAAAAGATATAATTGTATCATTACTGCAAACAGTCTTCACAACACTCAAAGTTCTGTTATTCTTCCAATCAAGAAACGGTCTTTACTTATTTTTTTTATAATTAACTTAAGCTTAATAAACTCCAAATACCAAAATCAATCAAGAAACATAAAAATAACTATCAGATAAATAAATCAAGAACTGAATAAAAAGGAAATTAAGCTTGAAAACACTAACCATACCACATCACCAACCATTGACCGTTTGATACAAATCGCCCAAACAAGTTCGCCTGACCTCCATAGGCATCATAAGCTCATAGCATACATAAGGGTAGAAGTATCAAACAAAATCAAGAGTCTGAGTGAGTATTAAGAACTGAAAAGCTATAACTGTACCATTACTGCAAATGACCATGCTCACGGCAATCTAAATTTAGTTTTTTAATAAATAGACCATAATAAAAGTATCAAGAAACAACCTTGAGTTCAATAAATTATAAATGATCCCACCCAGTTTACATAAACCCTAAATACCAAAATCTATCAAGAAATATAAAATTAACTAACAGATGCCCATCAAAGAACAGGATTGTTAGGTATTTTAGACGAATAATTAAAGAATCAAGAAGCGTACTTTGAAACTAAGTATGAAAAGACTAACCATATCATACAAATTGGTGAACCCATTAACGAGATTTTGTGAATTTTTATTGAAAGCATCGTGGGTTGAGATGATAAGAACAGAGGGTGGTGATTTTGGTATTTATCGTTTACGTTGGCTCCAAAATTAAGAAAGGTACCTTACTTTGGTCGTGCTTGAAATTGAACTAAGTAATTACAAACCCTTTGGTATTTATATGTTTCTTTCAAGTATAATAGTAATTTTAATTTTTTTTTGCCAAGTTACCTCAGAACAGAAGGTAGACCGGCAACAACCTGCGCCGCCAATGTCTTTGATGAAATACTTCAAACATATGAATTATAATCGATGTGGAGCCTTAACAATTAATTAAAATCACAGTACAAAAGTATATTCTCAATCAACACCTTTAAAATAAATATATAAATTATAATCGATCACGAAGTTTGAAAATTACAAGGTTGAAGAGAAGCTTGTTACTTAGGAAAATATGTTTGTTACTGGTAAAAAAGAATTTGGTACTTCCAGATTCTCATTAAAACGCCAAAACAACAAATTACAAGCAAATGGCAGGTATACGGGCAACAAGCTGCGCCGCAACCCACTTTTGAATTGCAAAACCGATCCTACTAAAAACAAATCGACTCTTAGGGGTCGAGAGATTACTATTCACGACCAAATGAGAGTTAGGATTGACTTTTTTAGGCCAAACATACTATGGATCAAATCCAAAGTTGATTATATATCTTGAGATTTACAATGACTGTTGGATAACAACAGGGTTATGTTTTTCATATAATCCAAATTAATCATGGATCTGGTTAGTATTAGGACTAAAAACTGCATCTCTGATGAAATTGTCTTTCAGGTGTAAATAATAGATTATTTTGAAGTCCACAGTTGATGTGAAATCTTTGAATTACAAGGACTATTGAATAATATGCGTTAAGTACAATAACGACTTCTATTAGTAAAATAGAGAAAGTGTCAAAAATGTCATAAATTCTGAATTGTGGAAATATGTTTCATAAGTTGACTCTTAGGTCAAACAGAGTACTAGGCTAACCTTCAGGTTCAAAATTGTCACAGTCCAAAGGATGATTAAAAACATTTATCTCTAAAAAATACTATTGATAAGAAAATTAGTTTATTATGGAGACCATATTGATTCTAAAATGAAGAAGCACTAGACACACCTCAGAATTCATGAACAATTTGACTTTTAAGTCAAACTGTCCACTTTTGAGTCCAACATGAATATGAAGCAATTAAAAATTTTGTCTAGCTCATTTTCTTGTAATTGCTCGTGTGACTCTTTGCAATATGATTTAGCAAACTGCAGAAATCATATTTTTTTTGCTCAATGGATGAAATACAATATCAGGGTATTTTCCTGTAGGAGTGTACCAATGGTTGAATACATATTTTCCTGTAGGAGTGTAATTTCTAAATGTTGAGCTGTTTATATTAATTCAATGTATTCATTGAAATAGGAGAATCAGGCATGCTTGAGACTTCTTCTGATGATCGTTTACAAAACACCCCAACCAGGTCTTTTTATCCTCCAAGTCTCAGGATTCAGGTCTTTAATGAAAATCACCCAATGATTCAACTTCCTCATCATTGTCCTCAGATTCTTTTTCATATCCAATTTCACCAAAGGACGAACAGGACCCACTCTTCCTCTTCTTTGATTTTCCATATTGTAAAACACTGATTTTTGTCAACTTATATCAAACTGCTGCTTGAGTGGGAGACCCATCTTGACAAGAAGGCATAGGTATCCTTCCAAGACTCATTTCATATTTTGTTTCCTGCATTGCAATTAAACAACCGTTTACATACGAGTATTAGAGCTCAAGACTCATTTAGTTGCATTCATGACTTTCTCATGTGATCCTACATCACTTTCCTCATCTCCTTTACTTCTTTCCAACACACAAATCACTTAATTTTACAAACAATTTAATTGTAACATAACTCAAGATAGAAATTTCTCAATTGTATTTTATCATGATGAGAATAAAATTTACTTTATTTTTGTGAGTTGACCTACTCCTAAAAAAAGTCAAATGTTGAATCTGTAGAAATCAGTGCTTCATAAAACCTGCAAAGAAAGTAAAAAAAAAGTTACTTTTTAAAATTCGAAAAAACGTTTCTCTTGTATTTGGCAAAACAATGTTAAAAAAACTAACAAACCAGGGTTCCAGAAGCTCTTTCTTGTTCCTGAAGGGCCTCCTTTTCCACTCTCTGAACAAACTGGCATTTTCATTTCCGATTGTTGTTACTATCTACTAATTGATATGCATTAACTGTAATCACTAACAGTTCAGATTTATATTATATATAATATAGACAGCGAAAAGTGTAACTGTTGTCAAGTTAAATTCTTACAGTCAGATCAATCTGAAACAAAATCATAGCCAGGTAAACTCATAGAAAAAACCGTAAAAGTGGCAGTTCACGTCAGTTTAACTCTCTCTCTCTCCTGCTCCTTATTTCTAGCGCCCCACGATAGGGACGGTTGTTCACTCTTTTAATATTATGGCTTCCCTCCACATATCTAGCAACCACCAACCAAATTGATTTTCATAAACTGCATGTGTCCACCTCCTGAATACCACCGTCTGTTGATTCGGCCACTGCTCTCCAATCCTCTTTCACAACATTCCGATCTCGTCCATCCCGTGAAACTACAATCCCCATCCACAAGTACTCTTTCATCGCCATTCGAAACCTCAGTGTGTATCCACTTAGGAACACCAAATTTGGGTTTTCAGCAAGTTTTATGATTGATATTACTTAAGATATTTGGCGTGATTTCTGATGAATGGTATTTTGATGTCATGATTTCGTGGTGAGAACAGACAATTTGGAGAAGACGAACTCAATTCCCGAACTCGAGCACTAATAACTTCAATTTGGTGAAACAAGAGCCAATCGATTCAGATTTGACCCATAATTGGTCACTGAATTTGTTACATCCGGAATTTCAATAAGTTTGTTTATGTAGATGTGTTTTTTGTTATGTAGATAAACTAGGTTTCTTTTGTACTTAGGTTTCAGTTGGCATCATGATCAGTGTGAATATGTGAACTTTTGGTTAGGTATATAAATATTCATGTCGTTAATTTAACTAATCTCTTTAAATTTGTAGAGATTGTGGCGAACCAACCATTTGTGTTCATAGCCTGCTTTAAAAGTGAACTGAGGCCCTTCAAGTTGCAGCCCAACATTGTTTGTTATAGATCTTTGCATTTATAATTCATGTCAAAAAGAATGTGTTAACCTCTCCTTTCAATTCAAACTGATTTTGATCTTCATTAGTTTTAAAAATATTTAATGTTTCTGTAATTGATATTCTTTTATATGTGTAGTGCAGCAATGCTCGTCAACTTGGGTTTCACATGTGTCATTTTTGGTCACTCTGGAAGGAGATCTATATTTAACGAACACAACGAACTATATGAATGTTTCATGTCCATTTTTATAAAAGATGTTAGTACTTTTTTCTTTAATTTGGGAAATTAATTTTTTAGTTTGTGAGAGAATCCTTTTGCTCAAACCTACTATAAGAATCCTTATTAATTCAAACCATGTAATAATATCATATCAGCCATGTGTCACAACCCACCGAAACTCAGATCGCAACCGTCGGGAATCCGAAAAATTCTACCAGCTTCAAGGGACTTTCATGGCAGATTATAAGGCATAGAAAAATTTGGATTCAAGGCTACCAAAAATATCTACAAAGACTAGAGATTTCTTAGGAAAATATCCAAGATATTTTCCCTTAATCTTCTAGATTAGCCTATGTAAATATCTAAGATATTTTGTATAGTTTATACATAGAAATCTCTAGATTAGGAATAATCTAGATACTTAGCCACAAGTATAAATAGGTGATTAATGCTCATTTGTAAATCACCTCCAAACTTGTACTCAAAGCACACCTTGTAAAGAGTTCTCAAGCAATATAAGTGTTCTCTTTGATCACTATCTTTGTTCCCTTTGTTTCAAGTCATAAGAATCAAGTTTGCTAGTTGGTTCGAAGGCCCATCTTAGCACGGTGACTAAGAGCCGTACGTGGGTTGAAGGACTAACTCCGTGACAAGTGGTATCCGAGCAGGTTGATTCGCTGGGAAATGGTTGATTCGGGAAACAAAGGAGTAGGCATCAATATTGCTGTTGGTGATGAGATTCGCGAACGAGATGAAATAGCCCATGGAGGGAGGAAACATCGTGGTGCATCTAAGGATAAAACCTTAGAGAAACGGGTTGCTGAAATGGAAACCGCGATAACTGCACTCGGAGCTCAAGTTGATGGCGCGTTTCAACGCTTTGACGAGATGGAGACAAACTTCAGTGACCTTCAAGACGGATTGAAGGCTGCAATGGAGTTGGTTCAAGTTTTTCCAGTTGAAGGTAAATGAAGCCATCAAGGAGGCTACGGAGAAGGCAATTTACTGACTTCGTAAAGACATCGATGACTTATCCATATATATGCATCGTAGCCTTCTTGGCTTAGAGACCAAAGTAAATGAGTATGGCAGGGCCATGGTTTTATGCGGTGGAAGCGTTGTTAGCTTTATACCAAGGATCGAAGTACCAAAACCAACACCCTTCATAGGCAAGCGTGAAGGAAAGGCTGTTGACGGATTCTTGTGGGAGATGGAGCACTACTTCGAAGGTGTAAACGTAATGGACGACACTACAAAGATCAAGACGGTTTCGTTGTACTTGAATGAAATTGCGGGCCTGTGGTGGCGATCTAAACATGCAAAGATTGAAAAAGGTACGTGTATCCACAACACTTGGGGCTGATTTCATTAGAGAAATCACAAAGCAATTCTATCCGGAAAATGCAGAAAATGAAGCTAAGAGCATTTGCGAAAATTGAAACAAACCGGCACTATCAAGGACTATATTAAAGAGTTTACTACCGTTGTCCTTGAAATTCCAGATATGTCCAACAAAGATTCTCTCTTCTACTTTCTTGATGGCTTACAAACATGTACCAAAACTGAATTAGAAAGATGCGGTGTCCAAGATCTCTCTTCGGCAACGCTATAGCCGAGGGCTTAACTGATTAGAGCCGACGAGAATCTAGGAGTAGAGACCGCAAGGGTAGCCATGAGAAAGGTGGGGGAGAAAAATCAGCCCAAAATAAAGAAAGCACTACATGTAAGTCTCCACCACAATGGAAGGCCCGGAACAAGAGGCCCTTAACAAAGAAAACAAATGTTTCATATGTGACGTATCACATTATGCTCGAGACTGCCCCAAAAGAGCCAGCTTACATGCCATGATTGCCCAAGCAGAAGGTTGTCACAAGTAAGAAGATGTTTGCATTGGATCGATGCAAATACTAACCGCAATCAAGGCGATGGTTGAAATACGTCTGTCACCTAACAAAGGGCTACAATTTGTCCAAGCTAACCTTTTGGGAAACCAAGTTCGGGCCCTTGTTGACACATGAGCTTCTCATAATTTCATGTCTATAGAGGAAGCAAAGCGACTAGGTGTAAAATTTGCTAAAGGAACAGGAGCAATGAAAAACGTCAATACTATGGGGAGCCCAAGGACGTTCAGATTCGTATTGGTGAATGGGACGGACTTGTCAACTTCTCCGTTGAAGAAATGGACGATTTCAAGGTCGTGCTTGGCATGGAATTTTTCGATAAGGTACAGGCTTTCCTATGCCGTTTGTTAACTCTTTATGTATCCTGGACGAGGGGAAGACTTGTATGGTGCGAACGGAGCGTGGGTCGAAGAACAGATCAAAGACCCTTTCAGTCATACAGTTCAAGAAGGGATGCAACAAGAAGGAGCCCTGCTACTTGGCGGTAGAAAAGATTGACGAGGAAAAGCCCAAGGAAGCTATGCCGATAGGGATCGAGAAGGTGCTAGAAGAATTCAAGGACGTCATGCCAGCTGAATTACCCAAGAAACCCCCACCTCGGAGAGAAGTTGACCACGAAATTAAGCTGGAGCAAGGTTCTAAACCGCCGGCCAAGGCCCCGTACCGCATGCCACCACTGGAACTGGAAGAGTTACGCAAGCACCTTAAGGAGTTGTTGGATGCTGGCTATATTCGCCCCTCAAAGGCCCCCTACGGTGCACCGATATTATTCCAAAAGAAGAAAGACGGGTCCCTTTGAATGTGTATTGATTATCAGGTACTTAACAAAATCACGGTAAAGAATAATACCCAATTCCTCTTATTGCTGATTTGTTTGATCAACTTGGCGATGCTAGGTACTTTCAAAACTGGATTTACGTTCGGGCTATTATCAAGTAAGAATTGCCGAAGGGGACGAGGCGAAAACAACGTGCATCACAAGGTACGGCTCGTACGAATTCTTGGTGATGCCTTTTGGTCTTACCAACAAGCCAGCAACGTTTTGTACTCTCATGAACAAACTCTTCCACCCCTTCCTTGATAAGTTCGTGGTGGTATACTTGGACGCCGTCTTCTATAGTCGCACACTAAAGGAGCATGTGAAGCATTTGGGTCAAGTTTTCCAGGTGTTACGAGAGAACGAGCTCTATGTTAAGTTAGAAAAATGCTTGTTCACCCAAGGAAAAGTTGAATTCTTGGGTCATAAAATCAAGGAGGGACGACTTATGATGGACGATGCCAAAGTTAAAGCAATTCAGGCATGGGAGCCACCAACATGGTACTAGAGTTACGTTCATTTCTTGGCTTGGTGAATTACTATCGTCGTTTCATCAGGAGCTATTCCACAAAGGCTGCACCATTAACAGACCTACTCAAGAAAAACATAGCTTGGGACTGGACCAACGCTGTCAGGCAGCTTTTGAAGTGTTAAAAGAGGAGATTATGTCGGAACTTGTCTTAGCCCTACCCGATGTCATTAAACCATTTGAATTACGGACGCATTAGACTTTGCAATCGGTGGAGTACTTATGCAGGAGGGCCACCCTATCACGTTCGAAAGCCGAAAGCTTAACGACACCGAGAGGAAATACACGGTGCACTTACAGTCTCAATAAGTGTTCTATTCTTCCCCTCAGTGACACCATTTTGCTGTGAAGTATAAAGAGAACTGTATTCATGCAAAATTCCTTTAGAAGTACAGAATTCATCCATAACTTGATTCTTGAATACAGTGCCATTGTCGCTTCTGATTCTCCTTACTTTCAAATTATACAAATTTTCAAGTAAAGTGAGCAGATTCTTGAGGATTTTCGGAGTATCACTCTTGTGAGCCATGACGCCAATCCATGAAAATCTTGAATAGTCATCAGTAAAAACTAAACAATAAGCATCGCCAAAATTAGTTGTTGCTGATTGAAGCTATTAAAGCTGAAGCTATCCAAAGACCAACGATTTTCAAAGATGTTGAAGATTACAAGAAGACTGAAGACAAAGTTATTTTATGAAGCTATTGTCAAGTAGGAGTTTGTTGGTGCATATTTGTGACAACAGCTTGGATTTGGTCTTTGATATCTTGTAATTAGTAAAACGATAAATAGTTAGTGGGTTTAGTTTTGTAGTACTTGATTAGAAGTAATTGGGCTAAGCTAGACATATGGTAGGCGAATTGGGCCTAGACCCATTTGAAGTTCATATGGTAAAACCCTAGCCCAGGTGCAAATTTGTCTCTATATAAAGAGAGTTTGCATTAGGGTTGCACAGTTGGATCAGTTGCTCAGGAGATTAGCTAATTACTTCATAGAGAGTTGAGAGAGAGTCTTGAATTGATTGTAAACACTCGTGTTAGATAGTCAATAGAAGACTGGTTGAAAGTGAATGAGTTCTTGTTCTTGTTCGGTTTTCTGTGATATCTGATCTAGGGGATTCCACACTCTAGATTGGATAAACGATTATATGACGATCCATACGGACTAGGGGACCTACAATTGGTATCAGAGCATTCGGCTCTTGTTTTTTGCTCGGTTCTGAATCGTTACAGCAGAAAAAATTGAAGTTTTGGTCGTTTTTGAAGGCTGGTTAGAAATTTTGACGGCTGTTTTAGGGTTTTTGTTGGTATTTTGGATAAACAGTTGCATTTCGGATCAGAAAGCTTGAATTTCAGATCATCAGAGAAGCATTTCGGATCAGAATTTGCATCCCGGATCAGAAGGATTGAATTTCGGATCATAATAATCCATTCCGGATTCCATCTCGGATCTGAATAGTACATTCCGGATTCCATCTCGGATTAGAACAATTCATCTCGGATTGCATCTCGGATACACAAGGAATCATTTCGGATTGAAACAGTGCATCTCCAATACCATCTCGGATCCTTGTTCCGAATCACCATCCCGGATAAGCATCTCGGATCACTGTTCCGAGTTTTTATCTCGGATTGACAATCCGGGTTACTGTTCCGAATTTGGTAGTGTTCCGAGTTGGATACGAAAAGGTGGAAAGTTAATCAGCTGACGTAACCGGAGTTAAACGTTTTCGGACACATAATTTGATCCATAGACAATCTTGACAAACCGACTGCACGGTTAGACTCGTGTGATTTTTTAGACAAAAAAAGGCCCGAAAATTCCTAAAATCATAATCGGACATTATACATCATTGGGTTCGTATCGTCGAGATGAGTCTAACGGTATAATTTGGTGACCACTCATTTCGGACAAATTTTTAACGTTTTTAACGAGCCGGTTCGGTAAAAATGTCGAATATGTCTAACTTTAATGAATTGTTGAGAATGGAACACGAGGCAGGCACGACTAACAAACCTCCAAAAATGTTGAAGGTAGAAAATTATCTTACTTGGAAGGATAGGTTTCAGTCGTTAATTGAATATCAGGATACACGAATGTGGATCTGTATTCAAGATGGGTATGTTAACCCAACGTATGACTTTGAAGGCAGACAACATGTCATTGCCTATGTGAACATGTCAGAGGCTGAAAAAAGGATGTATGAGTCTGAGAAGAATGCCTTAGCTGCTATAAAGATGTCGTTACCTGATGGCATCAAACATACTTTCAAGAGATATACCACTTCTAAAGAGATGTGGGATGCCCTAGAGAAGAGGCATGGGGCCAATCCAGATGTGAAAAAGAACAAGGTTGATCTATTGAAGAAACAATTTGCTATGTTTAAAGGCATGAGGAATGAGTCCCTTGAAGATATTATCACAAGATACTATCATCTAATGTCAGAAATGGACAATTATGACATAGAGGGATACACGGATGTGAGATAAATGATAAGTTGCTCGATGCTTTACCTGCCAAGTGGGATATATATACTCTAATGATAAAGGGTGAAGCTGACTATGAAGATAAAGACTTGGAAGAGGTTGTTGGGAAACTGAGAGCTTATGAGCTCAACATGAAGAAGAAGGATACTGGATATGATCAGGTTCAAGATCCGGGAATCTATAAAGGGCTTACTCCTTCATCTTCCAACAATGCTTCAAGTGATACGGCAACTGCGTTTCTTTCATGTGAAAACGAACAGATTGTGACAAATGCAGAGGGTAAAGTATGTTTTGTAGCCGCTTCAGGAGGATCGTCAGGGGCAAAGAGATAACAAGCTAGCAATAGTAACAACAGTACAAGATCTATGCCTCTGAGTGTCAAGGCTGCTGAAAATCATCTAGCATTGCTTGCTTCTTTCGTTACTTTATATGAGAACTACATTCAGGGAAGAATATCTGATCCTTCTACGTTTGATGAAGATTATGATCAGATTGACCCTGATGACCTAGAAGAGATCGATTTACAATGGCAAATGGCCATGATCTCTAGAAGAGTAAAGAGATTCATGAATAGGACGGGAAGGAAGTTCATTGGAAAGAATGTAGGTTTTGACAAGTCTAAAGTGAAGTATTACAATTTTCAAAATTATGGACATTTTGCTAGAGAGTGTCAAAGACCTAAGTCTGAATCTCGTTCTAGCTCATATTTTCAAGATTTTCCTGGTCATGGTTCAATCAACAGGAATACGTCAACTAACACTGGATCAAAGGTCTTGATCTCTACTGCTAGAGAAGGTTCTTATGATTGGAGTGTTCATCTGGAGGGTGATGGCAATGCCACACAGGCGTTCATGGCTGAGATAGCCCAGTTGACAACGAAGAAGTGAAGGCTGATGCTGAGGTAGAGCGAGAGACGGTAGCTGAAAGAGGTGAAGAAGTGAAGGCTGAAGCTGGAAATTATTCATCCATTTTTTAACAGATTGACTGGTTATTTCCTTGCGAAAAGCATCATTCAGAACAGCCTGGATCTGGATCAACATTCTCCTCAATTTCTTGAGCTGGGAGTCAATTCCCAGAGAGTGAGCATATTTTAACAAGGCTTCATCAGCTAGCATCTCAAAAATAAGAGTTAAATGCTTGGTTGGTCCCTGTGATTTGCAAAAATTTCAGATTTGGTTCTAGTGGTTTACTAATTACACGCGTGGTACCAAAACTTGTCAAAAACGAACTCGCTTGGTCCCCAGCCCTAACATCAGTCAAATATCTCTGTGAAAAGTCCTCATGTGCTTGGCACATGAGGGTTATTTGGTCATTTCAGTCCAGCCCATTATAAAAAGAGATAAATACCTTGTTGGTCCCACCCCACTCCACCACTTCTTCTTCCCCAAACCACCACCATCTCATCTCCTCCACCACCATAACAAATCAATCTCTGGTTTGTCGAATCTGAGCAGCAAAGGGGTTCAAAACCCACCAAGAATGACCGACACAGAATGTCGTTTTCCAATCTTGTCTTCAACGAAGTGGCGCCAAAATCCTCAACACCTTCCCGCCAAGGCTCTATACCTTAGGTAACCCCTACGGTGAGTGAAGCAGGCCAAGTTATAGCAGAAGTTTTGCATCAAAGTGAAGATACGACCCCAACTCAGCACATAACATCCCCAAATCGTGATGCTGATTCATCGATAGGGGTGGAACGACAGATTTGGGTGCTAACTTGGATCCGACGGCGACAATTTCATTCGATGAAGTTATTTATTCAATTAATCAACCGAAAGGGCCCAACCAGCAGGTAATTACTCCATCAAAATCCCACTGTGTGATGAATTCTTTGTGTTCTGTTGTCCCCTCTCCAGTTAAAGTTCTGGATTTTGATATGTGTTCTGAAGATTATGGGGGAAGGGAATGTGGAAAATGGAGTTAAGGGTAGTGTAGATGCTGAACAACAGGTTAATCAGACCAAAATACATGAACATTATGTTCAAGTGGAAAAGGGTATAAGGGATAGGAGTTCGGATGAAGTTAATGTCGATAGGAGTGGTATTGTAGGTGAAACGCAGGTAGGAATTATGAGAACAACCCGACTACTCAATATACTACTCCTATGCCTCAGTTTGATGCTTGGCAAAATTCTCAACATAGAGGAATGTCGATTGCTGAACGAATCCAGAAAAGTGAGCTTGCTGCCTGTGTTCGTATTGAGTATTTTCTGCCAACTATAACACCTGAGTGGGAGTTCAATGGTGGTGGTGACGGAGGAGATGAGATGGTGGTGGTGGTTTGGGGAAGAAGAAGGGGTGGGATCAACAAGGTATTTATCTCTTTTTATTATTTTTTATAATGGGCTGGACTGAGATGACCAAATTACCCTCCTGTGCCAAGCACACGAGGATTTTTAACAGAGATATTTAACTGATATTAGGGCTGGGGACCAAACGATTTCATTTTTGACAAGTTTTGGTACCACGCGTGTAATTAGTAAACCACTAGGATCAAATCTGAATTTTTTGCAAACCACAGAGACCAACCAAGCATTTAACTCCAAAAATAATTTGTGGGAAGAAAAATAATTTTGAGGTGGGAAGAAACAGGGGAATCAGCCATTGTTCACAGTGAAAGGGGAATGTGATTGCTGGTGTGTACGAGCCTATGAGAGGAATGCAGATAAAATATGAGTGGAGATAAGATACAAGTGCCAATGATCAATTATTGGCCAATTGTCTTGGTCATTTTTTTTAATATTCTTTTGAATATTGTAATACTTTTATCGATTATAATGCCAAAATGTAAAACTTAACATTTAATTTCATATTTCATTTTATTACAACTGTTGCTTTTAGAAGACAAGTTGCCAGCGTTAATATTGATTTTATAATTATTTTTTGGATAGTTAATTAAGAATTGTGATTTTTAAAATAATAAAACTGATAATGATGGTTTTAAATAATATTTTTTACAGTTGTTCCTTGATTGAAAGAATTAATTTTTATTATTTATGGAATCGTTTACCAATTCGAAGGACGGTAATTTGTCAACTATATCTGTATATATAATAGAGAAAAGTGTTTAGATAGTCTTTGTGGTTTGTTTCGGTTTTATCTTTAGTCTTTACATTTTCAAAATTACTGTTATAGTCTCCAACTTTGATAAATTCGTTCTTGAATAGTCTCTGACATAGATAAGGGTAAGCTTACTCAGCTAAGTTACTGTGAAATTACTAAAATACCCTTGCTATTAAAAAAATAAAACAACTAAATAAACATTAAATAATAACTTAAAATAAGTGGGGCCCACATTTTAGAAAAAATAAAAAAAATATATCAAAGCCTCATCCCGCAGTGTACCGTCGATTCCCCAGCACACTGTCATTCCACCACCGCACCTCCCCCTTCGCCGCCGTACATCCACCATCTCCGATCACTCCGCCGCCCACTGATTCCATAAAGTCTAAAAACATATTTCACCAGACGAAATCTCTCGTACATTCTCCAAAACCATGAGAAATCAATGGCGTCTTCTTTTCTTCTTCTTCTTCAATACAAGGTACACTCTCACCCACTCTTCCTCATAATCGCACCATCAATTCCCAATTTACCCCTCACTTTCACACAACCAGTACCCATTTCCAAAACCCTTTCACTTGACTTTTTTCATCATCATCATCATCTCTTCAGCTTGATATTACACCAACATTGATTGAACTCTATGCACATCCAATAATCGTTTCTCTCTTTTATGTCATTTAGCCAATTTTTACTGATTGTTTTTGTTGGTGGTGTTGTCGTTAATGTGGTTTGGTCAGTTTGTTTATGAGTTCTCTTTGTGGGAAACACAAACTCTAGTGAGACCATTTCTAAGACAAAGTTACAGATTACATTTTCTAAGATGATAAACACCATTGCTATTGCTGATGAATTGGAGGCTGAGTGGATGTGTCTAATATGGAAAAAGAAACCCCAGGTGGTTTTTATTTTGGGTAATTTGCTTATGGTAAACAACTAATTTGCTGATGGTTCTTATTTCGTGTAGTTTGCGTCGTCGCCGGTAAGACCGCTCGCCTGAGAAGACGAGCTAGGTGTGGTCGGAAATGTGAGATGAGATCTTGTGCTAGCAGCTCCCACTAGTTTGTATATTCTATTATTAACTTATCTCTCTATATATATATATAGTATGTAATAAAAGAAACCTACGATAGATACGTGTCAAATTCATTTTGGAGTTGTTTATTATTTTTTGTTTTTCTATTTAATAATATATATTTATTTTTTTATAATTAAAAATAGTCACATAATTAGTGATATTAAAACGTAAATATTCTATATCCTAACAAAAGAAATTGTGAAGAGTGATAATCCAATTGGTTAAAGACTTATTGGGTTACAATTCTATTGTTTTAATTAGTTCCTTTTTTAATTTTTTTTCACAGGTTTGACATAAATTTTTTTCCTTTTTTTTCATATCACTTTGTTACTTTTTTTTCTTTTCTTTTCCAAAGATTTTAGCTCTTTTTTCATACTTTTACGTTATAACTCTCGTTATATTAACATTAAATGAGAATTAGAACACCGTAGCGCGGGTTAGAAACTAGTTAGATATTATATTAGATTCGTTAGACTTGGAAACAAATCATATACAATCTTATTCTAGGTTATTCCAATGGATTTTGTGATAAGGTACAGAGATAAATTTTTTTGGTAGAAAGAATATGTTTGTTGATTAACATTCCCACATAATTAATAAATATATCATTAGTTACTTTCTGTAAATAAAAAATATTGAACGATCAAAAAGTAAATAGAAGTTTTCATCGTTATGCATGTTTTTGTTAAAACCAAGTGTATTACATTGGTTGAATAAATGTAATTTTATATATTAAATAATAAAACAATAGATCTTTCAAAATAACGTTTATTATACGGGTTGAATGAATGTAATTTTATATATTAAATAATAAAAAAAGTTATATCTTTAAAAACATCATGTATTGTACGGGTTAAATAAATGTAATTTTACACCAAATAATAAAAAATAGTATATCTTTAAAAACCCTGTATCATGTTGAATAAATGCAATTTTGTATACTAAATGATAAAAAGTTATATCCCAAAAAAACCATGTATTGCATGGGTTTTGTATATAACTTTGTTAGTTATGAATAGTTAAAAAATAAGTTTGTGTAGTGATTGATGCTATATCTATACCAATTAGATCCATGTTTGAATCTTACAAAACATTTATCTCATCTACTTTGTTTTTGAATTTTAAAATCATATCACACATGCCCTTCAGGATTTGAACGTACTACCGTTTGGTTGGGGAATACGTCACCTACCACCAGACAATCCCTTTAAGGACTTATCTCATCTACTACTTTCACACTTTTTTTATCCTGTTGTACAATTATTTCCGCTTATTAATAACTACTTAATTTAATATTTTATTGATCCAACCACGTGTAATACATGTGTTTTAACCTAATAATAAATAAACAAAACAAAGCACAATGTAATCACGGGCGGACATACCCTTAGTCAAGGGGTAGCCCCGCTATCCTTTGACTCGCCGGCGATAGTGTAAAAATCTTTTTTTGCGTTTTTGGATTTCGTTGCCCCTTAAGAATTATTATGTTACCCCTCTTCAAAGCCCAAATAATTTTTGTACTACTCAACTAAACACCCAATTCTTATAAGCCCAACCATTATAGCTCAAGTCCCAACCCCAACCCAACAATTGAACAAAAAATAAAAGAACGAGCAGTTCACCAGTTCACCAGACCAGTTCAACCCTAACCCTCACTTCCTCAGAAGTCATATTAGAAGAACGAGCAGGAGCTGAGCCTGAGGAGCAAAGCGCCACACCACTGCCACACGAGGCCACGAGTAGGAGCTGAGAACGAGTAGGAGCTGAGAAGAACGAGCAACGGAGCAGGAGCTGAGAAGCAGTTCCCCGCCTAGTCGCCGCCGGCCGGCCGAATCACTGGTTCGACTTCGATCTCTCTCTAAAATCACTGGTTCGATCTCTCTCTACTGATGTCCGAATTTGAATGTTTGTTGTTCGATCTCTCTCTAAAATCACTGGTCTGAATTTTATTTTATTTGTTTGTGTGGGTGTTTAAGGATAGGATTAGGGGGAAGAAATGTGTGTTTGGGAGAGATGGGCGGTTGACGTTGCGTGTGTGGGGCCCATCCCATTTGGAGATCTAAATCCAAATTATAATTGCTGCTGTTGCATGTTATTATCCATCACAACATGTTACAGCTGGAAGCCTCCTTCTCTTCTTAGTTATACTACTATACTATGCTATGCTATGCTATGCTATACTATACTATACTTGTTTAATTAATGTTTAGTGTATCAAAATATCTAGCCTCCCTTGACTTCCTACTTCAATAATCAACTTTTACCCTTTAATAATTAGCATCAAACACCGCCTAGATAACTTAAATTGATAAAAATGTTTACAAATAATGTTACAAGTGTTAGGGACGAATCATTTTTATAACCCTTTCAACCGGTATTCATAAACCCAGTTTAGTTATGCTTATTGTTTAATTTATTTGTTTTATAAAATTAGGGAATTTGGAAGTTGAAAGATGAAAAAACAAACTCTCATTAGTAGTCTTTTTAAATGAAAATTCCAAGAAAATGATGATTTGGGTCCAACTTCTAGTTCAAATATTGTTGATGATAAGCAAGAAAATGAAGATATTGGTCCAAGGTCAAATAATGATATTGATATGCAAGAAAATGAAGATATCAGTCCAACTCCGAGTCCAGTTTTTACTTTGGCATCAACACGAAACAAAATCGAATTGAATGATCTTCCTTCGGATTCCTCCGAGACCACCTATTACTAGTTATCATCCACATCAAATAGACGACATAAGAAGAGCGTATCTTGTTATAAAGGCTTTTCAACCACGAGGTCATGACTTTAAATGGACAAACTATTAAACTGGTCGGAGACCTTTTAATGTTAAATGGTTTGATAAATATCATTGGTTGGAGTATAGCACTAAACAAGAAAAAGCATATTGTTTATTGTAACATTTGTAAAAATCGGGTTTTCAAAATCCGCTCCGTTTTGTAATCGAATATCAGGTTATAAAAGTTACGTTGAATATTTACGATTATTTTGATTTAAAATGACACATAATTAATAAATAAACTAAACTATAAAAATTATATTTGATAAAAAGTTAAAACAAAATAAATAAAAAAAAATATGTTGCTGCCGAGACTCGAACCCGGGTCAGCCAAGAACAACTCCAACGACTTAACATACACTCACATCACCACTCGCCACTTTGTGTTTTCTGTTATCTCTAGGAAACAAATGAGATTTATATACAGACTAGGTTAAACCGGTTTCGCCAACTGAGAAACGGAAATCGGCAAATCAATCGTCAAATCGTTTGATTTCTCGCGTATTCACGTTCATAACCGACGAACCGATGTCTTTAATCAATTCAGAAGTGATTGAGTATCAATTTTCATTACTATCGGTTTTTATAACTGAAAAGTAATCAAGTTCAGATTACTTCAACTCTAGACCTCTCTCGCGGCTCAGAAACGTCATACCAATACTCCATTTCACTTTTGTCACATTTTCAGACCGTCAGAACATCTAAATTAGCTCGCCGGAATTTTCTGCAAATCTCGCCGGAAAACCGTATTCATCCTCAAACGGTAAATCTTTCAATATCATTGCAGTTCAACAATAGTTAGGATATTTCTAACTTAGACCTCTCAATTGAAATCGAATTCAGGCGCTGCATTCAACTAATTCCAGTTCGCCGGAATTTTCCTGAAAGTCTTTATCTTTGTCTGTGAAACGGTAAGGACCTTCAAACACATCGTTAACGTTTGTTTATCACTTCAATTCCACAATCGACTAATCAAAAACGGCTAATCGTCTGTTCAGTTGAGGTGCACAAAAACAGAGACCGACGCCTGCTGGAACTCTGTAACCAATCGTTCACCGGTATGTTTTTCCTCTAATTGTCATCCCTGCTATCTCTTATCAGTTTGTGTAATGCTCAGCAATCGATTTAACAAGTTTTAATGATGTAAACTGCTGTCGGTAAGAACCCAGTGAAGAAGATGAACTTTGACAATACTATAAGTATAATTAAAATTGGTAGTTTAAACGGGTTAGACACACAGTCCAGCGGTGGACTGTGTGCAAATTACACACGCAAGTCCCGAGTTCGATCCATGCTACACGCACTCCTTATGTAATAAAATGCCTTTTTGCTTAAAAACTAAACCGGGTTAACTCAGTTAGTTGTTAAGTATAATAAAAACCGAGATAATAACCAGGTTAGACACACAGTCCAGCGGTGGACTGTGTGCAACATTAAATCACACGTCGCGTGTTCGAAACCCGTCACTGGCACCGGTTCGTTGAATTAAAATGTTTTTGCAATTAAAAGAATTTCGGTTAAACTGAATAAGTATATAAATATAATTAAAAACAAGATTATTTTGGGTTAGACACGTAGCTCAGTTGGTAGAGCTGCGTGCACGCGTACGGGAGGTCTCGGGTTCGAGCCTCACCCGGCGCAAACTATGTCACTGACCGAACCGGTCAACAAGTCAACAGGTCAACGGTCAACGGTCAACGGTCAACGCAAAATAAACAATTTTTTTATATTTTTATTTATTTAATTTAATTTAAAAATCAATTAAAAATACTTAAAAATAACATTTTAAAGATAGAAAATAGCCTTAAACTCACAAAAATATATCTAAAAATTTCATTAAAATCCTTAATAAAATCCACTCATTTAATATATATTTCCGTTATTATTTAGGTTAGTATTTCCCGTTGTTCCGCTCATCTAATTCGTGCGCATATCACCATCTCCAATCCAACGCACCCAATGTGAGTGAATCTTTACAAATTCCCCGTTTAATCACGTTTTGGGGTGTATGGTGTGTCTTGTTATATATATTTAAACCATAGTGCATATATCATATCATGAACATGTGTATTCAGTTTGATTCTGTTGTGTAGTTATTATTGGATGCAATTTATTATTTTCAGTACATGCAAATTCATAGGCCGCCGCTCCCCATTACATTATGAGCGTTGAGCATGTTCCCCATTTCATTATGAGGTTGAACCTGGCGTGCCCACATAGGATCGGCTCCGTTTGATTGAGCCTTGATTGCACAGACATTTTCATTTTCAGTACATGCAATACAATCGGCTCCGTTTGATTGAGCCTTGATCGCACAGTTTCATTTATGTTATTTATCGTATGATGTTGGTATGTTCATGTATGCTGTCATATGTTATTGTATGTTATAGTTGTGACTGCTATTTGCCACTGCTTGATTATTTACATTTGCTCATCTATGATTATGCACAATTTTTCATTGCTAAACTAACAAGTAATTCATTAATAAATGTTTATCTAATAAGGTTCACTCGCCAACTTATGTTGACCCAAAAACCCCCATTTTTACACATGATACAGGTGAACCAGCAACAGCTAGGAACACGTAGGATTGGACTAGAAGAATAAAATGATTTAGAGTTGGAATTATTATGTTTGGTTTTTTTTGTATTGTATGAACATGTTTGGATATTTGGAAATGTAACTTTGACTTATTTAAATATGAAACATATTAGTAAATGTCATGAGCTTTGGTGATAACCCAATTATGCCCCGACTCTTATTTCCGCTGCGGGTCGGGGTGTGACAGATTGGTATCAGAGTCATGACTATAGGGATATAGGATAGGTTATTAGACCTTTAGAGCCTATACTATAGTTGATTAGAAACTTATAAGATTTTTGTGTGTTACATGCCAAATTTCATGATGTTTATATGTTTTATGTTAAATGTTACATTCAACATTATGCAAGCATGTTCATAAGTATGTATTATGATATAATGCCTATCATGAATCATATACTCATAGCATATCACATCCATGAAAGCACACACCACATCATGATTGCTTTTACAATGATTTTTTTTGTTTTCAAATCTCATCAAAGTGAGTTCGCATGACGGGCATGTAGTAACTGGAAGGGTACCAGTACCGGTAGTCGGAACGTCCTGTCTAGGCTGGCATTTGTATAAATCCAAAATAAAGGACCAGTTTGCCTACCTGGTAACTAACGATGAAAGTACGAAGTACCTATTAGGCCAAAGCATGCTATACCAAACGTCGTGTGAGCTAACCCCACTTTGAGTTTTCATTGTGTCTACACTTGGACACGTTCCGACCAAACATCTCATGAACATATTTTGTGGTTTGCATTCGGGGATGCGAGTGTTAAATTGCCAATACTAATGTGAATCCTACCAAGCCAATAGCCATGGGGGCCCACATGACTATGTAGGTGAAGGTATGGGGGACATTTGAAGCCCACCATGAGCGAACCCAAGACATCCTATGGATGTAGTTGCATTATTGATATTTTCTTAAAGACACATGACACCTAAAAAGACACCATAAACTCACAATCTTCTCATTGTATGATCCTGTAGATGTCGTCTAGACAGCAACGAAGGGGTAAAAGATCAGGAAGGTCTCAGGAACGTTTGGCCACACAGATCGCGAAACAAATGGCCACGATACTGCCTGACATTGTGGTCCAAGTACAACAAGCCCTTGCTACAAATCCTACTAACCCTCCCCAACAACAGGACCAGAACATCGACAACCCTCCTACTAGTAAGTGCTCTTACAAACATTTTAAGTCTTGTGATCCTCCTAAATTTGAAGGGACCGAGGGTGTCACTGCTCTCCTACATTGGTTCGAGGAGATGGAAAACACCTTTCTAAACTGCGATTGTCCTGAGGATCGCAAGGTTCGATACGCCACCGGGAGACTATTTGGGGTAGCTCTCACTTGGTGGAATACTGAGAAAGGGAAGAGATGAACTGAAGATGCGATGGCCTTAACTTGGGAGGAGTTAAGGGAAATCATGACTAGGCGTTTCTGTCCTAGAAGTGAAATTAAAAAGCTGAAGGACGAATTTCATTCTCTAAAGCAAAAGGAGGGTGATCACACTACCTATAACAAGAGGTTCTTGGAGTTGAACCAAATGGTTCCAAATTTGTTCACCCCAACCTATCGTCTGATCGAGCATTATATTCGAGGACTTCCCTCGAAAATCCAAGATTCAGTTCTCAGCGTTTCACCAGTAACACTTGAAGCTGCTATGGAGTTAGCAACTGAACTGACCGAAAACCGAATTCGCAACGGGAAGTATAAAGAAGAGAAGACGAAAGCCCCTGTTGAGGGACAAACTCCAAACCACCCCATTCCTTCCTCTAAGTTTGCTAACAAGAGGAAGCGCAACACCAGAAATTTTGCAGTTACTCAAACCAACTCCCCTATTCCTGCTGCACCCATTACTCAAGTCACTCCTTCACCCGCACCATACAGAAGACCTTACACTGGCCCGTTACCAAAATGTAACTGTTGCCAATATCACCATTCCCCTGATCATCCCTGCCAATATTGCACCGGCTGACTTCGCGCAGGTCATACTGTTCAAACTTGCCGCATGCCTCAACGAACGAACCGCCACCAACCTTTAACCCAAACCCACCAACAAATAATGGGTCAAGCCCAACAACCCCTACTATTACCACCCACCCAACAATTAGCCCAAACATATTACCAACCCAATTATCCTATGGGTCAGCCAATGCGGGCTTGCTATAATTGCGGTGACCCGAGCCATTTCAGAAACACTTGTCCAAGGTTGGTTAATATTATTCATGCTCAGGCCCAAGCCAACCCGGTGAATCAAGCAAACCAAGCTCCTCCACCTGCAAGAGGGAGAGCTTTCAATATCAACGCTAACCAGGCCAGAGTTGACGGCAATGTGGTTAACGGTACGTTCCTTACAAATGGTAGATATGCATCTATGTTTTTTGATACTGGTGCGGATAGAAGTTTTGTGTCCTTAGAATTTGAACCTATCTTAAACCAAAATCGGGATAAGCTCATGGAATCCATAACGGTAGAAGTTGCGGACGGGAAACCAGTTTCGTTAAACTCTATTATACGCAACTGTACACTCACCTTAAACGACCACGAATTCTCAGTCGACCTGATTCCTATGAAGCTGGGAAGTTTTGATATCATAATCGGTATGGATTGGCTCAGTCAACATCAGGCAGAAGTTGTATGTCGTGAAAAATTTATTCGTATTCCTCTTTCAAACGGTCAGACTCTTCGAATCATTGGAGAAACCTCGTCGAAAGGGCTCAGCTTAATGTCTTGTCTTCAAGCTCAAAAATATCTTCGCAAGAATTATGTCGCGTTTTTAGCTCATATTATCAAAAAGGGAACCATGGAGAAGAAACTTGAAGACATTCCTGTAGTAAAAGACTTCCCGCAAGTTTTTCCTGATGACATTTCAGGACTTCCTCCAGTTAGAGACGTCGAATTCCGTATTGATCTTATACCTGGTGCTACACCAGTTGCAAAGTCTCCTTATAGGTTAGCCCCCTCTGAAATGCAAGAGCTAGCCAGTCAATTACAAGAGTTGACTGACAAGGGATTCATACGTCCTAGCTCGTCGCCTTGGGGTGCACCTGTTCTTTTTGTAAAGAAGAAAGATGGATCGTTTCGTATGTGCATCGACTACAGAGAGCTCAACAAGTTAACAATCAAGAATCGCTATCCTCTACCTCGCATTGATGATCTTCTTGACCAGCTACAAGGTGCCAGCTGCTTTTCAAAAATCGACCTTTGATCTGGCTATCATCAACTTAGAGTGCATGAAGAAGACGTCCCTAAGACTGCTTTTCGAACTCGTTATGGCCACTATGAATTCATGGTTATGCCATTTGGTTTAACCAACGCACCAGCTGTCTTCATGGACCTAATGAACAGAGTCTGCAAACCTTATCTTGATCGATTTGTTATAGTCTTCATCGACAATATTCTTATTTATTCAAAATCTAAATCTGATCATGAGCGTCATCTTCGACTCGTTCTTGCACTTCTAGAAAAGGAAAAGCTTTATGCCAAATTCTCCAAATGTGAATTCTGGTTAAAAGAGGTGCAATTCCTCGGGCATGTAGTCAATGACAAGGGAATACATGTTGACCCTTCAAAGATCAAAGCGGTTCAAGAATGGCAAGCTCCACGTACACCAACTGAAGTAAGATCTTTTCTTGGTCTAGCTGGCTATTATCGTCGGTTCATTTCAAACTTCTCTCGCATTGCTGTACCACTCACGGCTTTAGCTCATAAGGGAAAATCTTTCATATGGGGACCCAAGCAAGAAGAAGCCTTTCAAACTCTTAAACAAAAACTTTGTGATGCACCAATCCTCACTCTTCCTGAAGGTTGTGATGATTTTATAGTCTATTGCGACGCGTCAGGGCAAGGATTAGGCTGCGTTCTAATGCAAAGAGGAAAAGTCATAGCTTATGCTTCGAGACAACTTAAGACACATGAAAAGAACTACACCACTCATGACCTAGAACTTGGAGCCGTTGTGTTCGCTCTTAAGATATGGAGACATTATCTCTATGGTACTAAGTGTGAAATATACACTGACCATAAGAGTCTTCAACATATCTTCAATCAAAAGGAGCTAAACATGAGGCAACGAAGATGGGTCGAACTTCTAAATGATTACGACTGTGAAATTAGATACCACCCTGGTAAAGCAAATGTGGTGGCTGATGCACTTAGTCGAAAGGGTTATGCGAACTCCATTCATCTTCTATGTTCGCAAATTATAACCGACATTAAAGATCAAATTCGAGAAGCCCAACACGTTTCAATAACAGAAGAAGATGTACGAAAGGAGATGTCCTGTGGAGCCGAGCTAAAAATTGAAAATAAATCTGACGGTATTCTGTATTACCTAGATCGTATCTGGATTCCTAACCACAACAATCTTCGTGAAACTCTTATGAATGAAGCTCACAAAACGCGATATTCTATACACCCAGGAGCCGATAAGATGTATCAAGACCTACGATACACCTATTGGTGGCCTGGAATGAAGAAGGATATTGCCGTTTTTGTTTCCAAGTGCCTTACATGTTCCAAGGTGAAGGCTGAACACCAAAGACCCTCAGGACTTCTGGTCCAACCGGAAATACCTGTATGGAATTGGGAAAATATAACCATGGATTTCATTACCGGGTTACCTCGCACTTCTGGTGGGTATGACACTATATGGGTAATTATAGACCGACTTACAAAATCAGCTCACTTTATTCCTATCCGCGAAGATTTCAAGAACGAAAAGCTTGCTCGTATTTATATCAACGAAATCGTAAGCCGACATGGGGTACCGTTCAGCATTATTTCTGATCGTGATGGTCGTTTCACTTCACGAACATGGCAAGCAGTACAATCCGCTATGGGCACGCGATTAGATCTCAGTACCGCCTATCATCCTCAAACTGATGGACAGTCTGAGCGCACCATTCAAACTCTTGAAGATATGCTTCGAGCGTGTGTCATAGACTTCAAGGGAAATTGGGACGCCCACCTACCATTAGTTGAATTTTCGTACAACAACAGCTATCATTCAAGCATCGGCATGGCACCTTTTGAAGCCTTATATGGTCGTAAGTGCCGATCTCCTGTATGTTGGCACGAAATTGGGGAAGCTCAAATTACTGGTCCAGAATTGATCCAAGAGATCACAGACAAGATCCATCAAATTCGAAACAATCTTCTAGCGGCTCAAAGTCGTCAAAAGAGTTATGCAGATAAGCGACGGAAGCCCTTAGAGTTTAACATTGGTGATCATGTGCTTTTAAAAGTATCACCGTGGAAGGGAGTAGTTCGTTTTGGTCAAAAGGGCAAGCTAGCACCACGTTACGTAGTACCTTTCAAGATACTCGAAAGAGTAGGTCTTGTAGCATACAAGCTTGACCTACCAGAAGAACTCAACAGGATTCATCCCACATTCCACGTGTCGAACTTGAAGAAGTGCCTCGCTGATGAGAATCTCCATATTCCGCTGGAAGATATTCAGATTGATGAATCTATGCATTTTATCGAAAGACCTGTAGAGATCATGGACTTCGGAGAGAAACGTCTACGATGAAGTCGCATTCCAATTGTTAGGGTACGCTGGGAGTCGAAACGGGGACCTGAGTTTACTTGGGAACGTGAAGACTCAATGCGCGAAAAATACCCGCATCTTTTTCCTACTACTTCAACTACTTAAATTTCGGGACGAAATTCATAAAAGTAGGGGATACTGTAACATTTGTAAAAATCGGGTTTTCAAAATCCGCTCCATTTTGTAATCGAATATCAGGTTATAAAAGTTACATTGAATATTTACGAGTATTTTGATTTAAAACGACACATTATTAATAAATAAACTAAACTATAAAATTATATTTGATAAAAAGTTAAAACAAAATAAATAAAAAAAATATGTTGCTGCCGGGACTCGAACCCGGGTCAGCCAAGAACAACTCCAACGACTTAACATACACTCACATCACCACTCCGCCACTTTGTGTTTTCTGTTATCTCTAGGAAACAAATGAGATTTATATACAGACTAGGTTAAACCGGTTTCGCCAAATGAGAAACGGAAATCGGCAAATCAATCGTCAAATCGTTTGATTTCTCGCGTATTCACGTTCTTAACCGACGAACCGATGTCTTTAATCAATTCAGAAGTGATTGAGCATCAATTTTCATTACTATCGGTTTTTATAACCGAAAAGTAATCAAGTTCAGATTACTTCAACTCTAGACCTCTCTCGCGGCTAAGAAACGTCATACCAATACTCCATTTCACTTTCGTCACATTTTCAGACCGTCAGAACATCTAAATTAGCTCGCCGGAATTTTCTGCAAATCTCGCCGGAAAACCGTATTCATCCTCAAACGGTAAATCTTTCAATATCATTGCAGTTCAACAATAGTTAGGATATTTCTAACTTAAACCTCTCAACTGAAATCGAATTCAGGCGCTGCATTCAACTAATTCCAGTTCGCCGGAATTTTCCTGAAAGTCTTTATCTTTGTCTGTGAAACGGTAAGGGCCTTCAAACACATCGTTAACGTTTGTTTATCACTTCAATTCCACAATCGACTAATCAAAAACGGCTAATCGTCTGTTCAGTTGAGGTGCACAAAACAGAGACCGACGCCTGCCGGAACTCTGTAACCAATCGTTCACCGGTATGTTTTTCCTCTAATTGTCATCCCTGCTATCTCTTATCAGTTTGTGTAATGCTCAGCAATCGATTTAACAAGTTTTAATGATGTAAACTGATGTCGGTAAGAACCCAGTGAACAAGATGAACTTTGACAATACTATAAGTATAATTAAAATTGATAGTTTAAACGGGTTAGACACACAGTCCAGCGTGGACTGTGTGCAAATTACACACGCAAGTCCCGAGTTCGATCCCTGCTACACGCACTCCTTATGTAATAAAATGCCTTTTTGCTTAAAAACTAAACCGGGTTAACTCAGTTAGTTGTTAAGTATAATAAAAACCGAGATAATAACCAGGTTAGACACACAGTCCAGCGGTGGACTGTGTGCAACATTAAATCACACGTCGCGTGTTCGAAACCCGTCACTGGCACCGGTTCGTTGAATTAAAATGTTTTTGCAATTAAAAGAATTTCGGTTAAACTGAATAAGTATATAAATATAATTAAAAACAAGATTATTTCGGGTTAGACACGTAGCTCAGTTGGTAGAGCTGCGTGCACGCGTACGGGAGGTCTCGGGTTCGAGCCTCACCCGACGCAAACTATGTCACTGACCGAACCGGTCAACAAGTCAACAGGTCAAAGGTCAAAGGTCAACGGTCAACGGTCAACGCAAAATAAACAAATTTTTTTATATTTTTATTTATTTAATTTAATTTAAAAATCAATTAAAAATACTTAAAAATAACATTTTTAAAGATAGAAAATAGCCTTAAACTCACAAAAAATATTAAAAATTTAATTAAAATCCTTAATAAAATCCACTCATTTAATATATATTTCTGTTATTATTTAGGTTAGTATTTCCCGTTGTTCCGCTCATCTAATTCGTGCGCATATCACCATCTCCAATCCAACGCACCCAATGTGAGTGAATCTTTACAAATTCCCCGTTTAATCACGTTTTGGGGTGTATCATGTGTCTTGTTATATATATTTAAACAATAGTGCATATATCATATCATGAACATGTGTATTCAGTTTGATTCTGTTGTGTAGTTATTATTGGATGCAATTTATTATTTTCAGTACATGCAAATTCATAGGCCGCCGCTCCCCATTACATTATGAGCGTTGAGCATGTTCCCCATTTCATTATGAGGTTGAACCTGGCGTGCCCACATAGGATCGGCTCCGTTTAATTGAGCCTTGATCGCACAGACATTTTCATTTTCAGTACATGCAATACGATCGGCTCCGTTTGATTGAGCCTTGATCGCACAGTTTCATTTATGTTATTTATCGTATGATGTTGGTATGTTCATGTATGCTGTCATATGTTATTGTATGTTATAGTTGTGACTGCTATTTGCCACTGCTTGATTATTTACATTTGCTCATCTATGATTATGCACAATTTTTCATTGCTAAACTAACAAGTAATTCATTAATAAATGTTTATCTAATAAGGTTCACTCGCCAACTTATGTTGACCCAAAAAACCCCCATTTTTACACATGATACAGGTGAACCAGCAGTAGCTAGGAACACGTAGGATTGGATTAGAAGAATAAAATGATTTAGAGTTGGAATTATTATGTTTGGTTTATTTTTGTATTGTATGAACATGTTTGGATATTTGGAAATGTAACTTTGACTTATTTAAATATGAAACATATTAGTAAATGTCATGAGCTTTGGTGATAACCCAATTATGCCCCGACTCTTATTTCCGCTGCGGGTCGGGGTGTGACATTTATGTTGTTACTTGTTTAATGGAAGTGTTGGTAATAAAGGTGGAAGAGAGATTTTGTAAGTGGAGGCTTTTGTAATTGGAGTAAACCGGGTGTCTGAAAAGAACATGTTGGGTTAGTTGATAGTATACATAATAAGGCGGTGCAAAAATGTGAAAATCTCTTAAACCAAAAGCGATCCTATGACGTGAATGAAAAAAGGCTTAACA
This sequence comes from Scalesia atractyloides, assembly GCA_947069175.1. Taxonomy (NCBI): domain Eukaryota; kingdom Viridiplantae; phylum Streptophyta; class Magnoliopsida; order Asterales; family Asteraceae; genus Scalesia; species Scalesia atractyloides. The sequence goes on from CAMTDV010000008.1 coordinate 97,912,427, forward strand.
AGGAAAGAAGGATTGGAAATTGGTATCGATTAATGGGTTCTGTTCGTAGTGCTAGATTTTGTTTAGAAAATAGTTTGCCGTTTCGTGGTCATGACGAATCTTAAAAGTCTCTTTATAAAGGTATATTTCTTTCGGTTTTAAAGTTGATTAGTGTGAACAACCTAGATATTTGTAAGTACACTTTAGGGAAGGCCAAAAAGAATAATAAGTTGACGGCTCCATCGATTCAAAAAGAGATTGTCGATTGCTATGCGAAAGAAGTAACCAAAATGCTTTGTGAAGAATTTAGAGACGATGTCTTTGGGTTGTTAATAGATGAGTCTAGCGACGTGTCCTTAAAGGAACAAATGGCCGTAGTGGTGAGATATGTCGTGTAACATTCGTAAAAAAAATGAATCCTAAAACCCGACCCGTTTTTGTAACTCGATCCGTTTTCATATTCCACGTAATTTTGTTTAATGTTTAAGCAATAAAATGTCTTGGATTCTATGTTTTGATCATACATGTTATCAATCTGGTGATTTATAGTCTTACACATGTTTTATACAACCTTGTAAATTAATTTCCATGTATTTTGAAGCAACCCTCCATATCTCTAAGGTCTAAAACTAAGGTTTTCCTTAAGTTAATCAAAACTTTGGAGACTTCGTGAACATACCTAGCACATCATATCCTAACCTTCTTATCATCCAAACTTCATTATATATATGCCTTAAGATAAGACATTGTGTTTTGGAGGGTTTAGATGTAAATGATAGCAAAGAAGCTCTATATGTCGTATTCTTAGTTTTGTCATAAGATAACTTTCGGGTGATTTTCTTTCTCCATCCTTGAGCTATCATTCTGGTCTATTCAAAGCTCCAAGATATACTTGATATACTAAGGATCAAGTAGTTTCAAATTGTGCATAAAACTGAGCTCCAGCGTAACGGGAATCACAAACACAAGTTTTAGAACATAACCCTCGACCCGCATCAAGACCCAAGGTTTAAGCCCAATTCTTGACATCATGGACGTTGGATTACTCTCTTCCATATGATAGTACTCTGAAAATAATGGACGTAGGCGAAAACCGTGCGCGAAACGGAGTTATAACGAAGCGGGAATCGCGAAAACAAGTTTGGTGTTCGTTGCTAATTTGAAAGACGCGAAAATCTTGTTTTAAGGTCATCCCACATCGCCCCAATCACCAATTTGTGCTCCATTTCACACCTATAAATACCCTTGCTTGGTTCTTTATAGCTTGCAACTCATAGTTTGAGTATAAACAAGTGGAATAACCAAATTTGGTGGCTTCACAAGCACAATACCCCTTTGGGTGTGGTGTGTAGTAGTTTTTATTTCCACTTTCGATGAGGAGGTACCGCCCTTCAAGCTTTTCTCATTTTGTAAAGTTTTTCTTCGAGGTAATTTTCCTTTCTTTGTTCTTTTATTTATTTTTTATTTTTTTTGTTTTAATATTCATTTATTTATTGCTTTCTTAGTTTAATTAGTTTAGTTTAGGTTCTTAGTTAAGGAGCATTAGGCTTGTTAAGGTAGCCTAGTTTAGGCTCGCCTTTAGGCTTGTCGTAGCCTTGTAGAGGTTCATTAGGCTCAACGAGTCTAACATATCATGTTCGTTCATTTAGCTATGCCTAGCATAACGTTTACTTTTTTTTGTTGCACTCGTTTGTCTAGCTTAAATCATGCTTATCAATTGGATTTTCTCCTTATTCTCGTGCGGTTTTTCACTAAGGATTAAAAACACAAACACTGTGAGTGAATTCTTACAACTTCCCCTTTTTATTCATGTTTTGGGGTGTGTCATGTGTCGTTTACATATTTCGTTTATTCAAACAATTGTGCTATTACCATTATATGATCTAACGTGTGATGTAAATGTTGTTTGTTGTATTGCGTGTTTACTTTTTTTCAGTTGCGTGCAATTCATTCATTAGGCTCATCAGTTCCTCGTTGGAGACGAGTTGAGCATCAGGTGCCTCATTAGATCGGCTCCGTTTGATTGAGCCTTGATCTCATTGTTCATCATTTGTCATGTTTGTGTGTGCATTGATTGATAATATGTGGCTTGTGGTTAGATTTACATATGCGGTTACTCATATTTGGTTCATGCATATTTTTATTTAAATAACCAATATAATTAACTCTTTCCAATGTTTAAATAAGATTCACTCGCCAACTTTTGTTGACCCAAAAACCATTTTTACACATAATACACGTGAACAGGTTGAAGCAAAGAACACCTAGGAATTTGCCTTAGAAGAAAAATAAAGAGTTCATTAATGTTGTGTTTAGAACATGTTGTGCTTGTATGTTTATTGTAATTTCTCCTTTAAATTGGAAATAATAAATATGAAACTTTATAGTAAATGTCATGAGCTTTGATGAAACCCAATCATGCCCCGACTACCATTTTCCACTACGGGTCAGGGTGTGATATGTCGATAGGGTCGGAGTTGTTAAAGAGAGTTTAATTTAAGTTGCTCGTGTGAAGAATACATATTCTTTAACTCTTAAAGAAGCCATTGTGTCTTTATTAGCCGATAACCAGCTGAGCATAGATCAAGTAAGTTATATGTTTTATAATTTCATTACATAAACTATAATAAATATTATATGTTGTATCATTGTATTTTATTGTTTGTTTTTGTTTAAACAGATTAGGGGTCAAGGTTATGATGGTGCAAGCAACATGCGGGGAGAGTTTATGGATTAAAAGCTTTAATTATGAAAGACAATCCATCAGCACATTACATACATTGCATTGCTCATCAACTTCAGTTAGTGATTGTGGCTGTAGCAAAAAAGCATGATGGTGTTAAAGATTTTATGAAACTCTTGGCATGACTGTTAATACGGTTGGTGCTTCTTGAAAAAGAAAAGATATGATGTTGGAGGCAAAAAAAGAGATAGTGGAAAAACGAAATTCTAGCGGGTGAAATTAACACAGGAAAAGGATTAAACCAATAGGTTTCCCTTGCACGACCCGGAGACACACGATAGGGTTCTCATCATAGAACCATCATAAGTTTGTTGAAATTATTTCCGGAAATTGTTGAGGTACTTACTTTTATTAAAGAAGATGGAGAAACCTTTCAACAACGATCCAATGTGTCAGGTATTCTTTCATATTTTGAGAGTCTTGAATTTGTATTTACATACACTTGTTGAATGATATCTTAGGCCTCACAAATGCTCTATCAAAACAGCTTAAAAAAAAAAAGAGTCAAGACTTGTTAGAAGCATCTCATTTGCTAAGCGGGACAAAACGAGCTTTGAATCATCTAAGACAAAATGGGTTTGAAAAGACGTTGGCAAATGTGACATCTTTTTGTGAAAAAACAACATTAAGATGTTAGATATGGCGGAAAGTTATGGTAATCAAAGAAACCGAAAGTTTGTCATTACTAACCGAGTTGAGGTTTTTAATACGGTTTTGGATATGCAACTTCAAGAACTTGGAAGCCGATTTAGTGAGGTCTCAACTAGTGTGATAGAAAATATGCCAGGTTTAAATCCTTGTAATTCGTTTGGTAAATTTTACATATCTAAGATAGTGAAGTTTTCTGAGATGTATCCCAATGACTTTAATAAAGAAGAAAGAGGGTGTCTTGCGGGTGATCTTTCGACCTTCTATTACACTTCAAAGGAAGATGATAAATTTGCAAATTTGACTGGATTGAGTGACCTTGCTCGTGTAATGGCGGAAACTGGGAAAAATGAAACTTTTTTTATCGAACATTGAAGCTAGCACTGATTTTACCGGTTGCAACCGCAACCGTTGAAATATGTTTTTTTTTCTAAAATGAAGCTTATCAAGACGGATTTCGCAATCGGATGGGTGATGAGTATTTGAATGCTCTAATTTATGCTGTTGAAAAAGAAAGTTTTTGTAAAGTAAAAGAAGATAATGTCATGAGCCGGTTTCAAGCTTTCAAAAACCGAAGAGGAGAAATCATTTAGGTACATGTTTAAATTTATTTATTACCGCGGTACTCGTTGTTTCGTTTACATTGTATGAATTACGTTAAAAAAATTTTGAAACGTTGCCCCTTAAGTAATTTTCTAGATCCGCCACTGAATGTAATAAATAGTAAATAGTGCATCAAAATTCATATTTAAAGACATGTTTTGATGACTATATGTGTTAACCGATTAAATTACATTTTATTCAACTTGTGTAATATACAGTTTATTCAATCTTTGTAATACATAGTTGTATTAAACCTATGCAACATACGGGGCTTTTTTAAAGATATAATATTTTTTATCACTTAATATATAAAACTATATTTATTCAACCCGTGTAACACATGGGGTTCTAACTTAGTTATATATATAAATTAAAAAGTGGGTCCCATTGTTTTATTTTTTGTTTTATTTAAATAGTAAGGTATTTTTGTCATTTTACACCTACTTAACTGAGAAAACTAACGCCCATCCACATCAAGGACTATCTGAGAACGAATTTGCGAAGGTTGAAGACTATAGCTGTAATTATGAAAATGTAGGGACTAAAGGTGAAATTGCAGCAAACCACAGGGAGTATCCGGACATTTTTCTCTATATAATAAGTTATGATCAAAATAGATTTCGGAGGGTTAATTTCTCAATGCATATGTGAACATTTTGGATAAATTTCAAACATGTTAGATCTATTGATCCGTTACATTTTTTTAGATCTTTTAGGTTAACTATAATCTGATATGTTATAGACACATATTGAGCTAAAAAGTAACCCGAGCTTAAGTAAAACCCAATAAAGAAAAGTAATTCAGTGTTCAATAAAATAAAAAGTAGCCCTAACAAACCACAGCAACATGAACCAATCAAACTTAAATAACAACCAAATCAATCGAATCCTAATTAAGAACATGAATATGCCATTGAGATACGAACAACGGTTTTTAGATTCATTGTTTGGGCTTCTGGTAGTTGCGGTCCACAATCCATATTGTAACTTGGGTAGGGTTACATAACTGTTAATACCATTGAAAGGTTATGAGTTATATGATGAATTGCATTCCATGTGTTTGATGAAGTGCTTAAATTAGACTCTTATAAAATTTCATTCACTTATGTGTGTTTTTTAGAAGTGTGGGACTTGATGACAGTAACAATGCACGTGGAATATTGTATTTTGCTTGAAACTTTTGAAGTCCTTTTGATGCAAACTGCAAGATAACCATTGGAATAAGGATCTTTGTATAAAAAGAAAACTAGTGAAGCTTGCAATTCTTTGATTGTCTATATTGCCATATATCTCTTTTTTTTATCCACTTGGTCTCTAATTCTTCTATGATGCAGGAAGGTTTTCTAATTCGTTCTTTATAAAGAACATGTTGATCAAGTAACAATGATCATATCATAATCATAACTGCTTTGACTTCGCTTATATTGTTCTATATAATGTTTTGTTATGAGCCTAAATCTGTTGCACAGAGAGGTCTGCCCTTTTCAAGTTCACTTAGAAGGAAAAAAAATACCTCCTTTTGAGGGGGTTAACCTGCTGCACAACTGAATATTGTTTATGTTTTTATTGTTTAACTAGGTTATAACCCCGTGTATGTTACGGGTTGAGTAAATAAACTAAAAATTAAATAGTTAGTAATGAAGATTTAAAAATTAAAAAATGACATTTTTGAGACTTTTTCAGGGATATCTGAATAAATTTTGTGTCGTATATGATCAAAACGTTAGATGTTCACCAAGTTTATAAATATAAAAGCATTTGATAGACCTTTAAAGATACATGTTTTAAGTATAAAAACAATCACAATTGCACCGTTACCGTAATAATAATAATAATAATAATAATAATAATAATAATAATAATAATAATAATAATAATAATATGCATATTAATATTAGTAGTAAATTCCAAAACACCATACAAGAAAGCATTATTGGAACTAAATGTTCATGTCTAAATGGAAATGAAGATTGTACCGGACATTAGTTTTCAGATGTTTGTTAGTAAATTTCATACATGTAACATTATGGATCAAAAGTAATGAAGTATGTATTTGTATATACTAATTTTTCTAATTTGTCGGTGTTCTGAAATTATATTGATTTATATTATAATTTGAACAGTTATGACTTTATGAATCTATATCTATATCTATACTATATAATAAAGTAAACCTATTAGGCATACGTGTGGTATTTCTATGCATCCTAAGAATTGTTTTCCGCCAATCTCTCTAACTTAATTATAGATAATTATTATTTAGTTTAGTCACATCTACTTAATTATAGGTAACTCTTCTACTTAATTGTAGATATTTATTATTTAATTTAATCTCTACTACTTAATTATAGATAATTAGTATTTAATTTTAATAGTTACAATTGTTTTATCTATTGAGTAAAAATAAGAAAAGTTTACTCAATTTAAGTAAATATTAATTACTAAACTTTTTAACGATGTTTTTCCTTTAATTTATGTAACTAATATTATTTTATTATTTTACGAAACATAAATATTATTACGACTTTAATTTTTGTATATCCCTGTTTAAATATTTTCTTTTCCCTTTTAACTTAGTTTTTTTCTAATTTCATATGCTACATTTTCTTCTCTTTTATTATGACTTTATTTTTTTAAGTTATCTACGTTTTAGTTTTCTCGCATCTCTCTCCTACTCATTTATACATAATTATTATTTAATTATTGATAGTTACTATATTTATTAACAAGTGAATTTAATATGAAATTAACTGTGAATTTTATAAATAAGCTTATCTTTTACATAGAAACTTATATTTAAGTCTCCAGATATTACTAAATTTAAAATTATCTTCATTAAAATATTATAAAAAGAAAGAATAATAATAATTGTTTTTTATCGGTGGTTTCTAAAATTTTTTAAATATTTAATGTGTTTAGATGGTTTGAATTGTAAAAATACGTCAAATAAAAAATAGATAGTATTAAAAGAACTAAATTTTAGTCCTTAATTTCCTTTATGTATTCATATGTCTGTATATTCATAATTGTAAACTAAATTAACTTAACTGTGTCAAAATGATATTTAAAGGAGTACCTACATTTTAGTTGAATTAATATTAACATTTATCAATAAATAAATAATGTTAATACATGGTTGAGAAAAAAACGTTTTAAAATTAACTTAACAAGAATTATAAATTTCACATTAAAGTTCAGTTTTAAACACATGTCTTGACGATTACGTGTGTTAACAGATGAGATATATTTTATTTAACTCGTATAATACATGGTTTTATTCAGCTCGTGTAATACGCATGTTTTTTTTAAAACATAATAACCTTTTATTACTATGTATATAACATTACATTTATTTAACCCGTGTAATACACAGAGTTAAAACATAGTGTTAGAGATATAAAAAATGATTAAATGTCGTTATGATTATCAATATATATTGTTATTGGGTATTAACAATATGTTCGATACTACATAATTTGAAAACTTAGATAACAATGCAATTAAATAAGTAACTGAAATGTTACCTATATAAAAGATCATCTATATCAATTTCAATTTATGTAGGGCGTGACAAAACGCTATCATTCAAATAACTTTAATCTAACAAGTTTTTTTTTCTAATGGGAGTAAATTGTCATTTTAGTCCCTGAGGTTTGTCCAAATTTGCCATTTTAGTCCAAATAGGTTTTTTTTCGTCCCTGGGTCTCTGACTTTTCTCTTTTGTTGTCATTTTGATCAGATACCCTAACTCCATCCAAAACCCCATTTTTAACCAAGGTCATTTTGAGATTTTCAATTTAAATGTTTTCAGTTGCCATTTTGATCCATTCTCTTTTGCAAATTTAAAATATTTATTTTCTTTTTAATTATATTATATATATGTACATACTCATTCATAGCACATATACCATTCCACTATGAAACATATATTCTCCCAGTAGCACCAGTCACCACCGTGACAATCACCCCACCACAACCAACACCAGTTACCACTTTCACCACCGGCACCTACCTATCTGCCACCCACCTCCACCACCGTCACCTACACCACTATTGCAACCACCACCTAAACCTACAACCACCAACCATCGTAAACCACCATCATCTCCGACCACACACCACCGTTATCCACCAACATTTTATATAACTTATTTTTATAAATTATAGTATATATAAACTTTAGTAAAGATGTCTGACGGTTCATATGTTCATTTCTATCATTTTGTTCGTGTCGCTCGTTTCGTTCGCGTTCTTCATTTCGTCTGTGTCGTTTGTTTCGTCCGTGTCGTTTGTCTATTTTGTCCGATTTATTTGTTTTGTCCAAGTTTGGACACATATGTGTTATACTAGTAAAATTTCAAGTATGTTTATGTTTGTGTCTTTGTAAGTATTTAAGGTTGTATGTCTTTCCTAAGCTTTTCTAAATACATACAAATAAATACACCTAATTTTTGTATATATATATATATATATAGTTTAAGAAAAAGTCTAGTAATTTTAATCTTAAACCTTTTTACCCAAAACTTGTATAATCATGATTAAACTCTCTAATCATTTTTAAACAAGATAATCTTTAGTTTAAACACTTTAATTATGGTTAACTTTTTGTAAACATTTTGCCATAGTTTCCCCTAAACTATGGACTTTTTCCATGTTTTATAAACATGATTTTTATATATACTCTTTCAAATCAACATTTTTCAACCTTCCAAATAACAACATAAACTAAAATTCTTAATATGAAGTATCATGAACTTGTAAGTAACCTTGTCTAGTTCATGATTTAACCTTGTCTAGTTCAAAAATCATGTTTGAATGTATATTTCATCTTTATTTTACTTAACATGTTAATATATCTTCTTGATTAAACAAAAACTTATGTAAACTTTGTTTACATATTTTTAAAGACTTCATTTTTATAACATGATTTTGATGTTAAACTATGTATTACATGTTTTATAAACACATTTTAAAAGAAGATTACAAGTTCATAATTTCATATTAATAGATCTTGCTAGATTTAAACATGCATGTGTTTAGATCATACTTTTAACCATAAAATGCAAGATCAAGTTTATTACATTATGACAACTTCAAAGATCATCAAAATAATCAAACAATCATACTAGTTTGTTTAGTTTTTATTAATGTTTTCAAGTGATTTTAAGTAAGCTTCAAGATGACACTTGTGCATTTATGTTTAAACATAAAATGAGAAATGTAATTACAAGACATGAAGCTTACTACTAGGTGATGAAGATGATAAAAAGATGAAGAAAAGATAAAGATCCAAAGCTTCCAAGTCTTGAGAAAATGCTTCAAATAACTTCCATCAACTCCCAAATGTCTTTGATCATCTTGAATGTGGCATGTAAGTAATAAAAATGGATGTTTATGAAGATTAAAAGATTGGGTTTTTGTGTGTGTTTGGCCGATTTCAAAGAGGGGAAGAAGAGAGTTTTGTGTGTTGATTGTTTTTGAAAATGGAAATGCAATGGCTAGTGGAAGATGTAGTGATTTGTGATATGGTCTTGCCTTTCTTACACATCACCACAACACTCATCCAACTTATAATCTTCCAACATATCAAAGCAAAATGAGTGGCTGGGGGACTCACCTCAAAACCGTGAGCACGGGGGGGGGGGGGGGGGGTTTGGTTTATTTATTTTATAAAATTCGTTATATTTTATAAACTTTATAAAATTGAATGTTTTAAATAGTTACTTTTTATAAAAACTAATGATCCAACACATTAAAGTGATGTTAAAATTTGTCTAACTAGTTCCCAGACTTATTGTTTTGTTGTCCGCACAATGGATTCGGCTCGTGTTTCGTACCGGGTCAACTACCAGCAATTTATATCACTTACACGGATTTTTTAACATTTTCATCCTTGTGATATTTTTGGTGTCCAAAATTCATTAACTAGTTCATTGGACTAGTAAATTTGCTATTTTGGTCATAGTTTTTGTACCGGTTTTGTTATCGAGTAGCTACCGAACAAGTTGTGTAACCTTAGACAATAGGGTTTATATAAAGATTTTTGTGTTGTTTTTAATACCCTATATATTGTTTATGATAAATAATATTTGTTTTTGGGTTTCGGACATTTGCTGTATTGATCTGCAGAGTGTTGTACACTTTACAGAATCGTTGTATTTGTCTGCGGACAAAACAATTTACTTGTTTATATAATTTTTCTAGAAAGTATTATATGTAAGTTGTTTCCAACTAATGCTTTTATGTAATACTTGTTGCGGACATATCTTTATGCCTCGTTTTTGCCATGTCGGGCTGTACCGCGACTAGTCCTGGCATGAAAGTGTGCTCGCATTTTCATCGCCAATCTAGGGCATAGTTTAATACTTTTTCTAGTTGTGGCGGGTTTGTTATCATGCTAAACTATGATTTTGAAATTCCCAGACTTTTAAGACTTAATGAAATAAAATCAAGTAGAAATATGCGAAAATAAAGAATGTAATAGTTGTTTAGGTTGTACGGAATTACCGGTATGTTGCCGAATGTCACACCTTGCCCTTAAACTATCCCAACTATCCGGAATGTTGGAAACGTAAAACATAGTAACAAGCCGATTGCGGTCTCTGTGATCTTCTGCTCTGCATCCACCACGCAACAATCATGGAGTACATGCAGTGATTTGTTGTTTTGTGTTATGTCTATATCACTCTGAGATATATATATATAATAATAATAATAATAATAATAATAATAATAATAATAATAATAATAATAATAATAATAATAATAATAATAATAATAATAATAATAATAATAATAGGCTGCAAGAGTTCAAAGTGGTGCTGCAGACGATAAATTGTGCATCATGGTCCTTTTTCTTGTTGAGCTCATATATATATATACAATAATAATAATAATAATAATAATAATAATAATAATAATAATAATAATAATAATAATAATAATAATAATAAATAATAATAATAATAGGCTGCAAGAGTTCAAAGTGGTGCTGCAGACGATAAATTGTGCATCATGGTCCTTTTTCTTGTTGAGCTCGATATTGCAGTAGTATAGCCATCTGATCAGGAGGCTATGTAAGTGTTCTTGTGACTTTGTAATATGTTACGGTTATCTAATAATAGGTTTCATGATACTTTTGTTGTTTTGATTAATTTTATGTATATGTTCATGAAATGGCTGGCTAATTTCATAGACCAGTGGTTGATGAACAAAATAAACGTCAACTTTAGCAAATTGCGGCTATGATGTTTTTAGCTCAATAGTTGGATGCATTAGTTTTACTATATGGTTGAATAACATATCAAGGTATTTGCTTGTACCAATGGTTGAATACATATCATAGTACTAACTTGCAGCAATGATGTTTTAATATTAATTCACTATATGGTGGCACGTTTGACCCGTTTCTTTTTAATATGTTTAATGCTGCTAATAGGTAATTATTATACTCGAGAGTTACCAATCAAATAATTAACACATACAGCTAGGGTTGACTTTTTTAGGTCAATGGTACTATCGACCTCAATCCAAAGTTGATAATATATCATGAAATTTACAATGACTGTTGGAAAATAACAGGGTTAAGTTATGTCAAAAAAATCAAGTTGACTGTGGGTCTAGTAAGTGTTAGGGCGAAAAACAGCATCCTTGATGAGTTTGACTATAAGGAGAAGTATTTTACTTTTGAATTCAGAATTGATGTGAAATCTTTAGATTACAAGGAATGTTGATGAATATTTTATTAAATACCATAACAACTTCTATTCGTAAAATAGGGAAAGTGTCAAATTTGTCACAAGTTCTGAATTGTAGAAATTTGTTTCATAAGTTGACTTTTAGGTACTAGACTAACCACCAAGTTCAGAATTGTCACAGAAACAATAAATGTCCAAGGGATTGTCCAATAAATACGTTTAACTCTATAAAATATTATCAATAGATAATTACTGGGTTATGGAGTTCATATTAATTCTGCAAATGCAATAAAAAAGCAGTGAACAATTTGACTTTTAATTCAATAGATATTTACTCTGTTTCTACAATTTCTGAAGACATGCAGAGTTGCAGATATGATACGCTATTATTAACTGGCATTCGAACGCAATGGTTGACAAACAAAATCAAAGTCATTAGCAAACTACCAATGGTTGAATATGTATTAGAGCACCAACTTGCAGCAAAGACTTTTAGCTCAACACCTCAACCATCTCGTGACCCGTTTCATTTCAAATTGCTAAATTTTAACCTGTTTAATATTCCTTCATAGTATTCATCGAAACGGGAGAATCAAGCATACTTTGAGCCTTCTTTTGATGACGTCATCCAAATCCCCTACTTCAACTTCTCTTCGCTGGTTCATTTCATTAACGGAATCACCCAACGACTCAGTTTCCTCAGCGTTATCTCCCGATTCTCTTTCATCTCCAGTTTCACCAAAGGATGGATGGTATCCACTCTTCCTCTTCTTTCAGTGGGAGACCCATATTCACAAGAAGGCATAAGTATCCTGCCAATACTCATTTTATATTTCGTTTCCTGCATTGCAATTAAACAAGCAATTACATTAATTTTACAAGCATCTAATTGTAACATGACTCAAGATAGATATTTCTCAATTCTATTTTATCATGATGAGAAAAAAATTTACTTTATTTTTGTGAGTTTGACCTATTACTAACAAAGTCAAATCTGTAATAATCAAAGCTTCACAAAACCAAGCTTTCTCCATTTTTGAATAGTGTTGTCTTCTTTGGGATTCACTGAAGAAAAATTGTTAACAGCGTAAAACCTGCAAAAATGTAAAAAAAAAAGTTGACCTTTTAAGATTCGAAAAAACATTTTTCTTGTAATTGGCAAAATAACGTTAAAAACAAACAAACCTGGTTTCAAGAAGCTCTTTCTTGCTCTAGAAGAACCTCTATCACTCTCTGATGTGAATTTTCAGTTTCTGATTATAGTTTGCATCTACTGACTGATATACATTATCTGGAATCACTAACAGTTCAGAATTCAGAATAGATGATGGCAGTGGATATTCATACATATATTTGATCTGTTTAATTCAGAAACGGTTCATTTAACTAAATACAGTGTGTCTCACTCTTACCTCTATGCCGCCGTTGCAGATTAATGCAGTTATTGTTACCTACTGCTACAAAAACAGAAGTGGGAATAACCGTATAAACAACGATTTAAGGATGTGAATATAACAACAAAAGACTTGTAAGTTATGTAATGATCTCTTACATGGAAGATGTTACAATGAGTTCCATTTCTGGTGTCACTCAATATTCTAGAAAGAAAAAGTTATGTGTCAAAAAGATCCCAGTAAATCTAATACTTCTGTTGGTTCAGGCCCTTGGTTTACACACACACTAAACACACACTATGGTACGATTTTATGCGTATTCCCCTTCAAAGAGAATTACAAGAGATAAAAAAGAAAACTACACTAGAAACATGCTTATATAGTAAATAAAAACAAACACCATAAATTTATGAAATGGTTGTGGGAAAACAACCAGTTATAATCAAGCGGTCAAAATTTTCCTGATGTTGTGTTGTGTCCCTCATTATCCTGTTCCTTCTCGGACTATTGATTGTCCCGATCCCATGTCAGGGCTTTTATCCCGTGTTTGTATTTCGGATATGAAATTTCATATCCGAAGGGTGGGACCCACTCTTGCTCTTCTTTGATCATCAAACTGCTGCTTCAGTGGGAGACCCATATTGACAAGAAGGCGTTAGTATCCTGCATTGAAAATACATATGAGTATTAAAACTCAAGACTCATTTAATTGCATTCATGACTTTCTCATGTGATCCTACATCACTATCCTCATCCCCTTTAGTTATTTTTACCTCACAATTTAATTAATTTTACAAATAATTAATTGTAAATGACTCAAGATATATCCATAGAAAAAAAATGTTGAATAAAACCTGCAAAGTAAGTTAAAAAGTTGACTTTTTAAGATTAAAAAAAACATTTTTTTGCAACTCCTATAAGCATAGTATGTAAGATTTGATGTTTAAATAAAAGCAAAATGTAATATATAATTTACACAACAAAAACTAAAAGGAGTCAAAGGTTATTGAAGAAAATGTACCTTTGTATTGTACGTATGAAGGCATTTTAATATTAAATGTTGACGAATGGGATACGAGAGATGAGGGGATAGTAGTGGGAGCCTCTTCCTTTACATCTTTTTCTCAGTTTTGGTCATCTAATGATCTCCAAACTCAAAAGTGAAGGCAACAGGTGTTTGGGCAGATATTTCATCTTTGGGCAATGGACAATGGTGAGATGTTGCAGGGAAGTGAGGTGTTGGAGTCCCATTGAAAGCAATTCCAGGTTATCAAAATCGTATATCCCAAGTTCAGTAAGAGAAGAATGGAATAGGTTAGACAATTGTCTAAAGTTACTCAAATGGGGTTCATCAGATAACTCTAGCTTAACAAGGGAAGTTGGACAATTCTGAGGGCCCCACTCTGACATGGGCTTCTTCAACCTCCCTAGTTCAAGGAAACACAAATTGGGGGGCCAAAACCCACCATGACAGGAAGCATCAATACTTGGACAATCTGTGATTGTCAATTCTTGTAACATGGTGAGACTCGCCATCTGAAGGGCAGAAAATGAATGCATGCTTTTACATTCTTTTATTTTCAAATGGGTGAGAACAGGAAGTTGGATGTCAGGAAATGACTCAATACTTGGACAGCTCTGTATAGACAGCTCAGTGAGGTAAATGAGGTTACCCAATTGCATGAATTTCAAATTCACACAATCATATATATGAAGTGACTTAAGCTTCTGCCCTCCTCCTGTTGCTGATGCTGGGAAGGAGACATGTGTAAGTGAACTACAATAACCGATATCCAAACGTTCAATGCTATTTGGACAACAGCAACGCTCCATCTTGTTACAACCACTTACCTTCAACATCCTAAGAGATGACAGGTTGCTGCCCCCCAAATTATCCTCCTCTTCTTTCTCTCCTAAACTCGCCAAATTAAAACAATGAAATACTTTCAATTTCTTTATATTCACAAGAACCTTACTCGCCTCTTCTTCCGATTCCCATAAGTATCTTATTTTATGACACTCAATAATACTTACTTCTTCAACTGTCCCAATATGCTCTATAACACCTCTCCACACGTCATATGTAAGCTCTGAAATAGATTCTATATGCAACGTGGTGATTGATGAAGCTGCCAGAACCACACTTCTCAACACACCAACGCCACATCTAGCAATTTTTAAAACCCTTAGAAAAGGTAGTGCTTCGGCTGAGACATCAACCAATTCGGGACAGTTTTCTATCCGAAGCTCATGAAGGCAAGGAAAAACTGCATTGTTGGTTGACCAAATCTTCCTTCCCAACATTTTTTCAAACTGTAAAATTTCAAGTGAAGGTAGTGTTTCAGGTGAGAGTTCAATAAGTTTTGAACAACTACCTATATGAAGTTCTCTAAGGCGTGAAAGCACGGAAACCTCGCCATTGATTGACCATCCCTTCCACCCACGCGTATATAACTTTAGAATTTCAAGTGAAGGTAGTGTTTCAGGTGAGAATTCAATCAACTTGGGACAATGAAAGATCTCAAGCTCCCGAAGGCATGGAAATACTGCATCAAAAACCTTGTTATTGGTTAACCATGCCTCCCAACTGCTCATATCTCTAAACCTTAGTATTTCAAGCGAGGGAAAGGCAGCAAAAGTTAACTGGTTGGTGCCAGTAAACTCCAAACATATAAATTTAACATTAGGCATGCCACTTATAAATATCTCCTTAAGTGTAGGTAGTTGCCCAAGTGGTGGTAGCGATGTACAATTTTCACAGTCTCTAATCGACACATGAACCAACCAATGAAAAGAGGGATCACCAACCCATTTTGGAAACTCTATTCCCGAATATGAATAAATTGAAAGCTCTTTCAACCAATCACTGTGAGGTTTCAACTCTTTGATAACCTCCTTTTCAAGTATTCCATGTTGAGAACCACCACCCCAATTCAGCTCTAACTTACTAAGCCTTTTTAGAGTTAATTGTGCCTCATGTGCTTGCATTTCGCTTTGCACTTTGCACAACCCTTCAATGGAAAGTTTGCCACGGAGATTGTTTAATCCCTTAAGCTCGGTTATAGCAAAGCCACTGTCTTTTTCGATGACGATCTTGGGGAGCGTTTGTAGGCTTTTCAGCTTACCAATCCCCAAGGGCAGCTTCATGAGAGATGAAGTACCCCTAAAGTCAAAATGCCTCAAATTTTTGAGCTTTAGGAAACTTTTAGGCAACTTAGTCAATTCGTAACATCCACAAACCATCAATATCTGTAGATTAAAAAGATTACCAATATTATCTGGTAGCTTTTCGATAAAGGTTTCAGATAAGTTAAGATACCTCAAGTGCTTCAAACTACAAATGAAATCTGGTACCTCACTTATATTGAAGCCACTCAAAGAAAGCACCCTTAATAGTGGCAACTGAGGAAGTAAGTCAGTCAAAATCTTATTTGAAATAAAAAATCGTATAAAATTTTGATCTACGTATATTACCAACAATGTTCTCAGACATCTCTGGCATTTTTAAATGGCTCAAATTTCTTGTAAACGACGTATTTCTCGGAATAATTGACATATGACGGTACTTTGTCAAAGCTTCCTTCCTCGACTCGGTATGATTCTCAAACCTTAAAAAGAAATCTTTGGCAACGAATGTGGCCAAGTCATTCATCAGGTCATGCATCACATATAAAGATTCATCATTAGGTGCATGCTGAAAAAAGGACCTTGATAACAATGCTTCAAAATCATCTTGGCCAAAGTCTTCTTGTGACTTGGTTGCATTTGATTGGTTTAAAAACCCTTCTGCCATCCACAATAAGACTAACTCCTCTTTCTTAAACAAGAAGTCCTTAGGGAACAAGGAGCAATATGCAAACAGCCGCTTCAAATTTCCAGAAAGATCATGGTAGCTTAACATAAGGGCTGGAAAAATCGCCTTCCAATCTGCAGAAAGATCACCAACATATTTTGAATCCCATATTTTACTATTTAACGTGTTATCCCATTTTTCTGGTGTTGTTTTCCTCAGTAGCCTTCCAATTGCTTTTAAAGCCAAAGGCAACGTACCACACTTTTTCACAATAGCTTCACCCTTTTCCCTAAGTGTTGGGTATGAATCAAAGCTATCAACACCCAATGCATGCATAGCAAATAAGGACAAAGCATCTTCAGATGACAAACTCCCCAGTAGGTCTAGATTATCAAAACCTAGCATTTTGAGTAGTTCATTTTTTCGAGTTGTCATATTACCCTACTTCCAGGAGCCCCTGAATATAATGGACGCACTAGCTTTTCCCAATGGTCATAGTTCTCAGTCCACACATCATCAAGAACTAGTAGAAATCTTTTGTCTTTAAATTGCTCCGTAAGAGCCTTTTGAAGCTGAGTTAAATCTCTGACTTTGGTGCTTTCTCCCTTTTGAAGCTGATTTAAATCTTTAACTTCTGTGCTTTCTCCCTTTTGAAGCTGATTTAAATCTTCAAACTCCTTCTTTTGCCCAGACACAGCTTAATACATAGTTTTGCTTATCTTAAATATATCAAAATCATCAGAAACACAAATCCATACGTGCAGTTGAAAGTGACCCTGCACCTTTGTATCGTTATACAAAAGTCTGGCCAGAGTGGTCTTACCAACCCCTCCCATTCCAACTATGGGTATTATGCTAAAATTTTCCTTAGATGGCTGGTCATCCCCCAACAACTTGTTAAGCAGTTTTTCTTTCTCGCCTTCTCGTCCAACAACACAAGATTCTAGCAAAGAGGTTTCGTTTCCTCTATTGGGATCTTTCCGGTTTTCGTCTTTCACAACCAAACCTAGATCAGATTTTGCTTTATATAGACGCTGTAATTCGATGGTAATACCATCTATCTTGGGAGACAACCTATGACTTAGGGAGAACTTTGTGAACCAAGCTGGGACGATGAGGTTTATTACCTTGCTTGTGCTTGCTTCTGATTCCTGGATCAGCTCATGACGCATGGCTTCCGTAGCCACATCATCAAGTACGTCATCGATATCGTAAGCCAAGTGTTGGAGATCATTGAGCCACTGTTTAACAGCTTCATCTTTTATTTCCTTGTCAGAAGCATCATGAAGCAGAGCTTGAATCAGGGACAATTCTTTCTCCAGATTCTCGAGCTCAGAGTAAATTCCCTGAGAACGAGCATACTTCTTAAAGGCTTCATCAGCAAGCTTCTCAAAGATGACTTTGACAAGTGCAGAAGTAGCAGCATCAGCCATTGTTAAAGGTAAACTGGGAATGAAAGTAGTTGGTTTGTATGAGAGAAAATGCAGATGAGATATGATTGAAGTAAAGGTTTTGTAAGATAAGATGGTATCAGTCATGAACTTGTATTCTTGTAATATTTTATCGATTATAATGCCAAGTTGTCAGTGTAAATATCTTAACCTTAATATTGAATTATAACTACTTTTAGGATAAAAATAAGTTAAGAAATTAAATTTAAATTAAAAAATTCACAGCTTCGGTTATGTAAACACTCACTCTAGTATCCATGATTCTTAAGGACTCTGGTTCGGTAACCAATAATTGCACCATCCGAATTAGATTAGATATATATCTAACTGAGCCGATTTTAACCAATTAAACCAATTTATTTGGTTTATTGGTTGGCGGATCTAGGAAAAACGTTAAGGGGTAACGTTTCAAAAAAAAAGGATAACTTCAAATTTTTCCAAAATTTACACTACCACCCCGGCGTCAAGAGGTAGCGGGGCTACCCCTATTTAAAGGCTATGTCCGCCCCTGAATTTGGTTCAGTATTGGTTATCATTCGGTTTATTCAACTGAGTTTGGTTCCGTTATCTGAATAACCAAGATTTGTGGAATCCAAAATGAAATCACAAACCAAACCAAAAATCAAATTCACAATTTAATTCAGTTTTATCAGGTTACAAAACGAATTGTCTGCCTTGACCCAGTAAGCTATTTTGGCCCCTACTCGATTATCCATGATTCCAGCCCAAATGCTCATAGTGGTGGTAGTGTGGTAGCCGTGGTGTACAGGAAAATGTAGTGTCGCTATTGGATAAATGGTAGAGTTATGCAATCGGTAATTCTCAAGAATGTCGGAGGGATTTACTGACTGCTAGCTCCAAATTGGCCACCAACAAGCCTCGTCATGTGTTATTTGATTGTATTTGTTACACAGCCATAACATGTCATTTTGATTATAAAACACATGCCGAGATATACCCTTTGTGATTTCTGAGTTTTGGTTGGATTGTTTATTATATAGTTTATACAAAGCCACAACAGATGCAAATATGGTGAGAATTACATTACATTTTCAGGACTACAATTAATATAACGAGCCTCTTCATCTGATATTTGATTGGTTTTGTTACAAAAAGTTATAATATGTGATAAGTCACTTTGATTATAATATAGATGCGGATATACAGTGCTTTCGTCAGATTGTTATAATACAGGGCAAAACACTTTCAAATATTCCAAATTAACTAGTAATCACACAAACTTATATTAGGTCATAACATTTTCAAATGTGATAGATCTTACAAATAAATTACTCACATGCCCATTTTTGTTTAGAAGAGGCAATGTTGGCTAACTTCTGAACAATGACACTGAGTAGGGCAGAAGCAATGGTTTCAGCAAAAGTCCTTATTTCCTATAGTACTTTTACATTTAGATTTTATTTGTGGAAGTAATAATATTTTGCTTTTAATAGCACTTTTCTTGTAAAAAGATTGTGCTGTTTGTGCTTAGTGGAATTCCATTTGCATTGCTTTTTCAGTAACTTTTTCTTTTTATCATACTTTATTTTATGACCATTGCTTTTATATCTAGATATCTTACTTTCCTGATATGTTTCAAGTAAAGTAAGTACTACCAATTGTATACATACAAAAGTGTTAATAATTGTAGGTCCTTTGTCTTTTTTAATCAGTACTAGCAGATTTTTTCTTTTTCTTTTTGTATTCCTAGCTACAGTGATGTGACATCTTTTTAAATTTATCTGGTTTTTTTTCTTTTTTTCAATGAAGCAAAAACTTTTAGTGCAAACTGCAAATGGGTGGAATCAGGATATTTGTATAACAGGAAAACTAATTGTTGCTTGAAGTACTTTTGATTTTCTAATATGTCATGTAAATTCTTGAGACAAAGTACAATTACACAAAATATCTAAGTTGTTTATCCAAGCGTGTGACCCGTTTCATCTCAAATTGCTAAATTTTGACCCGTTTGTATTAATTCACTAATGAACGTTAACAGAATCATCCAAATCCCTGGTGACCGTTGCCATGCCAACCCTCGGACTGTCCTTGATCAGTGATCACACCTGTCTCGGGACTACGGTTGTTCCAATCTGATGTCAGCGCTTTTATCCTCTGATTCTGTTACAAATATGAAATATCAGAATACAAAGGATGTTAGTTTTACTCGGGTTAGTTCGTGGGTTGCGGGTCACAGTTCGTTAGTAGTTGGTTCATTTGCATGGAATAAGCTAATCTTCAAGTGTCATGTTTATGCATGGTTGGATATTTGAAGACATAAGCATTTACTATTTTAGTTTATTTAATGGTTTAATAAATTAGGATTGGTAAACTGTTTGACCGAAGAGGTGAACGTTTGAGAAGATAGACGTTGGGTAAACACTGATTTTGCCAACTAACATCAAACTAATGCTTCGGTGGGAAACCCATATTGCCAAGAAGACATAGGTATCCTGCATTGCAATTAAACAAGCATTTACATTCGAGTATTAAAGCTCAAGACTCATTTAATTGCATTCATGACTTTCTCACGTTATCCTACAGCATTATCCTCGTCGCCTTTAGTTCTCTCCAACACACAAATCAATTAATTTTACAAACAACTAATTCTTAGATGACTCAAGATAGAAATTTATATCAATTGAAGTTTTTCATGATGAGAAGTCTAGTTTCTAGGCTATTACTGTTAACTCAGTTTCATAATTTATATAAATACTGACAAAGTTATATATAAACATTTATAGATATAACTATTTCACCAAATGTACAATACGTTTTGTCAATTATTAATACTATTTTGAATATTAGATGGAACCCAGTGTCTGGTCCTAACCAGACTGAAATAAGCATTGTCGGCAGGCTTGGGTTTATTCTTATAAGTTTTCTCCGTCTCAGTTCAGAACCGGATTAGACCAGCATGACCAAAACGGATTGATCTAACAGGTGTTTTCCACACGTCATCTACAACAATATGAAAAGAGATTAAAACTTACTTTAATTTTGTGAGTTGACCCAAGACTAAAACAGTCAGCTGCTTAATCTGTAAAAATATGAGCTTCAGAAAACCATGCTTTCTCCATCTTGAATATTGTGGTCTTCCACCGGATTCAGAAAATCACATAAATTTTGATATATACATAGAAAAACTGTTAACAGAGTAAAACCTGCAAAGAAAGTTACAAAAATAATTTTTTGCAACTGTCACATGAGAACAGCAAAATAATGTTAAAAAAAACGAACCATGAATTCCAGAAGCTCTTTCGTGTTCCTGAAGACTGAAGAGCCTCTCCACTCTCTGAACTAACTGGCTTTTTTCGTTTCTGATTGTAGTTTGGATCCACTGAATTACTATTATATATTACCTGTATCGAAACAATTCAGAATTACAGACTATGCTTAAAAAAGTGAAGATAGTAAAAAAAATGTTGCATGCTACACATACAAAAGTGGGATTAACCATATAAACAAAGAGTTAAGGATGTGAATATTCCAACAAAAGACTTGTAAATTATGTAATGACCTCTTACATGGAATTAATGAAGATCAATTTAATCAAGATCATCCGAAAGAAACCGATGGGCTACTCATTTGTTTATTAGTTTGCTAATTGGGTCGAACAATTACTCTATTTATGTTTATTGTTTATGTTTTCGACTTGGGCCGTAGGCCATGTAAATATTGGGTCAAATAACTTATGTCTGGAGTCCATTAGGGTTGTCATGTTTGGGCCTATTTTGGAAAGGCGTGTGTGTCTGTGTATGATAACCGTTGTACGTACGGTTACAAGGGAATCGACACACCTCTTGGTGATCGACGTACCCTTTAACAACACACCCCTTCATCACATATAAATAGGGTTTCAAGCAAACAGTTATGTGATGCAAGTTTCTGATTAATCATGTTCGTTTGGTTACAAGTTCGGTTACGGTTAGTTACGATTCTGCATACTTCAGTTTGTTAGTTTATTCGTTGTTATCATGAAGACAACTAGGTGTGATGTCTATTACGATTACGTTTACGAATGCAATCATGTTCGTTCTCGTTCACAATGGTCCTGGGAACCCGTAAGTAATTTGGTATTAGGGCCGAAGGTTCTGTGAAGGCGGAGAACGTTGATGATGGTAACGGAGATCGTTTGAAAGGAGATAAGGGTAAATCGGTGGAGACCGGTTTCTGTAATGTCAGAGGGAGTGGTGGAAAGTGCGGCCGGGCGGCGGAAGGGTTGAAAAAGTACGCGCAGGGGAAGCCATCCACACGATCTTGGAAATCACCCGTGAAGAATTTCCTGAAGAGACTTGTCCCAAAAGGTTTCGTGAACAAATCTTGTATGAAGGGTAGAGCGCCGGTTGGAAGACCAAGGAAGGCGGGAATCCGTTGTTTCAAATGTCAAGAGTTCAGTCATATATAATGTACCTGTGTATTGTATGTATGAAGGCATTTTATATTAAATGTTGACGAATGGGATATGAGAGATGAGAGGATAGTAGTGGGAGCCTCTTACTTTACATCTTTTTCTCGTTTTGGGCGTCTAATGATCTCCAAACTCAAAAGTGAAGGCAACAGGTGTTTTGGCAGATATTTCATCTTTGGGCAACGGACAATGGTGAGATGTTGCAGGGAAGTGAGGTGTTGGAGTCCCATTGAAAGCGATTCCAATTTATAAAAATTGTATATCCCAAGTTCAGTAAGAGAAGAATGGAATAGGTTAGACAATTGTCTAAAGTTACTCAAATGGGGTTCATCAGATAACCATAGCTTAACAAGGGAAGTTGGACAATTCTGAGGGCCCCACTCTGACATAGGCTTCTTCAACCTCCCTAATTCAAGGAAACACAAATTGGGGGGCCAAAACCCACCATGACAGAAAGCATCAACACTTGGACAATCTGTGATTGTCAATTCTTGTAACATGGTGAGACTCGCCATCTGAAGGGCAGAAAATGACTGCATGCTTTTACATTCTTTTATTTTCAAATGGGTGAGAACAGGAAGTTGGATGTCAGGAAATGACTCAATGCTTGGACAGCTCTGTATAGACAGCTCAGTGAGGTTACCTAATTGCATGAATTTAAAATTCACACAATTATATATATGAAGTGACTTAAGCTTCTGCCCTCCTCCTGTTGCTGATGTTGGGAAGGAGACATGTGTAAGTGACCTACAATAAGCGATATCCAAACGTTCAATGCTATTTGGACAACAACAACGCTCCATCTTGTCACAAGCACTTACCATCAACATCCTAAGAGATGAGATGTTGTTGCCCCCAAAATTATCCTCTTCTTCTTTCTCTCCTAAACTCACCAAATTAAAACAATGATATAGTGTCAGTTCCTTTATATTCACCAGAACCATACTCGCCTCGTCGATAAGTATCTTATTTTATGACATTTAATAATACTTACTTCTTCAACTATCCCAATATGCTCTATAACACCTCTCCACACGTCATATGTAAGCCCTGAAATAGAATTTATATGCAACATGGTGATTGATGAAGCTGCCCGAACCAGTCTTCTCAACACACCAACGCCACATCTAGCAATTTTTAAAACCTTTAGCAAAGGTAGTGCTTCAGCTGAGACATCAACCAATTTGGGACAGTTTTCTATACGAAGCTCACGAAGGCAAGGAAAAACTGCATTGTTGGTTGACCACATCTTCCTTCCCAACATATTTTCAAACTGTAAAATTTCAAGTGAAGGTAGTGTTTCAGATGAGAGTTCAATAAGTTTTGAGCAACTACCTATATGAAGTTCTCTAAGGCGTGAAAGTACTGAAACCTCGCCATTGATTGACCATCCCATCCACCCACGCGTATATAACTTTAGAATTTCAAGTGAAGGTAGTGTTTCAGGTGAGAATTCAATCAACTTGGGACAATGAAAGATCTCAAGCTCCCGAAGGCATGGAAACACTGCATCAAAAACCTTGTTATTGGTTAACCATACCTCCCAACTGCTCATATCTCTAAACCTTAGTATTTCATGTGAGGGAAAGGCAGCAAAAGTTAACTGGTTGGTGCCAGTAAACTCCAAACCTATGATTTTAACATTAGGCATGCCACTTATAAATAACTCCTTAAGTGTAGGTAGTTGCCCAAGTGGTGGTAGCAATGTACAATTTTCACAGTCTCTAATCGACACATGAACCAACCAATGAAAAGAGGGATCACCAACCCATTTTGGAAACTCTATTCCGAATATGAATAAATTGAAAGCTCTTTCAACCAATCACTATGAGATTTCAACTCTTTGAGAACCTCCTTTTCAAGTATTCCATGTTGAGAACCACCGCCCCAAATTAGCTCTAACTTAGTAAGCCTTTTTAGAGTTAATTGTGCCTCATGTGCTTGCATTTTGCTTTGCACTTTGCACAACCCTTCAATGGAAAGTTTGCCACGGAGATTGTTTAATCTCTTAAGCTCGGTTATAGCAAAGCCTCCATCTTCTTCGATGACGATCTTGGGGAGAGTTTGTAGGCTTTTCAGCTTACCAATCCCCAAGGGCAGCTTCATGAGAGATGAAGTACCCCTAAAGTCAAAATGCCTCAATTTTTTTAGCATTAGGAAACTTTTAGGCAACCTAGTCAATTCGTAACATCCACAAACCATCAATATCCGTAGATTAAAAAGATTACCAATATTATCTGGTAGCTTTTTGATGAAGGTTTCAGATAAGTTAAGATACCTCAAGTGCTTCAAACTACAAATGAAATCTGGTACCTCACTTATATAGAAGCCACTCAAAGAAAGGACCCTTAATAGTGGTAACTGAGGAAGTTAGTCAATCAAAATCTTACTGGAAATAAAAAAGTGTATATGATTTTGATCTGCGTATATTACCAACAACGTTCTCAGACTTCGGGCATTTTTAAATGGCTCAAATTTCTTTTAAACGCCATATTTCTCGGAATAATTGACATATGACGGTACTTTGTCAAAGCTTCCTTCCTCGACTCGGTATGATTCTCAAACCTTAAAAAGAATTTTTTGGCAACGAATGTGGCCAAGTCATTCATTAGGTCATGCATCACATATAAAGATTCGTCATTAGGTGCATGCTGAGAAAAGGACCTTGATAACAGTGCTTCAAAATCATCTTGGCCAAAGTCTTCTGTGACTTGGTTGCATTTGATTGGTTTAAAAACCCTTCTGCCATCCACAATAAGACTAAATCCTCTTTGTTAAACGAGAAGTCCTTAGGGAACAAGGAGCAATATGCAAACAGCCGCTTCAAATTTGTAGAAAGATCATGGTAGCTTAACATAAGGGCTGGAAAAATCGCCTTCCAATTTGCAGAAAGATCACCAACATATTTTGAATCCCATATTTTACTATTTAACACGTCATCCCATTTTTCAGGTGTTGTTTTTGTTCTCAGTAGTCTTCCAATTGCTTTTAAAGCCAAAGGCAAGGTACCACACTTTTTCACAATAGCTTCACCCTTTACCCTAAGTTTTGGGTATGAATCAAAGGTATCCACACCCAATGCATGCAAAGAAAATAAAGACAAAGCATCTTTAGAGGGCAAACTTTTCAGAAGGTCTAGAAGACCAAAACCTAGCATTTTGAGTAATTCCTTCCTTCGAGTTGTTATGATTACCCTACTTCCAGGAGCCGCTGAATTTAGTGGTCGCACTAGCCTTTTCCCAATGGTCACGATTCTCAGTCCACACATCAAGTACTAGTAGAAATCGCTTGTCTTTAAGTTGCTCTGTAAGAGCAACTTGAAGCTGATTTAAATTTTCAAATTCCTTTTTTTCCTTAGACATGCCTTGAAAAATGGTTTTGCTTATCTTAAAGATATCAAAATCATCAGAAACCCAAACCCATGCCTTGAGTTCAAAGTCAACCTGCACGTGTGGATCATTATACAAAAGTCTAGCTAGAGTGGTCTTCCCAACCCCACCCATACCAACTATGGGTATGATGCTAAAATTTTCTGTAGATGACTCGCCCCCTAACATCTGGTTGAGCAATCTCTTTTTCTCACCTTCTCGCCCAACAACATTAAGTTCTGGCAAAGAGGTTTCATTTCCTCTATTACCATCTTTGTGTTTTTCATCTTTCACAGTCAAACATCGCTCAGCTTTTTCCTTATATGGTTGTTTAACTTGGTTGTAATACTATCTATCTTGGGACTCAACCTATGACTTAGTGAGAAATTTGTGCAGCAAGTTGGGACAATGAGTTTTCTTACCTTGCTTGTGCTTGCTCCTGATTCCTGGGTCAGCTCACGACGCATGGCTTCCGTAGCCACATCATCGAGTACTTCCTCCATATCACAAGCCACATGTTGGAGACGATTCAGCCATAGTCCAACAGATTTTTCAGTTACTTCCTTTTCAGAAGCATCATGAAGCAGAGCTTGGGTCAGGGACAGTTCTTCCCCCAAATTCTCAAGCTCGGAGTGAATTCCCTGAGCGCGAGCATACTTTTTGAAAGCTTCATCAGCGAGCTTATCAAATATAACTTTGACAAGCGCAGAAGTAGCAGCATCAGCCATTGTTAACACTAGTAAACTGGGAATGAGAGTGGTTGGTTTGTATGAGAGATATGTATATGAGATATGTATGGAGATAAAATGAGTTCAAAGAAACAACGATCGGTTTATAATAGTCATATCAACCAACTGTCTTGTATTCACATGCATATCGTATTCGGATAATTGCAAGATAAGATATGGGTGGAGGAAAAGAACGAATGCAAGTCATCCTCATATAGTCATCTTGCATTCTGTATTCATATCATCTTGTAAAAATCTGATTCTGTGTTTCAAGTTTAGTTCATGTAATAATATGCCTGGTATTGCTCTTACAAACAAGTTGCCTACGTTAGAATTGATTTAAAATTATTTTAACAATAAATCGTTAAGAAATGTAATTTAAAACTATGGAAAGCTGGCAACATGCGCATATAAACCCTCTTCTATTTGATTAAAATAACTAATTTATAAAGCTTCTGCAGGCGCTTGGTTAGACGGTTACTAGTCATTAACTGAAATGCTGAATAAGGCGTGTAGCCTAGGAGTATCTAAGGGTGTAAAATGATGTCATAAAGATTGGTCGAAGAAATGATGTAAAATTAAACGTAGATTAGGTTGTTTTGTTAAAAAAGCTAAAATAATGAGGTGTAGAAACACTAAATTGGTTTAATGACTAGTAAAATTTAATTTTGGTTTTAAAATATATTTAAATATGATATAAACTATTATTGTTTCAAACGGCATAAATTACATTGAATTCTTCTTCTGTTGGGTTGAACCTTTGACCTCGAGGGGAGCAACACCGCACTAGCACCTAACTCTAATTGTTTTACCAATTGGAACCCCCGCCTCACCCACATAAACTATTATTTAATCAAGAATAGTTATCTACAATACAATTAAAATAATAAAAGAAAGGTCAAAAGCCATTACCTTGCAGAAGGTTGAGATGAGGTCACCAGATTATCTAATCAAATTCAGAAAACACGACACGATTAGAAGTTACTTGAGCTCTCTGGTTTGAGATGTATTCTTTTGTTTTTTTTTACAATTTCAGCCAGATGGGCTAGACTTCCTGGCCTAGTTCTCTTCTTGGCCCACGTTTGGTAATTCATGATTCTGGGCCTTTTGGCTCACATGCTCAATCAGGCTCCAGGTTGATCTGGTAATTTTATTTAACCAAACTTTGCTTAACTAAATTTTGTATTTAAACATATTACTTTGGATTTCATCCACAAGTAAAACTGATATTTGTTGAAGATCAAGTAATCAAGATCATCCGAAGCCCGGATGGGCTGATTGTTTTATATTTTTATGTTTAGTGTTAACGGGTCAAAACAATTTATATTTTATGTTTTATGTTATTTGGGCCGTAGGCCATAAACATTATTTTGGGTCAAACATTAAAGTCCTTTAGGTTTCATTTACATAACCGGACTTGTTTGTTCTCTTGATGGACCGGATCGATACTCAAGCCCGCTGCATAGGCCCGTCTGTTTGAAAGAGGAGCGGATAAAGAGATATCCGCTAACAGCGGTTATCATACAACAGACGCAACGTTTAGAAGAGCAGTTATCATCGACATACATGTTGATGAACAGGGCGACTGCAGAGAACAAAGAGGCACTGGTTCAATAGTTATAAATAGGGCTGCACATTGCTTAGTTTAATGTACGTTGATTCATTGAAACTTGTCAAAGTTTTGGTTATTATTCAAGTGTTTCCGTTAGTTCTAAATCTGCATATTAAGATTATTTTGTTTGTTTATTGTTACTATGAAGACTACAAGGTGTGATGTTTGTTACGGTTATGTTTACGATTGCCATCATATACATTCACGTTCACAATGGTCGTGGGAACCCGTTAGCGATGATACCAACATTGGTATCAGAGCCTGTTAAGGTTAAAAATGTTGATGATGGTTACGGAGATCGTTTGAAGGGAGATAAGGGTAAATCGGTGGAGACCGATTTCGGTGATATCGGAGGGAGTGGTGGAAAGTGCGGCCGGGAAACGGAAGGGTCGAGTAAGTACGCGCAAGGGAAGCCATCCACACGCTCTTGGAAGTCACCCGTGAAGAATTTCCCTTAGAGAATGGTTCCGAAAGGTTTCGTGAAGAAATTCGGTATGAAGGGTAGTGCAATGGATGGAAGACCAAGGAAAGCGAGAATCCATTGTTTCAAATGCAAAGCGTTCGGTCACATTAGTCTGAGTAAGTACGTTAACCTATCACCCTTACCCATAGAAAGTGATTATCTTGTAAACGATAATTGCAAAGAAGATTGGGATTCGATTTGGGTGGTAGACCTGACTTACAAAACAGATATGACTGGGAGTAGGAAAGTGTTCAAGTATTTCAAAAGGCACTTCGAGTTGGTTACGATGAGAAAAGAAAGGATTTTTCTTTTGTAAATGGGATTAGTGAAGTAAAAATTCCGGTAGATGGGAAGAACAAGACAATCCCTTGCGTTAGTTATGTGCCTAGTCTCGAGAAGAACGTCTTGAGTCTAGAACAATTACTATACCAAGGAATCGAGATGCTCACATTTGATGACACGTGTCTCTTGAAAAAGATGTTCGGAACGAATGGTTTTGATTTTTTTGAGAACAAATCGGAAGTTGATCTCGAGCAAGAATATCTTGACGAATTTTATGACAACCTCGATCTCGACAATGATCATAAGGAAGAACGGGGGAAGTTACAAGAATGTGTCGAAGATTACTACGAGAAGGAGTTCAATAAAGAAAAGAAAAAGAAGGCTTATGGTTAAGGTTCATCAGGGACGAACAAGAAGGAAGTCTTATACTCGAAGAAAATGAAACCGGGTTTTATGATTTATTATGAGGGTTTGAAGGATAACCCATCCGAGTCAAATGAGACGCTTCGAGAAAGGGCGGTGGTGCTATCACAATTCGAAGATGTATCGAAACGACATCATAATTGAAAGTTGCCTAGATACGGTTGATCTAATCACACTTCACAAGGAATTAGCAAACCATCAAAGGTTCTACAATGCCACGGTTGAAGAGATAATTATTTGGTTTATACCGTGTTTGCTCAGTATCGTCAAGGAGGGCGTTGTGCCTCCTACTTTGCTCGATGGGCGTGAAAGAAGTTTGGTATTACTATACCGTCTTGTGACGGTTAAAGGTGGTTTCAAGAACGTGATGGAAAGTGATATATGGGACGATATAGCATTCAAGTGTTGATACGAACCGAATGATGCTCAAGTGGTTAAAATTGCTTATATCTACTATTTGGAGTCGGTCGAGTGGTATTTCGACCTCATGAAGCGCAAGTAGGAGAAGAATGCAAGCAATGCGGCTGAAAAGACAAACAATTGTTGGGTTAAAGATGACTCGAGTGATGACGACTTGGTGATCGTGGTCGAGGTCACCAACAACAACAAGTAATCAAGTTTGGATGGTTCGGATGTTCTAGCTTAGGGTGGTGAATGAAGATCAAGTAATCAAGATCATACGAAGCTCGAATGGGCTGATTGTTTTATATTTTTTATGTTAAGTGATAACGGGTCAAAACAATTTATATTTTTTGTTTTATGTTATATTGGGTCGTAGGCCATAAGCATTGTATTGGGTCAAACATTAAAGTCCTTTAGGTTTCATTTGCATAACCGGACCTGTTTGTTCTCTTGCTGGACTGGATCGATACTCAAGCCCGCTGCACAGGCCCGTCTGTTTGAAAGAGGAGCGGATAAAGAGACAGATATCATACAACATATGCAACGTTTCGAAGAGCAGTTATCGTCGACATACCTGTTGATGAACATACGCGACTGCAGAGAACAAAGAGGTACTGGTTCGATAGTTATAAATAGGGCTGCACATTGCTCAGTTTAATGTATGCTGATTAATTGGAACTTATCAAAGTTCTGGTTATTATTCAAGTGTTTTGGTTAGTTCTAAATCTGCATATTAAGATTATTTTTTTGTTTATTGTTAATATGAAGACTACATGGTGTGATGTTTGTTACGGTTATGTTTACGATTGCCATCATATACATTCGCGTTCACAATGGTCCTGGGACCGTTAGCAATGATTCCAACATCTGTGACTGTGCGATGCTGCATTTTTGTGTATTAAGCAAAACCGTCTATTGCGTCCCGTTGAATCACTGAATTTTTCGAAACTTCAAACAAACAAAAGAAGTTAAATGATTCAGCGTTTTTTTTAAAGGAAAAAAGAAAGAAAGAAAAAGAATATGTTGAAAAAACTCAACTGGCGATAGTAGATGAAACGCATTGTCGGGGGTGGCAGGATTTTAACGTCAAGCGGCTAACGCACATCTTGTTTAAGTTTCTGACTTACATGGTATATGTATAAAACTTATTTCTAATAACCTTGTATAATTTGCTTGCACCTTATGCTTTCCCACTTGTAATAAAGGAACAATAACTTTCCTCAACATACCAACTTTGCCTTTTAAGATATTACTAGTAATATGACCCGCAGGAGATGCGTTGCGGGACAGTTGCAAACATTAAAATCACCTAAGAAGGCACTCCAAGATCATGTAGGACGACCAGCATCATCAAATCCTCAATACAATCAAGAAAACATACGGTATGATCTTGTTCTAGTGTTTTCTTATTTCCAGAACATAAACTCATAAACCAAACCCTAAAAACTTCAAATTTATTGTAATAATGATGATATAACATGAGCATGATGATAGTTGGTCGTTATTTGATGTTTACATATAAGATTAGTACTTAAAAACTCGTTTAGAACAAAAATAGTCACAAAGTTTGCAATCTGGTTTTCTTAAAGTCATAACTTGATACTAAAGAAACTATTTTGGACGATTTTTTAGTCTAAATTGTAATAAATAACTTGATACTAAAGAAACTATTTTGGAAGATTTTTGAGTCTAAATTGTGATACTAAGAGCCTAGATGTCAAATATTAAATTTCGTAATATTTCAATAAGCCTAGGTCAGTCGTTATGAATTTACAAAAACATGTGTCAAAACTATTTCGAATCAGAAACATTAGGGTATTTTATCAGGGCATAACTCACAAAATAGAAGTCCAAATAACCTAAACTTATACAGAAGGTAGTATTATGAGATAAAAAGATCATCACCAAACCACCAATAAGTCTTAAAAATATATTTTACTTTACTTAACATCTTCAAATGCCATTAATAAGTTTGTTAGTGAACCGTTGTTATTTTCTTACATAAATATATCTTAAAAATAAGATTAAAGAGTTCTTACTACTAGCCTAAGCTAGGAAAGACAAATCCTGATAGAAAAGAAGAGGAAATCAGCTCCAAATCTCGTATGTACCCCTTGGATGATGTGGATGATTGTATCACCATGGATTGCCCTTGAGAAATTTTCTTTTTTTGAACGACCAACAAAATACATTTTATTATAAAAGAACTTCAACCAGCAGCGTACTGGCGCTTACAAAACAAACCCCCAGGATCACAAACTGAAAACAAAGGCAACTAAAGAAGGACTCAGCCTAGCCCATCCACATTGAACCCCAACCATTCATCCCAAGTAAAAAAAAGGTCTCTGTATCTCGACTTCAGCCATAAGAACCCCATAGTTTTGACCTCTTCCACTACTCTCGTCACAGATGGAGTTTTTCTCCAAAACCGCTTCGTTTCTACTCCGCCAAATATTCCACATAACTATATAAACTAGGGCCTGAACAACTTTTTGCCTAGTCTTCGAGCCACCCAGCAAGGCATACATTCTCAAAAGATCCGCGATGTGGAGCACAAAAAAATATGAAACTCGCCACCATTGGAACAAGATCTGCCAGACAGTTTGCGAGAATTGACACCCAGTAAAGATGTGTTTGACGGTTTCCTCGTAATCATTACATAACCTGCAAATCCATCGGGTTCGGTACAAACACGTTTCGCACCCTAAGCGAGTCAACCGTAGGGAGCCGATTACACCGAGCTCTCCAAGAGCCAAAACAGACTTTCTTTGGAACCCAAGAGTTCCAAACAAAAGCAAATGATGGTTTTGTTTCGCCGTGAATAGCTAGGATGGACTTGATGTGCTTGACAGAGAACTCTCCCGACTCCTTTAGTCCGCAGATCCATTTATCTTTATACTGGCCCAATATAACCGAACTCATTAGGCCCAAAAGTTGTTGGAACTCACACATTCCATTGGATTCATAGTGGCTCTAGACCATTTCCACGCATACCTGGTAGTCCCCGACTCGCGAACCACGCGATCAGCAACAAGACACCTTTAATTTTATCGGGATTAAACAAACCAGGGAACACATGTATTAGCGGATCCGGACCCAACCAGACGTCGATCCAAAATAAAATTTCCTCCCCATTCCCTAGCGTACCAATAATTGCCGAACTCAGGTTAACAATTAAACTAGTAAGATCGTTGTTTATACTTACTATTTGCTTCCACGGACCCGCATTAGTGAGGGGGATAAAATCCCACACTCGAGAACCGCTATGCATAGACCACACAACCTTCCTTCAAAGCGCATCTTTCTTCGTCTTGGATCGCCACCACCACTTTGCTAACATGGCCAAATTCGTGTCATGAAGGTTTCCTAGCCCCATCCCATCATAATCGATTCGACGTCTAACATTATCCCACGCCATCCAACTCATCTTGTCTTTTTCTTCATATCCACCCCAAAAGAAAGTACATCTAAACCTCTCAAGCCTCTTAATGACTTGAGCGGGAGCACGATACAACGAAAAGAAGTACGTAGGAAGCAAGTTCAACACAAATTTAATTAGCGTGATTCTGCCCCCAATCGATAACTGCGATAACTGCCTCGCTTTTCAAAGGGATAAACGGCTTCGAACTTTTTCTATAACTGGGTCCCAATTTTTAACTAAATTCATGTTTCTCCACGCCGGAATCCCAAGGTGTATAAACGGTAATTTACCCGCTTTACACCCAAGGAAAGACGCCATAGCTTCTACTTCAACAAATTCCATCCTGATCCCAAATGCTTGACATCTACTAAGGTTCATTTTGAGCCCCGAAACTAAATAAAAGCATCTGAGAATCCGCCTTGACATAAGGGTATTCCGCGTACTCCATTTCCCAAGAATAAGACGTCATCGGCAAAAAATGAGTGGGACAAAAGTGGATCATTATTAGCAATTTTTACCCCTTTAAAGACTCCATTCAAGCAAGCCTTCTTCAAGATACATGTCAACCCCTCCATAGCTAGAATGAAAAGGTATGGAGAGACAGGATCCCCTTGCCTAAGACCACTTAAACAGGTAAGTTCACTAGTAGGTGACCCGTTAACGAGAATCAAGGACCTACCCAATGAAAGAATGGCCAAAATCCACTTTATCCATTACTAGGGAAACCCATTCCTAATATAGAAATCAAATACTTCTGATTCAAGGAGTCATAAGCCTTTTCCAAATCGACCTTGAAAAGCGTTCCTTTCCGTTTAGTCCTTTTCCACCACGCAACTATCTCATTCACCATTGACGGGCCGTCAAGAATGCTTCGATTGAAAGAAACGCCACTTGTTCCTCCGAAACTAAACCCCCAATTACCACTTTTAGTCGGTTGGCCAACACCTTCGAAAGCACCTTATTTATACACCCCACTAGGCTAATAGGTCTAAAATCTAACACATGTATTGGATCCTTGATTTTAAGAATTAAAGCAATGAAAGCTGAAAAGCACCCTTCCAAAATAGTCTCCCTGTCATGAAACTCAACGAAAAGTCTTAGAAAATCAAACTTGAGTTGAGGCCAAAAAACGCTTAATGAAAGTGAAATCGAAACCGTCGTGCCCGGGAGCCCTGTCCCCCGCACAATCCCACACTGCCCGCTCAATTTCCAACAAAGAAAATCTCCATCATCGACGGAGATACCCATGATGTTAGAGCAAACTAAAGTCGGTCGGACATCAAGAGGTTCGGTAAACTTATGATTAAAAAACCCACTACTTCGTCCTTAAGAATTACCGGATCTGTTACCCAATAGTCCCCAAACTTTAACCCGGCAATTCTATTAGGCGACTGATTTATTTTAATTATTGTGTAAAAAAGGAGGTATTTTCATCGCCATCTGCTGCCCACTTGACCCGGGATTTTTGCCTTGAATCCATAGCTTTCAGCCTTTCAAACTCGAGAATCTCCTTTCTAGCAACAGCCCTATCGACACACTCTTCATCCGAGAGGGATCTTGACTCGGCGGCCCGCTCTAAATCAACAACCTTCCGCTTCAATGACACAAAATTTTGATTCCTTCTTTTATTATCCGTTTCCACCCAAGCTATTATTCTGTTTTTTAGCCACCTTAGCTTGGTAGCAAGCGCCAAATTAGCCCTGCCATGAAAAACAAAAGAGGTACAAAGGGTTTTTACATACTCTTCGAACCCCGACAGTTCAAGCCATGAGTTGGAGAAACGAAATGGGTGGTGCCAAAAATCGGGTTGCCCAGTTATCATCAGAATAGGGCAGTGGTCCGACATCCTTCTGCTAAGCGCTGAAACAGTAATCGCAGGCCAGAGACTAAAAAAGTCTCTACACACCAAGAAGCGGTCCAATTTGCTCAGCTTTTTCCCCGCGTCCCCCATGTAGGTGAAATGAAATCCCCCATGTTGTACTCACATAAATCCCCCATCTCAATAAATAAATTAAAAGCCACCGCGTGAGACGCCACGACTTTCGAGTTTAACCTCTCCTCGGAGGTCTGGACATCGTTAAAATCCCCCATTAAAAGCCAAACCCGGGGAGCGAATTTTTCACAAACAAGATCTCATCCCAGACCACTCGCCTAGCCACCCCATCATTGAGGCATGCACGCTTACCACATTAGCAGTCTCCCCTGGGCCATTAATAATACCCGACACTACCATAATATGTCTAGACTTATACACCTTAGTTTTCGAAAACGAACCTAGGTCCCAGATGGAGATCAAACCCCCAGACCTGCTGACCGGATTCACAAACTCGTAACCAAAGCTCGAACGGCCCCACAAGTTCCCAGCAACCAAAGAAGGGGATCCTTTGTACACGACTCCAATAGACAGAAACTGAACCCCATTAGAAGTTTTCAGGCGTCTCACCCAACCCACCTTGCCATCTACCCGAGGCTCCTAATGTTCACAGAGAGACAATTCATCGACCCCCTGGTACATCTCCTTCGGCATGAATTTCCGAGTTGACCAGGTCTTCAAACTTCTCCAACCCTATCCCCACCTTCCTGCCCATATCGATCGTGGCATTGATCTCCATCCTAAGATTCATGTTTGAATCAGCCGGATTGGGAGGTTCAGGTCACTGGTGAAGTTTTCTACTACGTGCGCAGCAAGACAATCCCCTTGAAAAGCACTTTGAGATCCGCCGTTACCACCTGTTAGGTTCCCAGGAGGTAAAGAATTAGAAGCAAAAGTTTCAACGCCCCCAGGTACAAGTGAAACATCTACTGAACTCGAAAAATTAGGCTCTATCCGCAGCTCAGGAGAAAAAGCCCACTCTAAAGGCCTGGTTCATTTTCTAGGACTATCCAAAGAACCCGGGTCCAGATAATCCTTTTGATTATTCACTTTACTATAGCTAGAATAATGCCTACCTTTTTTAGACTTTCTAGAGGCCGCTGAGAAAAATGCCATTATGACCCACCTCATTATTACTTACCCTAAAAGTCTCTTTCCAAGAAAAATCAGGTTTATTGAAAAAATGAAACGAAGGTGCCACGTAAACTGATTCCCCATGCAAACCGTTCGAGTTCCCCATGCAACCCTCAGCCTACTCGTTATCCGGTCGATCTAATTCAACATCCGGATCGTCCCGCCTGAACTCCCCCTCTTCTCGATCGTCCTCTACCCCCGGGGATGCCATGCCCTCCTTCGGTTTTTCGAACTCAGGTGCCCAAGAGAATTCTTCTTCATTAACCCAAACATCGAAGGTTGAGTCGTTCCACATTACCTTAACCTTTTCATTGATTTGTTCATCCGGTTGTCGAAGAACATACGTTAACCCGTCGGTGTCATCAAGTTTTTCACATGAAAACTCAGATGACCACACTATCCGACCAAACAATTCGCCTATTTTGTTGTACGTTCTTGCGTCTCTAATCTGCAACGGTAGTCCTTCCACTCTAAGACCACAAATCTTATCCCATGAGATAACCAGGACAACCCATAACTCCATAGACTCAAAATAAACCCCCCATTCTTCTTCACGTTCTTGTAGGAAACTAAGTGACTCCACATCGTCACGAAGAGTTATCATAACCATGAGACCCCCAGGTAGGAATAGGCTGCATCTCTAAAACCAGTGTTAGTCACTACAACCTTAGTTTTGTGAAGACACGTGATGTCCTTCGCTATAGCAATAACCAATCTGCCCAGCAATGCCTGGGAAACCATGCGCCGTCATCCTCCACCGTTAACACCTTAGTGTTCGTCACTTGATGAACATGCTTTGGTGTTAAGAAACAAGCGTTGTAAGATTTCCCGGGTGTGTGAATCCCCTGGTTTGATGGAAACACATGCCTCAGATCCACCCTGACTCCTTATCTGCACCGAATTCAGACTAGCCAGCAAGTCCTAAACATTCTTCACGTCTTCAAACCGAACAAAACCAAAAGTATTACCTTTGACATCCTTCTTTTTCGGAATGAACGCATCAGTCACAACACCATGTTGTTGAAAATCTCTTCTGATGAGTGAGCAATTAACCCCCTTCAGGATGTTAGTGACTAGAAAAGTCGTTTCCGGCTTGCCGGACTGGCTTTGGTATCCCCCCCTTCCCGTGATGTGTCTCCGCCCAGAAGCGCCCCCTCACATCCCTCTCTCCCTTTGCCATCAACTTAATTTCCCTTGAGAACTCTTAGACTACTTGAATTAGGCTTAAAAATGGAAGGTTGGAGTGGTGTGCTTGGAGCCGTGAGTTCAGAGGAAGAGAGAAAGTTTGTGAAGTTGGTGTTTCTTAGGTGTTTTTATGTCAAGCGACTTCAAGTTCATTTTGGGGGCATCTACATAATGTTTGTGATGCAGGATGCCTATTTTGTTTGAAATTCAATATTTGTTTTTTTGTGTTCGTGTCCATAAATGTTCATTTATGTTCATGAACGTTTGTTTAGTTTGTTTGCGTTTGTTTATGTCCTTTACCTAAAATTAACGAACGGAGGCAAACACGTTGATTTCCTTAATAAATGAGCACGAACAAAAAATCTCGTTCAGGAGGTGTTTATGAGCCATTCGTGAGCACATTTGTTTTCTTTACGAACAAACACGACCTTGTTCACGTTCGTTAAGTTCATTTGTAGCCCTATTATTCATTATCTTCATTGTTAATATATTCTATATTCCACCATTCGGAATTCCAATTTTAGATAGTTCAAATATGATTTTCAATACCTTTATTGTACTTATTAAAGTTTGATCCTGATATTTAATTTAGGACTTTTGAAAATATTAGTTCATTGGTGAAGTTTTCTACTACGTGCACAACAAGACAATCCCCTTGAAAAGCACTTTGAGATCCGCCGTTACTACCTGTTAGGTTCCCAGGAGGTAAAGAATTAGAAGCAAAAGTTTCAACGCCCCCAGGTACAAGTGAAACATCTACTGAACTCGAAAAACTAGGCTCTATCCGCAGCTCAGGAGAAAAAGCCCACTCTAAAGGCCTGGTTCATTTTCTTGGACTATCCAAAGAACCCGGGTCCAGATAATCCTTTTGATTATTCACTTTACTATAGCTGGAATAATGCCTACTTTTTTTAGACTTTCTAGAGGCCGCTGAGAAAAATGCCACTATGACCCACCTCATTATTACTTACCCCAAAAGTCTCTTTCCAAGAAAAATCAGGTTTATTGAAAAAATGAAACGAAGGTGCCACGTAAACTAATTCCCCATGCAAACCGTTCGAGTTCCCCATGCAACCTTCAGCTTGCTCGTTATCCGGTCGATCTAATTCAACATCCGGATCGTCCCGCCTGAACTCCTCTTCTCGGTCGTCCTCTACCCCCGGGGATGCCATGCCATCCTTCGGTTCTTCGAACTCAGGTACCCAAGAGAATTCTTCTTCATTAACCCAAACATCGAAGGTTGAGTCGTTCCACATTACCTTAACGTTTTCATGGATTTCTTCATCCGGTTGTCGAAGAACATACGTTAACCCGTCGGTGTCATCAAGTTTTTCACATGAAAACTCAGATGACCACACTATCCGACCAAACAAGTCGCCTATTTTGTTGTACGTTCTTGCGTCTCTAATCTGCAACGGTAGCCCCTCCACTCTAAGACCACAAATCTTGTCCCATGAGATAACCAGAACAACCTATAACTCCATAGACTCAAAATAAACCCCCCATTCTTCTTCATGTTCTTGTAGGAAACTAAGTGACTCCACATCGTCACGAAGAGTTATCATAACCATGAGACCCCTAGGTAGGAATAAGTTGCATCTCTAAAACCAGCGTTAGTCACTACAACCTTAGTTTTGTGAATACGCGTAATGTCCTTCCCTATAGCAATAACCAATCTGCCCTTGCAATGCCTGGGAAACCATGCGCCGTCATCCTCCACCGTTAACTCCTTAGTGTTCGTCACTTGATGAACATGCTTTGGTGTTAAGAAACAAGCGTTGTAAGATTTCCCGGGTTTGTGAATCCCCTTGTTTGATGGAAACACATGCCTCAGATCCACCCCCGACTCCTTCCCTACCCCCTCGTCGAACCTCCGATGGCACCGGCTAAACTTAGCCAGAACCACCCGAAGACTTTGGTCCCAAATCTGCACCGAATTCAGACTAGCCAGCAGGTCCTGAACATTCTTCACGTCTTCAAACTGAACAAAACCAAAAGTATTACCTTTGACATCCTTCTTTTTCGGAATGAACGCATCAGTCACAACACCATGTTGTTGAAAATCTCTTCTGATGGGTGAGCAATTAACCCCCTTCGGGATGTTAGTGACTAAAAAAGTCGTTTCCGGCTTGCCGTGCTGGCTTTGGTATCCCCCCCTCCCCGTGATATGCCTCCGCCCAGAAGCGCCCCCTCACATCCCTCTCTCCCTTTGCCATCAACTTAATTTCCCTTGAGAACTCTTAGACTACTTCAATATTTATGAAAAAGATAACTAAGAGGAAATAATAGTGTGAATGATGTTCACAAAGAACATGGAGATTCATCTTAAAGTTCTGATTAATTTATTTAATAAATAATAATGATATGTGGAACTGCTGAAGCTTCTTTTTAATCCTAGGGTGCTCAAACAGATTGAGCCGACCTTGTTAGTTTAATATAATAATGTGGGATTATGTTTTTATTAAAATTTATGCAGTTTGACAAATATCTCATTTATCACTTAAAAAATAAATATTTTTACTACCCCACATATAATTTTAGATAATAATATGATGAGTATTGATAATATCAATTTTATATCCGATTGTAAAATTGTGTCTTATACCTGACCAATATATGTTGAGTACTGGCCTTACTTGTTAGTTTCTTGCATTTTTTTTTCTTACAATGTACTATGTTCTTGAAAATTACAATAAATCAAAACAATGAATAAATAAAACAACAAATAAATACATAAATAACTTTACCATAATAAAAAGTTCGAAATATTTTAAATATATAAAATCAACAATCATATAAATCTAAAAAAATAAGTTAATACTTCACATCATTAAAAATATAAATGAAATTATGAAATAACTTTAAAAAAAATCATTTTTTGGTATGATGAAACTATAGAATAAAGCGTCACTATACAAGGGTTAATGAAAGATATGAAAATTTTTTTGGTATATGTACGGGGTGTATGATTCATAGTGAAAGTGTAAAATACAATATTGCTTAACGTAAAAGTGTACATTTTGAAATTACATACGTTGTAAAATACAAAACCTTAATCACGCATGTTATAATTATGTAACGAAGCATGTTATAATTATATGTTGAAGCATGTTATGGTTTTCAACATGTGTGGTTATGTTTTTTCAACATGCGTGATTATGGTTTTTCAACATATATGATTAGGGTTTTGAATTTTACAACGTGCGTAATTTCACAGCGTACACTCGTACGTTAACGAATATTGTACGTTAACCGATCTCATGATTCCAGTAAATGAACATTGTTTTCGAATAATCAGGCCAAGTATCACTTAATCCTATATTCGTAAAGATTTCAAAAACATTCCTATACCCAAACACCGAATATCCATCCTAAATGTTTTAAGCTTCGGATTTAATTGCCATCCTGCATACATTGGTTTTCTTTTTGGGTCATTTACATATATCTCCTTCCTAAGATCATTTATTACATATTACCCAACTCTTAAAATCAGTTACATATTTCCTCTTCCTAACTCATATATATTACATATTTCTCCTTCCTAGACCATATATATTACGTATATATCCATTTTATGAAAACTACTCTCATTTAGTTACCATTTTACCCCTAATAAAATTAATGAATCTCTCAATATATATTTTCCTTTCTATTAACTGTTAAATGATTTTATTTTTCTTAAACTAAATTTTGATGACTTCGAATTAATTAATATATACTTTTATATTGGAAGTCATATATATTTTATGATAATAAAATATAGAAATTTATATCATCTAAAACAAGTTTGAAAATCCAAACCAGAATCAAGTTTTGTTAATAACACTTGTTTAAACCCCACTGGAAAACCTCACTCTCTACCACCTTCACCATCACATCAACACACTCTTAACCCCCACACACATAATGCTTTATGAACCAACAAAATTACGGTTTCTTGTTCCTCACATTATCTCCACATATAATTTTAGATAATAATATGATGAGTATTGATAATATCAATTTTATATCCGATTGTAAAATTGTATCTTATACCTGACCAATAAATGTTGAGTACTGGCCTTACTTGTTAGTTTCTTGCATTTTTTTTTCTTACAATGTACTATGTTCTTGAAAATTACAATAAATCAAAACAATGAATAAATAAAACAACAAATAAATACATAAATAACTTTACCATAATAAAAAGTTTGAAATATTTTAAATATATAAAATCAACAATCATATAAATCTAAAAAAATAAGTTAATACTTCACATCATTAAAATATAAATGAAATTATGAAATAACTTTAAAAAAAATCATTTTTTGGTATGATGAAACTATAGAATAAAGCGTCACTATACAAGGGTTAATGAAAGATATGAAAAATTTTTTTGGTATATGTACGGGGTGTATGATTCATAGTGAAAGTGTAAAATACAATATTGCTTAACGTAAAAGTGTACATTTTGAAATTACATACGTTGTAAAATACAAAACCTTAATCACGCATGTTATAATTATGTAACGAAGCATGTTATAATTATATGTTGAAGCATGTTATGGTTTTCAACATGTGTGGTTATGTTTTTTCAACATGCGTGATTATGGTTTTTCAACATATATGATTAGGGTTTTGAGTTTTACAACGTGCGTAATTTCACAGCGTACACTCGTACGTTAACGAATATTGTACGTTAACCGATCTCATGATTCCAGTAAATGAACATTGTTTTCGAATAATCAGGCCAAGTATCACTTAATCCTATATTCGTAAAGATTTTCAAAAACATTCCTATACCCAAACACCGAATATCCATCCTAAATGTTTTAAGCTTCGGATTTAATTGCCATCCTGCATACATTGGTTTTCTTTTTGGTCATTTACATATATCTCCTTCCTAAGATCATTTATTACATATTTACCCAACTCTTAAAATCAGTTACATATTTCCTCTTCCTAACTCATATATATTACATATTTCTCCTTCCTAGACCATATATATTACGTATATATCCATTTTATGAAAACTACTCTCATTTAGTTACCATTTTACCCCTAATAAAATTAATGAATCTCTCTCAATATATATTTTCCTTTCTATTAACTGTTAAATGATTTTATTTTTCTTAAACTAAATTTTGATGACTTCGAATTAATTAATATATACTTTTATATTGGAAGTCATATATATTTTATGATAATAAAATATAGAAATTTATATCATCTAAAACAAGTTTGAAAATCCAAACCAGAATCAAGTTTTGTTAATAACACTTGTTTAAACCCCACTGGAAAACCTCACTCTCTACCACCTTCACCATCACATCAACACACTCTTAACCCCCACACACATAATGCTTTATGAACCAACAAAATTACGGTTTCTTGTTCCTCACATTATCTCCAAACAACCGTTTTTCCGGCGACCAAATCCACCATACTAGACCTCAAACTCTCCACCTCCGACCTCCCTATTTGCCTATTTCTCCTCCGTGAAGGCCTCTCTGACGTCCTCACTCAATTCCCTCTCTTGTAGGCTGTTTCGCAAACAACGAAGACGACTACGTCTACATCACATCCTACCATGTAATTGATTTTGGGGTAAATAGGTAATTTCAAATGAAAGAGTAAATATGTAATTGATTTTGTAGGTTACTTAATATAACCTTCATCAAAATTTCAAATGAATTATCAAATTGACATAGTATAGGGGCAAGGAATGAAAATAAACATAGGGTGGGTACCCAAAAGAATATTCCCAGAGGAACGGCATTTCCGGAAACAACAATTCAAACCGTCAGATCAAAGCATCATCATCCCATCCAACGGTCGAAACTAAACTTTGACTAGCGTACAGAATGAGGTAAGGAATGAATGATTGGCTTCTTTTCAGGTTTTTACACACCTTTGACCAGATAGAGACTGAGATAGAGATAGAGATAGAGATAGAGATATGTTTAGAGAGAGAAACCGATAGATTTAGAGAGAGAAAGTTGAAAACGAAGACGAAGACACGGTGGCGGAGGTTGCGTACTCGCGTGTGCTGGTTATAGTTCCTCCTCAACGGTTGAAATTTGGGCGAATTTGAGTAAATTAGGTTATGATTTGTGAAACATAATGAATGTGATGCGTCGTTTGAAGAGTATTGCTTCTGGTCGATCGTCGGTTTCAGATCCTGTGAGTGTTTACACTAATTTCACTAGTTAGTAGTTACAGTTATGTTTGATTGATTTTATGTGAAGTGTATAGAGTGATTGAATGATTTGAGTTACTGTTGAGCAGATTAATGAAGAGGATTTGTTTATATTCATGTGATTTATCGACATTCATGATATATTAGGTGACTACTTGCAGTTTGATTTGTAATTTATCTGAAATGTTGTTTGATCTGTATTTAAATTAAATGATATTTTTCTTACTGTTATTTTTAATTAAGTAGCATTTTACAGTGAGTGTTTAGCTAATTTCAGTTATGTTTGATTGATTTTGTGTGAAGTGTATAGAGTGATTGAATGTTCTGATTTACCGTTGAGCTAATTGATGAAGAAGACTTGTTTATATCCATGATATAATTGATGAAGAAGATTTGTTTATATCCATGATATATTGGTTGAATACTTGCAGTTTGATTTGTAATTTATTTGAAATGTTGTTTGATCTGTAGTACTATTGTCTGATTTAAAGAGTGATATGATTTTATTATCATTATCATTAATTTTAATTAAGTAGCATTTTACAGTGAGTGTTTCGTTAATTTCAGTGATGTTTGATTGATTTTATGTAAAGTGTAAAGAGTGATTGAGAGTTTTGGTTTACTGTTGAGTTGATTGATTAAGGAGACGTGCTTATATTCATGTGATCTAGCTACATTCATGATGTATGTGTTGAATAATTACAGTTTGATTTGCAATTTATTTGAAATTTTGTTTGATCTGTATTGATGTTTTTGTACTATTGTTTGATTTGACGAGTGATATGATATTGTTCTTATTGTT
The DNA here is from genome assembly GCA_947069175.1 of Scalesia atractyloides. Taxonomy (NCBI): domain Eukaryota; kingdom Viridiplantae; phylum Streptophyta; class Magnoliopsida; order Asterales; family Asteraceae; genus Scalesia; species Scalesia atractyloides. Next base: position 97,957,017 of record CAMTDV010000008.1, read on the forward strand.
TTTTTAATCAAGTAGCATTTTAGTGTCAACCTAATTGATGAAGAATATTGGTTTTTTCTTCATGTGATTTATCGACATTTATGCTACATTACTTGAATACTTGCAATTGGATTTGTAACTAATGTGAAATGTTATCTGATCTGTGCTGATATTTTGGTACTATAGTTTAATTTGAGGAATCATATGATATTATTCTTGTTATTATTTTGATTAAGTTGAATTCGTTGGTAGGGTGGAGATTCTAGCATTAAGAGAGTAAAGGTTGAGCAAGAGGTTGAATCAGATGTTAGTGCTGAACGTGAACCAGAGCCACAATCAGTAGAGAAAACTGCAACGGCTGTAGAGCAGCCAATGGATGCTACATCAACAGATATGGCTGCAAGCACATCCAACACTACGTGTACAGATAAACCTGGAAAATCCGACTTTGACGAGCTTCCAAAAGAAATGCATGAAATGAAAATCAAGGAAGATAAATACGAAGACAAGGTAAATTTCAAATTGAATGCCTAGGTTTTGTAGTTATTCGTGTTGTATAACATTGGATATGTTTTTCATTCACTTGTACGTTGTAATGTAGGAAGTTGAGGCTACCGTTGTCAATGGCAACGGAACCGAAAAGGGCCAGATAATCGTGACGTCTGTGGGTGGTCGAAATGGACAACCGAAACAGGTGATCATTCTTTAAACTCAATTTTTAGTAACTGAAGAACTTAAATGTAATCGTTGGACTTACATCATTAAATTTGTTTTGGTCTAGACTTTGTCTTACATGGCGGAACGTGTAGTTGGCACTGGCTCTTTTGGTGTAGTTTTTGAGGTATGTGGATAAGATTCTAAAGATTATTTTGACTGTTTAAAGCGTAATGATTTATTGCGCTCAATAATACTGGTGTTGATTTAATAAACTATTATTTATTACAGGCTAAATGCCTTGAAACAGGTGAGTCTGTTGCTATAAAGAAGGTACTACAGGATAAGCGATACAAGAACCGAGAATTTGAAATTATGCGTCTACTTAATCACCCAAACGTTGTTCCCTTGAAAAATTGTTTTTATTCAACAACCGAGAAGAATGAAGTGTACCTAAACGTCGTGCTAGAATATATACCTGAAACGGTGTATCGGGTGTCGAGGCATTACAGTCGGATGACTCAGCACATACCTCTTTTACACGTACAGTTGTACGCATATCAGGTGAAACTCGTACTTTGTTGATAGGCACCTTTATTGGCTATCTGATTTTATATTCATTTATTTATCTTGGTTCAGATCTGTCGCGCACTTAACTACATTCATAATGTTATCGGTGTATGCCATCGTGATATCAAGCCACAAAATTTATTAGTAAGATCTTCTTTCTTGTTTAGCATATCGTAGGGTGTTAAATGAGTCGTGTCCGTGGGTTGGCGGGCTCAACCCGACCCGAACTTGAAAATTTTAGACGAACCCGAAAATCATGTCATACATATGAACCCGAACACGACCAGGATATTTGCGGGTTGACCCGAACACCACCCATTCAACCCGAATTTTAAATTTTTTTTTATTTTTTTCCGCAAATTAGTATATTAAATTAAAATTTACTACAAAACAACACAAATGTGTATATACAGTTACATTTAAATTATAAAATCTTATGTAAGATTTTCATTTTTAGTTATAATTATGGCATAAAATGCACAATCAATTTGATTTATGACAGAAAACATACTGTAAAAAATATAATATAATATAAATGGGGTAAATGGGTCAACTTGCCAACCCGACCGGGTTGACCTGAACTTGAACCTGAGCCTGACCCATTTTGACTAAACCCAAACACGCAAATTTTGTGTTAGGTTTGTGTCGTGTCAGAAATTCACACCCCTGATATCGACTAATACATTTATCCTAAAGTCTATACAGTAATTTGAGATATTGATCTGCAGGTTAATCCACACACGCATCAGCTAAAGCTATGTGATTTTGGGAGCGCAAAGATGTTGGTAAGTCAAGCCGTTAATTTCTTTTGTGACTTAAAAGGTAGCCAATGCAATTGCCAAGTTTGGAGCTTTATTTGTTTTCATTACAGGTGCCCGGTGAACCAAATATCTCATATATTTGTTCAAGATATTATAGGGCTCCTGAATTGATCTTTGGAGCAACGGAATACACGAACGCAATAGATATGTGGTCTGCTGGTTGTGTTTTGGCAGAGTTACTATTGGGACACGTATGTGACTGTTTAATGTTTGGTTCTCGTCATGATTTTGTAAAGTAATTATAGAACATTATGACAATTTTTGAAACACGCAGTTTTTGGGCCATTACATCTTGGGGTCAAATGAGGCTTGTTGGTAGTTTCTGAAGCTCGAGCTTGGGTCAACATTATCTACTAATTAATATATTAAATAAAAATAATATAAATAATACACTCATTTAGGATCACGAGCTCGATAAGTGAAGCTCGGGCTCGGCTCGTAAACAATTTAAATAAGGTGGCTCGGCTCGTTTATTAGCCAACTATAATAAGGGGTAAATGTTATTAATTATTAATAAAAACTAATGTTACACTAAGTCTTGACGAGCCTCACATGCTAGGCTCGAGCTCGGGCTCGGGCTCGATAAATAAATAAGCTTTATTTTAGGCTCAAGCTCGGGCTCAGGCTCCATAAGGCTCGGCTCGTTTCGAGCTTTTTCTCGAGCCGATCTCGAGCAGCTCACGAGCCGCTTGGCTTGTTTTTACCCCTAACTTTACATCTGTTTTGTGTTAAGAACATTAGAATGTAGATTAGATTATGACAAAAAAAATTAAGCTCTTGCTGATCGGCGTGATTTATAAACATTTAGCCTCTTTTTCCTGGTGAAAGTGGTGTAGATCAGCTGGTAGAGATTATCAAGGTATGCTCTTTTACAATTTTTGCTGCTTTAAAATCCTATTTTAGTCTTCTTTTTTACAGTGTTAATTTTTCTTTTTTCTAATATAGATTCTGGGAACACCAACAAGAGAGGAAATCAAGTGTATGAATCCACATTACACAGAATTTAAGTTTCCGCAGATCAAGGCTCATCCTTGGCATAAGGTTCGTTAACAATAAAAAATTTGTGTTGGAAAACATCTTTGTTTTATTAGTAACGAGTTATTTGCTGGTTTACAAGAGTCTACATTTAAAAACTTACTATGCACACTTATTATTATCTTTCTATTATTAACTTTTGAATTACATATATAGATTATGTTTTGGATCAAATTGATTCACTTTTTAATTTTGTATTTCTAATGTAGTAATATGTGTGATTATTCATTTTATTGATTCCAACAAATAAGGTTAATTCTTTACTTTCTTTTTTAGATTTTTCAGAAGCGAATGCCACCTGAAGCGGTTGATCTTGTCTCACGCTTACTCCAGTATTCACCAAGACTGCGATGTAGCGCTGTAAGTTAATCTTGTTACATGTTTCTCATCTTTCTAAATGAAAGCATTAATTTACTGTGGGACGTTACTACATTTTTCAAGCATTCTATAATCTGAAAATAAACTGGGATCTTGACGATTATCGTCTTTTTCAGTTGGAAGCATGTGCACACCCGTTCTTTGATGATTTAAGGGAGCCAAACACAACCTTACCAAGCGGCAAACCCCTTCCTCCCTTATTTAATTTTACACCAGAAGGTACAACCGTTATTCTTCATCAATAGCCATTGGGGTGTGCACGGTTCGGTTTGGTTTTATAATAAAACCGAAATCATAATCGAAATGTTCGGTTTTTGAAAACCGTTCTGTATCGGGTTTTTTTGGTTTTTGAAACAGTTCGATTAGTTTTTTTGGTCTTTGGAACAAGATTATGTAAGATTCAAAAGCAAAAAGGTATAATCCAAAATTTAAGAATCTTTCTTAGATGTTTACATTTAAGTTATTATATTTAACCTCTTTAATTAATATTGTTCTCATAGACCTAATCGTCTAATCTATTTTTATGTTTCTCCAAGGTTTTTATTAATATTTTTTCTTTTAAAATACTTTGAAGATCATTTAAGTTATATATTAAGCTTTGTTATTTCTTGTAGGCAATAGATAAATCATTTCAATTATAAATAAACATGTTAATATTTTTGTTATAAATACTTAACATTCAAACATTCAAGAATAAAATTAATGTTTTTGTTAAAAAATACTTAACATTCAAGAATAAAATTAATAATTCCTACTAGCATGGGTTACACACTTAAACTTAAACACAAAAATATAGGTCTGCGCCTACTATTGTAACTTATCGGTTCGGTTCAGCCTTTTTCGGTTATTGAAAATGGATATCCGAAAACCGAACCCAAATTTTCTGTTATTAAGAATCCGAAAAACGAACCGTCGGTTTTTGTTGCGGTTCGATTATTTCGGTTTCCTGCTCACCCCTAATAGCCATGGAAAAATGTGGGGTTTGGATAACATGTAGAAACATGTAAATTTCAGTATGGGTCGAAATGGGTTCGGTTGACCCGAAACACTTTTGTCCAAATTTTTTTATTTTATATTTTATAAATAGCTAGTGTGCTATATATAACTACAATATTATTATAGTGCAATAATAATCTAATTTTTTAATAAGACAAATACATTTTTTAATAAACGACACTTATACTGACTTTCCAACTGGTACAGAGCTAGCGCATGCATCTCCAGAATTGGTCCAACGCCTTGTACCCAAACATGTCGAAAAATGAATCATGTAAAGAGAAGTTTGTATGTGAAGGGTTAATCTGGAAGCATGCGCATACGAGATATTTTTGCTACAGAGCAAGCGCTCCTTGCACCTTCTCGATTACCGGATGTTTACAAATGGCAAAAAAGGTCAAACTATAGGCGTATAGGTATGTTCTTTTTATGATGTAGCTAAGTTTTCCATTTGTAAGCATCCATCTATGTCTACTCGATAGATTGGATGCAAAATCCGATAGATTATGGCTATACTTCTAATGCATACTCCTGTGCTTGGTTTTCTTCTTTTGCTACGAAATGAGTTTTGTGTTAATATGGTACTTTTGTTCCGATGTGATTGTGTATCGTCTTCTGGAAAGATAGTTTTGGTTGTCTCTTGCTTATCAGCAGCAGTACAAAACCGGGTTAGACTGTAAAAGGTTTTCGTGAAAACATTTTTCGTGTTGCTTTAAGGTATATTATGATTTGAGATTATTGTTTGGTGGCGATTGAGGGTACTAACGTTACCTATGTTATCGATAGTCTACTGAAATTATTATCAAACTCTATCTTATAATCAATACTAAACAAACTTGCCGAAGATTTTGGGATGCGATTTTGGAATCACCTTTCTTTATAAACATTATTCATAATCACTTACAAATCTCCTCCATTGGCCGCCACTGGTTCAGTCGAAAACCGTCATACCATCGCACTCCTTCGTAACTCTTTGTTTGTCGGAGTGTTCCGTCGCCACCTGCTGATCACCACCTGCCGATCACCACCACCGGTCACCGCACACATCCATCGTGAACTAGTTCTGATTCGGAACCGTTATACCGCCACCACAACTCCATCATGATAACCACATTCGCCGCCACATCAGTTTATCAATCGCGTCCCACGACCCGGATTCAGGTACCAAGCCGCCTATCTGTTTTTGTTTTGATATGGCCTTTATATGCTTAAAAAGGTTGTGGTCACTGATTTGCTCTGATAACGACCTACACAGCCACGGTCACGTATTGGTGTTTCGACGTTCTCGTCTCACTTTCTGATTTGTTCCGGTCTACTCCGTCCAGATTAAAAGGTACTAAATCTTCTAATGCAAATTAGATATACGAAGTTTGGGTATTGCGTTTTCTCCCGACGACTAAAATAGAACTGAATGAAGTATAAGTTGGTTTAAAACTTTACATGCTTTTAGAGTTGAACTGGGTTTTGTGCTTGTTCACTATTGTTTGATTGAAGCAATATGGTCAGTATTATTATTGTTTTCACTTCATATAATGATATATGCTATTATGTTTTTCTTATGTTTTATCTTGAAAGTTTAGTTTTAAATTTTTTTAAAAGTTAAATCTGATCTGATGCGTTATAAATAAAGTTTATGAATAATAGCATTAGTGCTCTGGTTTCTAGATTAATTAGAAAAACAGTTCAGTAACATGATATTAAGTTAATGAATTTAGTTATCTACGTCAACGGACCCTTAAATATATGTTTTTGGAATTAGACATTTATAGGATAAAGCATTACCTAAGTAGTAGGTTTTAATTAGTGATAAAAGCCATAAAATACTTTCCATGACCATTTCATAAGTATAAATTTATATTTTATTTTATTTTTATTTCAAACATTAAATAAATGTGTGATAGGAAAAAGGGTTAGTTATTTGGTTTCTAGTGGTCGGAAAACTATAACGAACCAGTCAATTAATACTATTAATTTAACATAAAACTGATTTGGATTAGAATGGGACTATAGGTCTTTCATTTTTGCGGATGACTTGATTTATTTGCTAATAAGGTACGGATTCTGTTTCTTTTACATCATAGTATAATTTTTTTCGTTACTTGTTGTACGGATTTCTTTTCTTGACATCATAGTATATTATTCAAGTCCGTTACTTCGTAGTACGGACGTTTTCGCGAGTTGATTCTGTTTCGTATTGTTATACAATAAGCATATATTGTAGCATGCAATGGACCTTAGCTCATTATTGCATGTTCCTTTTAGACTCATGTCAAAATACGTTTATTTCTGATATGGTTTTGTACTCTCTCACCCGAGTAATTATATGTTTAGACTTGTCGTTGGGGCGTCAACGACATGGCACTCACCGTAACGGTGCGTAACTAAAGTTCACGGCGTCTCTAGTTGTGCTTGTGTAGCACCTGGCCCCTAGAGGCGAATAGATCGATCTTAGCTCTGACTCCTGACTCCCGACTCCTGACTCCTGTTGAGATGGAATAATGTGTGTACGCCTACCCGCACCGTCTCGGTGCATAGAGTATGGCTGTGTACCCCTCTGTTTAGGCTCATGGGTGCTTCCACATTACGTGACGTTTTTTTTATTTGTTATATGGTATCACGTATGTCCTGTCTCTGTTATGATATGTTATTTGCATCTGATTATGTTCGGTATCTGTAATCTGTTCAGTATAAGTTTTGGGATTCAGGTTATATAAGTATTTGTTTCAGGGCCATCTTTTAGATTTGTTGAGTCTCTGTACCAACCGTGTGTTTTTGTATGCCTGCCTTACTTTTATTGTTGATTTCTCCGTTACTGAGCAACTGTTTGGCTCAGCCGTAGTTTCTTTCTAGTTTTTGTCTTATGTGTTTACAGGTAATCAAGGGAAACGGAGATGAGTGAGAGGAATGTGAAGTTCAAGTTTTTAAAGCTTTTCGTTATTTCTTTTATTTCAGTAACTAAATAATATAAGACTTAGGCTTTCTGGTTGTTTCGAGACCTTTTGTTTCTTGGATTTATGTCTCTTACTGAAACTTGAGGTTTTTGATATCTGTAATAGCGACATGCCAGCCTATCTCAGGTTGGGGTGTTACACTAATAATCATAAGCGGACTTCTTTGGTAATTGGCAGTCCCATTTTTTATTATTCCTACTAGCAGTCTTACATTTTAAATATTTTGCCTCCATCAGTTCTAAAAAAAAATTAGCGGAGCCAAGTTGTTTTCTCGAATTTCAAACTGATGTTTTAGGCTTTTTGATCAGAACGAGGATACGAGCCGATTGATGTAAAACTTACCTCGAAAACGATGTTTCAAACGGCTTGATTTTTGTTAATTGAAAGTTTAAACACCTAAATTGAAGCATCGTTTAGAGGTTTGTTTTACATCAATCGACTCATATCCCCATTCTGATTAAAAGCCTTAAAACGTCAGTTTGTAAGTCAGAAGTATTTGAAAGGTGGGACTGCCAGTGAGAATAAAAAAGTGAGACAACCAATAACCAATGATGTTGCTAAAGATTATTAGAATCCAATTTCCCTAATAATAAGATTTATCATAATCAAGTTGACCAAATCATCGTAATATAAGTTATAATTTATGTGATATCTTATTTACATGTTTTATTATAGACTAACGTGTTATAATTGGTCTTAATAACTATTAGGTCATTAACTTGTATAAATAATGTTATATTATTAGATTAAAAACAACTAGCAGTAGCTTGGTCACTTCTAGCCCAAAAACGTAGTCAAAATCGATTAGCAAAGTTTTCTTATCGTTTAAATGTTACCGATTCTTTATTTTTTTTTATCTTACCAAGATCGTTCATCTTCATATATTAACGTCTTCGTATTTTTTCAACGAAAACTTATATCTCTTTCTGCTCAGTGAAATATTAGATACAACATATTAGTTACAACGATTTAATCAAATTTGTGATTATCCCTTAAGGAATTTCATAATCCTATCAACTCCAAACAAATTAAGTAAAAACCAAGAAAACATCATAGAATGATGAACTTTATAACTTTGCCACCAATTAATACAAAGAATTCCCAATTTTCATAAACACAAATAAATGTATTACAAAATCAAATTTCACCTTCCAATTTTCCATATCAAACTATCAATAGTTCAATACCTATAAGGAACGCCAACCACCACCCCTTGAGCCACACCCTGCCCCATACTTCCACCACCATACTTCCACCCTGTCGCCGCCGACAAACACCCCATCGAACCACCTCCCTCATCCATCGACTTCACCTTAACCGAAAGATTTATAATCCCATTCCGCTCCCCATACCTATCTCTCAACCTATAACTCAAAAAATGCAAATAATCAACCGGAAAATACCACCTCGTAAAATCCAAAACCGGAACCCTAACCGATCCAACCGCATGATCACCATAAGAGTTTTTACAACGCACTTCTAAAGTGAAAAAAGTTGCATGCATGGGCATGTTGACGTTAAACCTTTGACCCCATGTTGGATATGATCCGTTTTCGGTGTCCATGTTGGATATTTGGTTGTTGGTGGATTCGGCTTTGATGATCACGTATGTGTTTTTCTTGATCCGACGGTTGCCCGCGAGTGTAAGCGATTCGCCGGAGATGATTGTGAGTTCTAGGATTCTAGAGTTTGGTTTGGTCATTGTGTTTGTGAGAAATTAGGGTTGTGAATTGAGAAGGTGTGTTTATATGGTCATATATGTGTTATAGGGAAGTTTATTGGTAATGAGAAAGAAACAAGAAGGATGTTTCCATTCACACGGTAGGAAAGTGAGGTGGTTTTTCTTTCTTTTTGTTTTTTAAAGGGCGTACCTACCTTATTGGTAGAGGTAGCCTCCACTATTCCTTGGCGCTCCGACGGTAGTGTAAATTTTTGAAAAAATTTGACATTTTTTTGATTTCGTTACCCCTTTTTCTATAAAACGTTACCCCTACGAAGATTTTCTGGATCCGCCACTTGTTTTTTTTATATGTTTTAATTTTAAGTTATATGTATGATTAGAATTGATATTATAAATCGAATATTGAGAACTTTTTCTAAAATAATATTTTTGATAAAAAAGATAAAATTATATGTATATTTCGAATATTTAGAGGTTCAAAAAATAGAAAAGAATTTAGTGCAAAAACCGAAATCACAATTTGGTTAGATGCTAATTTAATTCTAAATTTGAAAACCGAATTTGTATTTTATCGGGTTTGATTCAAGTTTTTGTTATTTTCTGAGTCAACTGTTGTAGTTCTTTTTTGGACTGCTAATTACATCGCTTTTAAACTTATTTTCAAGTTCTTTTTCTGATACCACTTATTCTCTTCGTTTGGTTCAATTCAAAAGTTGTTTTTGCTATTTTATTATTTATTATTTTCTATTATTATTATTAGTTTTTTTAAGCTTTTGGATTTAACATTATTACTTTTTTAATTAATGTACTTTTACTTCTATTATATCTTTTTTGTTATTATTGTTTTTTTCCAACTGTCGTTACAAGTATTATTATTACTATTTATGGTATTTATTTATTTTGGCTTAAATATTATCACTTTAAGTTCATTTTATTATTAATCTGAATCATCAAACTTTTAAAATTATTTTCAAATTCATCCACTTTTCTAATCATAATAAAAACTAATATTAAATGAAGCATATTTAGTCAATCCCTTTTAACTCTTGTTTATTTAACCCTATAGGTAAATGACCCATTAGAATGGACAAAACATCATAACTGCAATTGCAATCCACCTAATTATCTTCTTTCCCTGGCTTTTTGCCCCACGACTTGCCCCTTTATTAAAAGTAAAATAGGATAGGATTAATAATATCATCCACTACCATACCATATATGTAAAAACCTTTAAACCTTTTGACTATATAATTTATTTAAGAGGTTTGGTCTAGATTATCGTCTATCTCTCTCTCTTTTAGTTTTTGCCTATGAAACCTTGACATGGTTATTTCATTATCATCGGCCCCCGGTCGTTAGTCAACGATTACTTTGACCGTTAGGTTTAGAGGCAATTTGGTCTTTTCACCTACGAATCTTGCTAGTCACAATTCAAACATCCCTTATCTTTCACTATAACCCTCTGACACCCCAGTCTTCACCTATCCTTTTCCCCTTCTTCTTCACCGGTGATTCATCAGCTCCGGCTAGCAGCAGCCACCGACGATCGACCCAAGCATACATAATGGAATTCACTATCGATTTTCACAACGAACATGACCATGGTACATATATCAAGCACATTTTATTGCACCATTGTTGATTTCAGTCCATTGTAAGTTAGGGATTACTACCGTCATTTTGATTAAAAAAAAACCCTTCATCAATAATGTGGTCGTTTGTTCGTGTTTATTCGATTAGCTGGAGTAATGGTCATGGAGACCAGCAACTAACACATAGTGGTTCTGGTTAGGGTGGTCATGCGGTGCTTGAACAACATTTCTATTAACTTTGGAATAGTGTTCCCTCAATCGCACCTACAATCACGTCCACCGTCCCCATCACCATAGAGTGCCATCATCCTAATGTCTGGTCTAGATTCACAACCACCACCATCACCATCACCAGAAAAGAGCATCGCCCATTTTCACCAAAACTAGTGTAATATTAGTCTTGGTTATTTTGTTTGATGATCATATTATTTAGTGATATGTTATTATGATGATAATACATATAATATGGTTAAGATGTGTTTATATTAGCTTAACTTAAACTTTTGTTATATATAATTATGGTGAGGATGATGATGCTTTTCAATCGGATGTTTAATATGTAAATCTATTAGGATGATGATGTTATATTATGATTTATGATATATGAATAAGTTTATTATGATGCTGTATGATGCTTATGATGATATATGTTTAAACTGTATGATGATGCTTTCTAACCATACATATGATACTAATAATGTGCATAGTATAGTGTGATGTATGAAGATGATGATCATCATCATAATCATACATATGATCTTGATAATGTACATAGTGTGATATATGATGATCATATGTATGACTTCGGTCAATTGTATGATGATCATCATGATAAATATGCATAGTGTGAGTCTGTGTATTAGTGAGTTTGTGTGTACAATAAAATATGAGTTTGTGTATTAATGATCCTGATAATGTGCATAGTGTGAGTCTGTGCAGGTTGGTTCACAGTTTTACATAAGTTGATTAGTCACTTTGATGTTGTGCATAAGTGTAGCTTGTTACCTAATTAAGTGGATTTGCATAAGTGCAGTCACATTTCCCAATTAAGTACAGTTTATTGGCCAATTAGGCGGATTAGTGATAGTGATGAACTAGATGCAGGTTGGTGACCAATTAAGTGCAGATCCTAGGTGTAGCTTTGCTGTAGTTGACCCACTAAAGTTAAAGCTTGAATGTCATGCACAAGATGCAGGTGTAGTGCAATTTACCTAGGTAGATGGGTTTCAAATAAAGTCGAAACGACGAAATGGGTTTCAATTTTTTAGTCCCGACCTTTCAAAGTCAAAACGAGTTGATTATGCTTCAATATTTTGACTTTATAAAGTCAAACCTGCACCTATTGTGAAAATTGAGGGATTTTGAATATAATACAGAGCGAGGGACAATATAATCTTTTTACATATTTATATATAAATTTTAAAAGAAAAAAGATTATTTTAAAAGAGTTGGGATGAAAATGGTAAAAGAATAAAACATATATGTATTCTAACTAAAATACCCTTGACTCAAGTGAGTTTTTTTGCCGAAATTAGTGAAATGAATCAAAATGGTAAAAAATAGAAAAGTTAGGGATCCAGGGAAGGAAAAAAGTTTAAGGGACGCAGGGAAGGAAAAAAGTTTATTTAGACTAATATGACAAAAGACAATTTTAGTCGAAGGTCAACTACTAAAACGAAAAAATAACGGATAACTGACTTTCGATTAGTTTAGTTTCGACTAATTTCGATTCGGTTTCGTTGTATATTGCACCCCCTTGTCTCCCGCGTAGAAAATAACTAGTCTAATACTTACTTACTCCTAACATCTAAAAGATAACGTTTTTAAACTTCATCTTCCTCTATCTATCCCTTCTTCAACAAATCACTTTCCTTTCATCTCAACCAAATGGCATCTTCACTTTCTCACAGCCTCTCCACATCATCTAGAACCTTCATCTCAAACCCTAGCTCAACCACCGTCTTCCACCACCTCCTTCCTCCGCACCTCCTCCGCCTCCACTCTCCGTCCACCACCGGCGGCCCTCACTTCTCAACCCTCCGCTGCTCCGCTGCCGGTTCCGAGACCGGATTCTTCACCAAACTAGGACGGTTGATCAAAGAGAAGGCGAAAAAGGACGTTGAGAAGATATTCTCTGGTGGATTTACGAAAACGAGAGATAATTTGGCGGTTATTGATGAGTTGTTGCTGTATTGGAATCTGTCGGATACGGATCGTGTTTTGGATGAGATTGAAGAGGTAGTTTTGTAACTGTTTATGTGAATTCTAGTGTTGATTAGAGAGAATTGCTGTGTAAGTGGAATGACATTTGGATGTTAGTGGTTATGGCTTGTGATTAGGTGCAGAACTGATTGAGATGTATACACACAGATTGATACAACACCGGTCGTGTAAAAATACTAAAAAGTATCTTAATCGACTCGTATCGAAACTGAAGTAGGTTTATAACATTTTTGTTGTGAAATTTATGTGGATTTTACTGTTGATTAGGGAGAATTGCTGTATGACTGAAACAATATTGGATTTGAGTGGTAATGGTTTGTAATCAGGTGCAGAACTGATTGAGATCTATTTTATGTGTGCCAATAGGTGGTGCAAAAATACTAAAAAGTTTCTAAACAGAATCATATCGAAACTGAAGAGGTAGTTTGTAACATTTTTATTGTAAAATTCGTGTGAATTTAAGTGTTAATTAGGGAGAATTGCTGCAACTGAAATGACATGGGATTTGAGTGGTAATGATTTGTGATTAGATGACTAAAGGACTTGGTCAATATTTGAAAAACTAATGTTGACTTCTGAAAGGGGATTATTTAAACGTGTTACGCAAAAATTGATTATGATTCAGATTATCTAGGGTCCAAATAATCAGATTGTATGTTGTAAGAAAACTAATTTATGATTATAATCAGATCGAATATGTAATTAATTTGTTGGGTTTTTATTTTTTTTTTATTTTTTTCCATGTCAAACAGCTGAAAACACAGACTGCTTACAACCAAACCTGAAACTTGTTTTGTGCTCATAAAAGATAGAAATTTGATGATCAGTGACCAGTCACATGCATACATTTGTAAATTATTCCCTGAAAATATGTCTATCTTCTATGCTTTTAGGCACTATTGGTGTCGGATTTTGGCCCAAAGATCACAATAAAGATTGTGGAGAGCTTGCGCGATGATATATATGCTGGAAAGCTTAAATCAGGAACTGAAATAAAGGCAAGTTTTGTGAGTGTGATTTTAATATATAATTTTTACACTGCAAAACGTTACATTTAAATGAAAATAAAGTACACTGCAAAACATTAGACCGTAGTTTCCGACAAATTTTCACCCCTTTTTTATTGGTATATTATGTAGGATGCTTTGAAGAAGAGTGTACTGGATATCTTGACGACCAAAGGTGCTAAAACAGAGCTTAAACTTGGATTCAGGTTTGTGAAACGCATGGTCTTGGGATCTTACGCCTGTTTTTGCTTCTATGTTGTTAGTTTGTTGATGATTATTATTAATGATGTTATTTTATAGGAAACCGGCAGTAATCATGATAGTTGGTGTTAATGGAGGTGGAAAAACTACATCTCTTGGTATGTTTAATGATGATGGATTTTACATTGTATCTTTTTCTTTGGTTAATATTCTGCTGAGTCCAGTTCGGTTGAAAACAACTGATTTTTGGTGTTTTAATGGCAGGGAAACTGGCTTATCGGTTGAAGAGTGAAGGTGCTTCAGTGAGTTCATGATTTGTTGATACTTTTATCATTTGAGTAAAATGTCATTTTCGTCCTTGAGGTTTGGCCAGTTTTGCCATTTTTGTCCAAAGGTTTGTTTTTCCACATTTTATCCAAAAGGTTTGAAATCTTGCCATCTTCATCCGGCTTGTTAACTCCATCCATTTTTCTCTGTTAAGTCAGGGGTATTTCCGTTTTTTTGTTAACTTAAAGGGCAATTCAGTGTAACGAATTTGGTCAGGGATATTTTAAATGCTTGTACATAAAGTGAAAAGACCGACTTGCTCTTAAGTTAACCAAAAAGACGAAAATACCCCTGACTTAACGAAGAAAAAATGAATGGAGTTAATGAGCCAGATGAAAATGGCAAGATTTCAAACCTTTTGGATCCAGATGCAGAACATTTGGACGTAAGTCGCAAAACTGGCCAAACCTCTGGGCCGAAAATGGCATTTTACTCTTTTTCATTTTGAAGAATTGAATCTTGAATCTTGAAAACTTTACTCTTTTTCATTTTGTGTCTTCGTATAGTTTAAGAATTGAATCTTGAAAACTTTACTTGTATGATCTATAAACGTACAGCAGAGTGAAGTATCTTTTGGTTACTCTACTAAATAATTATATTAAAAATGTGTAGATATTACTGGCGGCTGGTGATACCTTCAGGGCAGCTGCGAGTGACCAACTGGAAATTTGGGCCGAAAGAACGGGCTGCGAGATTGTATCAGCTGAAAAAGAGAAGGCAAAAGCATCAGCAGGTAGACAGTTAAACCAAGAGTAATAACTTTAACAGATATAGTTGGTTTTATACTTTATGCCAGCTACTATTACTAACACGTGATCTTGAAGTTCTTTTTGAGTAGTTCTATCACAGGCCGTTAAGAAAGGGAAAGAACAGGGGTATGATATCGTGTTATGTGACACCTCTGGACGTAAGACATGATGTTGGTCAACAGAGTTACTTTAATTTTCACTTTAGTTGACGTTCATTCGCACTGACAGTTTTCTGGTTATTTTTATGTCTTACAGGTCTGCATACTAATTATAGCTTGATGGAAGAACTGATTGCATGCAAAAAGGCCATTGCTAAAATTGTTAATGGTGCACCTAATGTATGGCGCTATGGTTAGCTGTCTTATTGTCGTTAGATGTATCATCATCTTCTTTTCATAAATTTTACTACATGTGATCACATAACTTGATTGGGAAAAGTCTAAAATGCCCTTTTATAGGTCAAAATAGAGGGACCTTGCAACATTTGATCACATAGCTTAATTAGTAAATGGCTAAAGTGTCCTTTATACTGTGTTCAATATATTTTTGTGGGTTTCATCTTTCTACCAATTTTATTTTTTGTTTTATGGAGTCTGTATATATACCATTTTTCTTCTCGCCAGGTCCCATTTTTATACCTTTTTCTCCATCCATATTCTTTGGGCTGCGTCTTTATACCATTTTCTGTTTTGTTTATTCTCTTACCATTTACTTGGCACACACGAAAAGAGAATGATATGATTCGTACTTGTTAAGTTTTTTAATCTAAACGATTACTTCACATAATTATACAGGAAATTTTACTCGTTTTGGATGGAACAACGGGTTTGAATATGCTCCCACAAGCTAGGGAATTCAACGAGGTACTATTTTTGTATCATGTACTTAACACACTTGAAAAATAATGCATATTTCAGTATGGTAGCATATTTTATAGAAAAAAAACTATTAATATATTAATTGCACATCATTGGTTGCAGGTTGTAGGAATAACTGGTTTTATTTTGACAAAACTCGATGGCTCTGCAAGAGGCGGTTGCGTGGTATTTGAATGCTTTCTTCCTCTTTTTGGATTTATGTATGATTTCATATTTACTAATTATTATTATTTCTGATCATGTGTCTTGAAAATGAGTTTTGCTTGCAGGTTAGTGTAGTTGATGAGCTTGGAATTCCAGTGAAGTTTGTAGGCGTTGGGGAAGGGGTGGAAGATCTCCAGCCATTTGAGGCTGAAGCTTTTGTCAATGCTATTTTCTCATGAGGAAAAAGGTTAGGTTGCTTCGTTAATTCTCTGCTTATATTTCCTCCATCCCATCAAATATGCAACATGTGAAAAATTGATGGCCTGTACATGTAAGTAAAATCATATATTAACCTTGTTTATAGCTATATTTTGGATAAGAGATGCTAAAAATCTATGGGATGTATATATAAAAAATCATATAGTCACCTTGGGCCTTGGGTAAGAAAAGGTCGCCGCTTTTGCGCTTAGCGCTTCGGTTTTAGACCTCGTCGCTTTTGTGCACTTCTCGCTTTATAAAACCAAGGAGATCTCGAATGGTTTACTAGATAAAACGGTTGATATGTAAAAGAGATAGACATATGCAACTCTTCGTTGCACATATATCAACGCTTCGCCTTGCGTCGCGTACATGAAGCTGTCGTTTCACACCTCATGCCATCGCTTTTGAGACCTAAAGGCCTTGGAGTGCCTTGTGTTTTTTTTAATCCAAGCTTTGATGTTATCCTTGTATACTCAAAAACCCATAGATTTGTGATTTCATTGTTCATGTTATTGTCTTTCTTGTGGTTGGGAATTATTAATGAAGGAAACTTAAATGTAGAAGTGCCAACAGAAACTCAATTCATGACATACCAAATGGATTGAGTTTCTTCAAAGACTTTTCAAATATGGTGGCGGATGCTCTTTCTAAGAGATGCTCTATGTTGTCTATTTTGGTAGCTCGAGTCGATGGACTCTCGTTTATCAGAGAATTAATGATGCTCCGGATTTTACTAGTACTATTTGTTTTTCTCAAGTTGTATCTAAAGGGCTTTATAGTGTATATTGCATGTCCATCTTTTATATGCTATGCTGGTTACGTGCACATGCGCGCACGTGCGTGTTAATCAAAATATTTTGGGAGTTGTTTGAGCTCCACATGAAGCGTAGCGCCATTTTTCTTGTCTGGAGAGATGACTTGTAAATTATTTGTATATATAGCCGGAATTCCTATTTTGTAAAGTGGATGTGATGACTACGAAATTGAAAAGAGTTTAACCTTTATTTTCCTAAAGTCTTCATTTTCATTATGGATTTTTTATGTTGTTGATGTCAAGTGTTCCCATTATCTTTAATCTTGGTGGAGACTTTACTTTTTTTTTTCCTTTAATGTTGCAGGTGCAGGAATCACCATTGACTAAGATTTATGGGTCAAACGATAGCAACAGCATTGCATAAGCTCGAGATAAGGGGCTAGAAACATGTTGATGATTATGCAAGATAAGGTGGTTGTGATCTGAATTATCGTAGGAGTTATGAGACCCAATGCTTGAGTTTGTCTACAATAAAGTTGTTTATGTAAACATAATAGAGGAACATTATTCATTTCGGATGAACAAAAGTTGTCATTTTCTTGCTGTATTCTCACTCATCATGATCTTTGAGGCTTTCCTTTGATCGTACGCTCATAATACTTATAGGTAAAGTTTGGATCAGATCAGGTGATGATGCGATTTTATGCTTATTTCTACTAAGATCAACTCCAATATCATATTTCATGGATAACACAATCTCTCTTCAATATCTTTTTATTTCTTCATCTCTCTCTCACTCCCTTCCTCCCTCTCTATCTCTCTTACCCACCTATTCACAAGTTGTTAAAAGCCATCACAAATTTTCTAGTAGGGCAATTGCGCTTTAATTCTCAAGGCAATGGTTTAAGCGTAGATTTTGGCGAAATTCCTAGATCCGGAGAGCTTCCAGCGAAATTCTCTATATTCCGATTAGATTGAAGCTATATTTCTACTTTTATCTAACGTTTTCTACACTAGTACACTAATAATTTAGAACTTCTGATACTATATAGATGATGTTAAATGTTATATAATAGCTTTAGTTTAATACATATTAGATTTTTAATTTTTTTCATAGTGCACTTCTTTTCCTCGTGCCCCCGCTTTTCTTAAGTCTTGCGTCTTGAGTACGTCTAGCGCCTTAATGACTATGGTCTAAGATGATGCGTGTGGATTTGATGGAGTTCATGGAGTAAAGATTCAACGTGGTAAGTGATGATTGATGAAGAAGTTGCTTGTTTTTTATTTAATCCAGTAAACATGACTTAACTAGACATGTCTACCAAGTCACTGACTTTTGTATGTTTAATTATCCTTGTCAAATATATGATATTAAATTTTGAATAGCCATTTTATTTTTTTTAACTTATCGGGGTTCACAATCCTCTCAAACACATGTTGCACGTTTACAATCAAAGTGAGAGAAAAAGAGAAGAAAACATGCAATCATTATGTTATTTCTTGTAATTAATTATTTTAGAAAGAGAAGATCTATTGTAATTATATGTTTTTTTAATGTTTAAAAACCCTAGCCATCCGGGTATACCTATATGCAAAAGTCTGTCCAAAGT
This sequence comes from Scalesia atractyloides, assembly GCA_947069175.1. NCBI lineage: Eukaryota > Viridiplantae > Streptophyta > Magnoliopsida > Asterales > Asteraceae > Scalesia > Scalesia atractyloides. The sequence goes on from CAMTDV010000008.1 coordinate 97,975,828, forward strand.
GATTCGGCCCGTCCCCAATTCTAGGGGAAATCTACTGTCCAAAGGCTGATTGTGGTAAAACCCTGACTCATCAAAGATAGGATTGTCAATGGCCAATAACGTCTACTAAGGATTATTAAAGGTCAACTGAACCTCGTAAAATAGAGCTTGAATATTCTCTCTGCCAGTTCAACCTATATTTAAACACCCAATTGCAGCATTGTTTTCATTGTTTGGAGCACCGTTTCAAGGTAAGTATTACATCAATTGGCTCATATCATTGTTCTGATTAAAAACCTTAAAACATCAGTTTGAAATTCGACAAAAAAACTTTACTTTGTTGAGTTTTTTAATGGAGGTGCAATGAGAGCACAATACTTAAAAGGTGAAATTGTAAGTAAGAATATTAAAAAATGGAAGCAATATTGCCTAACTATCTCTAAATATGATTATTAAAATCCACTTTTCCTATATTATATGCTTATTAAAAATAAAAAAATGAAAGTGACATCAATAGTAACTCCTGTTTTGAACTTAATGTGTAATTTTATATAACACAAAAACTAATTTTTGAATGTACATTTAGATAATGGGAGAGGACTTTACATAAAGTATTATAATCGTAGAAAGAATATGAGACAATATGGGTCCTTGACATAAGAATTCAATGGTTAAGATTGAAGTGGTCTCTAAATAATTGAATCAAATTACAAAACAAGTAAAAGAAAGACAAAATAAAAAAAAAATCACTATTAACTTTTAAACCTACTTTTCAATGATTTTTAAGCATCTATAACTTTTTCATATGTTAATATTCCTTTTACATATCTTTACCTTAATTTTCTTAGATAATATCTATAAGTTGCTACATGATAGTTTAGTAAGTTGTATGCTACTAATATATAAGTTGCTAATGATGATTTGTAGTTGTAGCGAAACCTCACATTATATATATTAAACTTAATAAAATTTTAAAACCTGTCTTCAATTACCAATTACTATCTTTGTCATGTCCCATGAAGTATAGAAGTAAAAAAATTTGTCGTTAAAAAAAACTACTGTCCTCGTTGTAGTACCACTGACGTCACTTAATGTCCTTTGATAATTTGTGGTGGTTGAGGACATGCTGACATTTAAAACGAGAGATAGAAGCGTCGGGTAATAAATAAGAATCAGATATATACATATTAAAATATTTCTGTGAAATCAGTGTGTTTGCAAATGGTAATATGCAAAATATTTGCTTCATTATTATGGAAAATATCATGTTAAACGTGGTACACTACATAAAAACGGTCGAGAAAGGATGCATGTCATCAAGATCAGAGCTTCATTATTTCAATACACAATTCTCGGGGTGGCATGTACAACAAAATAATGCAAGATGGAACTGCTCAATTTTACACCCGCAAAAGAATAGTTATCGTAAGAAGCGTATGTGAACATCTCAATCGCACATCTTAGCAACACTCATTATTTCTCTTTGGTGTGTAATTATGCATGTTATAAACTCAAATCATAATCACACATGAACAAAACATCACATAATCACGCATGAGGAAATCTAATCACGCATGAACAAACTTCAAAAAATTACGCATGAAGAAACCTAATCATGCATGTTATTTTGTACTTGTATACGCTTCGCACGTTAAGAGACTTTTGTATTTTGTACTTCTCTCTCTTTATATATATATATATATATTGTAAAGGAAGGGTAAGTGGATAGTTTTTTTATTTTTAGTTTTACCATTAGTTTTTAAAGAAAGAACTCACAATTGAGTTGAAACCTTTTATCAAATTTTTATCTCTAGCGGTACTAAGTTGTGTGAAAGACGTCCTTCCACATAGATTGAGGGTTCTAGTTTCACAATACAAGAACGTATATAGATTTAGCAATAGAATTTGGATGTATGAGTTAGACATTTAAAAAAACCAAATAGACGAATATAGTTTGGATGACAATAGCCTAAAAATCAGTTAAAACCTAAATTTATGATGCTCATTAGATTTCTACTTGTATTGGGGTGGTGCTTCATTAGCAAAAACAAAACCTTTAAACACCTGAGCTTGGAAGAGGAAGATCTTGGGTTCAAGTCTTACAGACGACAGGATTTAAAAGAATTTTCCAGTTAAAAAAAGTTAATGATTGTGAACTATCGTCATTAAATAAAACGTAAAAATACTTTTCAAAGTGTTCAACTGGTAAAATTGAAAACATATTTCACTTTTTTATAGAACGACAACTCACACACTCACTTCTAATACACTACACTGTTTTTGTTCACCATGGGGATGAAACCCTAGCCACCCATAAAGACAAAATCATATCCAACATGTTGGTACCACTAGCCAAAAGGCCATTTGGCAAAACAAAAATAGTTTTAAAGTTTGTCTTTGTTATATATTTAAATTAAATTTTGAGGGTAACACATCAAAATTCAAGGAAACCTAATTAATTAAAGACAGATACAAATAACCAAAGATTAAAGATTATCAGATGAAAGAAAACGAATAGCTAAGAAAACATGGGAGATGAATTTATTCAGATGTCAAATTGAAAATTATGACAATCACACACACACACACATATATATATATATATATATATCGCAAGGATCTAGAGTGAACAACATTTAAGAGTGAACCGTGTGAACTGATCTAAACTATTGATTTTCATCATCCTAAAGTTTTGATTAGTGTCATGATTGTAATTATTGAGATTTATTTTTTCCTTTAAATTTAATTAAAAAGTGTAATTCTGCAATTACATAATGAGTCAGTTTTTTTAAAACTGGAAACATGAAAAGTTGCCATATATATCGTCGGTTACTTGCTCCTCCAAAGTTGCCATATATATCGTCGGTTACTTGCTCCTCCAAAGTTGCCATATATTTCGCCAGTTACTTGCTCCTCCAAATTCGCGTATATTATTCAATACACCTGTGTACTGTATATTATAAACTGGAATTCTACAGCAAAGCTGCAACCTCGATTTATAATAATGCAGTAACTTTACCATGTTACACATGTGTACTGTATGGTATCAACCGGAGGTTTGCATCAAAGTTGAATACTCGCATGTAATAATGCAGAAACTTCAAATTACACGCATGTGTACTTTATGGTATCAACTAGAGGTTTACAGTAACGTTGCATCCACTTATATAACATCATGCATCATATTAACAGTATACACATGTGTATTAAATAATGCATATACTATGAAACTGTATCCTGATATGTAATAATGCATATACTACGCGACTATACACATGTGTACTGAGTTGCAACAACTGGATGTTTACAACAAAACTGCATAATCACAAATAAAAACCGCAAACTGCAATTATGTGGATAATGAACGGGAATCGATGTGTACCATTATAACAGTAAGGGCACCTATGGAATTGGAAGCAAATTTCGTTGTACAAATATGTATAAACAACCATTACAAAAAGTCTGTAAGATTTAGAAAGATAAAAAATATGAGTTGTACATATGTGTATAACATGGGGATAATGTAAAACCACGAAAGTTATGAGTATTGTTATCAATATATGTCTGTGTATATATAGCATACAACATCATCCTTCAGATACAACATATTATAAACATCCCAACCATCTGTAATCATGATGACAAAAACTACAAACCTAGAATACATATACAGTGTGATGAAATCAACATGAAGCAAAACCAAATACGAACACATGATTGTTAATTGGACTATTGTGGTTGTTATATTGGTCGTCGCTAGTTTGGTTGTTACTACTTGAGTCAACCATGAAAGATCATGAAGATGAACTATATGACGTTCAAAGAAAAAATACAGAATGATAAAGAGCTGCTCGATTGAAAAAAAAAATCTGGTGTGTTTTGACCGGTGATTATGATATAGATCGTGTTTAGATTTAAAAGATATTTTAATAATAACAAAATAGGAAAGTGTAACTACTTGAATTAATTAAAATAGTAATTAATAATAATTTAATGTATAATTACAATCCTATCCTTTATAACTAAAAAAATAATCAAGGGTCAAGATTAGTTCACTCAGTTCACTTTCAAGAAGTTTTTCACAAATGATCCTAACCCTATATATATATATATATATATATATATACACAGGTAGAGGTTCATGTAAAAAATATAAAAGTGTGAGAAGGATAAGAAAGATTTTGGAGGTGACATGCATCCCTTTTATTTTGGTAGTTTAAGGGTATAAGTGTAATTTAGCAAATAAAATCTAATTATAGAATGAATATATGCAACCGATTTTTGGCAGTTATTGTAGGGATTTTCGAATTTGAAATAACACCCTAACTCATAAAAACACCACAGCATGTATATTGAGGGCATGCATCTTATAAAGAACATAAATATAACAGAAACAACACCCTAACTCATAAAAACACCACAGCATGTATATTGAAGGCATACATCTTATAAAGAACAGAAATATAACAGAAATAACACCATAACTCATAAAAACACCACAATAGTTATATCGAAGGCACACATCTTATAAAGAACACCCAAACATTGAATATAACAGAAATAACACCCTAATATAACACCAGTCAACACTTTAATCAGAATCAAAACAGAAATAACACCCTAAATATATAAAAACAGAAATAACACCCTAACTCTTTGAAGGCAACAGAAACCTACTGAAGACACCAGAAACCACAGCAATGCAAGGACCTTTATCCTCACATTAAATATAACAGGAACAACACCCTAACTCATAAAAACACCACAACATGTATATTGTAGGCATACATCTTACGAAGAACAGAAATAACACCCTACAATTAAAACACCATTGTATGAACATAGAAAAAACACCATGGACTAAAACATCCAAACGAGACATAATTTTTTTCTCTACATAAGTATATCAATATGATACTCATATTAAAGATAAAAAACACTCGTTATTATGGTATAATTTAAAAAAAAAGAGTTACGTAAAAAAAGTTATTGACGTTTAAAAAAGAAGGGGGAACTTTGCATGTGCATTAATGTTAGTTTCTTAATTTAAAAATGTTAAATTTACCTTTATACCCTTAATCTAGAAAATTAGTTAGTTTAATAGTCAACACTATTTACAGAATTGCTACTATGATCTCAACCATTAGATTAAATATCTAATGGTTTAAATTCTTTCTTATCTTTCTCACACTTTTATATTTTCTTACAATAACCTCACCCTATATATATATATATATATATATAGTGGAGAGTTCAAATAAGAAGAAAAAATTTATAAGAATAAAAAGAATAACTTTTAAACCAATAGAAATTCTCTATTTACTTTATTTAATATGTGTATTTAATATTATGAAAAAGGTCATATAAGTAAATCTATAATTGTCACTAATTAGCTAATTAATTAAATTTGTAACTCATTTTTTTTCATATACTCTTTCAAGATAAAATAATTTATGGTGTAGGACAATTTTCAACATATGTAGAATAAATTTTAGTATGCGTAGGATAAATTTTGAAATGTGTTGGGTAAAGTGTGTAGGGTAAATTCCGGTAAATGTAAGACATATGTAGGATAAATTTTGAAATTTGTAGGATAAAATGTTTGTGCTTTATTAATGAGAGAAGTTATAAACTATTTAATGTTTTACCATTATGCCCTTTCTTCTTTTTCTTCTCACATTAAATTTCTTCTCAAATGAACCTTTACATATATATATATATATATAATGTATATATGTGATCTTTATTTCCACACAAGACTAATACGAAAGAAAATACACACTTATTAAGGATCACAACTTGGGGATTTATTTAATCATACATAAAGTAGTTTTCACCTTACTATGATCCCCCCATACTTGACACATCAAACACACAAGTAATAAACAGGAGACTGATCTGAGATGTGCTTATGTCTTTGCCTTCTTCAGTTTTTGAACCACTTCAGCCGCTTTGATTGGTGAACCACTCATGACTGCATCTTCTTGCTGAATGGAGGTTAGACTTCTTTTGCGCGATTCCTATAGTATGTTCTCGGAAAGAAACTTTTTGTACCAAAGTGCTGATTTTTTCAGGTACCTGTTGAGATTGTTCTTGTAATCGACATAGTTCATGCCGAATCGAATAGTATACCCGGAATTCCATTCATAGCTATCCGTGAATGACCACACAAAGTACCCCCCCCCCCCCCCCCCCCCCCCCCCCTTCGGAGGTCAATACTCTGTACATATTTATAGTTAAAAGAATGCCACTTGTAAGTAAACATTGGAGTGAGAATGTGACCGCAAGTTAAATATATCTCAAAAAAATGAATTTAAAATGTTAAAAATTATTTTTTTAATTTTTTGTGAAGTTTTTGCATATAAAGATGTGTAGAAGCTATTTCAATAAAAAAATCATTTTTGTAATTTTTTTACCTTTTTACTGATTTTAAAAAATTTTTAAAGATATTTTTAGTTTTTGAATTTTTTTTAATAAAAAGGCTTCTACATGTATTTATATGCAAAACCTACGATTTTTTTTATTTTGAGATTGATTTTTAACATGTTAAGTTGAATTAATAACATGTTAAATGAATAGTTCCTGTTCCCCACTTTTTTTATTGTTCTCCAATGAACCCTCCCCTATATAGTATTTAGTTCCTCAACGGAATGTTTTTTTTTTTTTGAAGATTATGATGTAGTCACGCTCGATGATAACATAAATCAACTACACTAAAACGAATAGAGACTAACGAGTTCGCTCTTCTAGTGGCTTCAATATGCCATTTGATGTACTTAAGTCGAAATGCATCATCTCGAACTTGTACATTGGTTTTTTTATCGTCGCTCTTTTCCGGAGCTCCTGTATCAAAATTACCACATACAATTTCAACTATTGAGGATAAATCATACCAAAAACCATATGCAAATCCTAAAACTATTTACCATTCTCAGTTATTACTATATATTTGTCAACTTTATAGGTTTTCTTAATGTAATCCAAGAGATCAACAAGCTCGAGGGCGCAAAGATTTACCCGTGTTCCTGAAAAAGCCTGCATATTAAATCGTGTTAGACTTGGTTTGAGTCACCCAAACTCGAATTTGTGTTTCTCTTTTGAACTTCATGTAAATAGTGTTGGAATCGGTGAATTAATCGCTAGTGAGCATAGTCGGCCCTAATCGTCCCTAGTCAACCAGAAATCGCTCCTAGTTGGCTGTAAATAGGCGATTCCAGTGAAATTCTGACCAAATTCCGGCAATTAATCTTGTATACTTAAAAAGATGGGTAGATAAGGGGTTAAAACCTATCCACTTAAAAAATTACATATAAAAATATGTATAAAAATAAACATCACATATAAAAATACTAATCCGATTAATCGCTAGTGGGTACCCCACCGCCCGACTAGCGCCTAGCGATTCTTACAACCATGCATGTAAAGTTGTACGTTGATCTTACCGGTTCTCCTATATACTTTCCATTGGGATCTTGTGCTAAAACATGAGAAAAAGAAAGAATTCAATTCATTACACAACTTCTTGACATATAGGAAAAGATATATAATTTTTGAGAAAGTGTTAATAGAGTGGTGGAACTTCAATTTTTTTTTATCACCTGACAATGAAGAGTGACCATCTTCTGAAAATCCGGTAGAAATACCATCAGGATTGTCTACAGATTTAGCGTACCATGAAGTGTAGTAGTTTATTCCTATAAAATCATATGCTTGTATTAATTTTTTCTTTGGGTCATCAGTTAATACAGGCAAATTGTAAAGGATTTATTTTATTCCTTTATTTATGCTCATTAGTTATTTACGGTTCTTATTGGTTTTCTTAGTATTCAGGGATTGTTTTCCTATTAGGCCTCTAATTGTATTTCTTATTTAAACTCTCTCTTGATGAATGAATAATATATACTTTTGGCTGATATCAAACTTTATATGGTATCAGAGCAGAAGCTTCGATTCTAAAACATAAACCATCGACCGGCCATGGCCAGAGATGAAGAACACGCAAACAAGTCTTCCGGTAGTGGGAAGACCGACGAAAAAATCATCGACCCGAATTCTCATTACTACATACACCCTTCTGATTCATCAAGACAAGTTCAAGTCAATGAGCTTTTGAACGACAACAATTACAATGACTGGATTCAAGAGATGACGAATTTCTTGTTTGCCAAAAACAAGATCGGTTTCGTGGATGGGTCCATACCTAAACCTGAGAAGACAGATGACATGTACATGCCTTGGATGCGTTGTGATGCAATGATAAAAGGATGGCTAACAACTGCCATGGAGAAGGAGATACGGGGTAGCGACAAATACGCGAATACGGCCGCAGAAATATGGAAAGATTTGCAAGAAACGTCCCTTACAGTCACTCGCCAGGAAGGCAGCTCTGTTTCCGCGTATTACACAAAACTCCGGGGCCTTTGGGATGAAATACAGACCGTTCTACCTACACCACGCTACACTTGTGGTAATTGTTCATGTGAAATTGGGAAACGACTGTCAGAATTTAAAGAAAAGGAACGTTTATATGAGTTTCTCATGGGTTTAGATGCTGAATTCTCGACCATAAGGACACAACTTTTGTTGATGAAACCAAATCCGAAGCAGGGAGAAGCATACCGGATGGCCTCGGAAGACGAACAACAGAGAACCATTACGGCTGGAAAGAGGGTTCAAACCGAGAGTGCAGTTTTTCAAGCCGATTACCGTGGAGGGTCCGAAACGCAACAAAAGAAGAAAGAAGTCAAACGGTCCGGAAATAATGAAGATAGTCACTGTACCTTTTGCGGACGTGAAGGGCACGAACGAGACGGTTGTTTTAAGCTCGTGGGATATCCGGAATGGTGGCCCGGCAAGAAGAATGAAAAGACAAAATCAAAGGCGGCTTGCATTGATAACAATCCGAAAGATATCAAGACTTTGACGAGCTTAACTGATGAACAATATGAGACTCTTTTGAAGCACTTCAGTGAAGCAGGAGACAAAAGCGTAGGTGAAAATATTCGGAAAGCTAACATGGCGGGTAAGGTTAATGCATTATTAACCAAATCTGATGATTGGATTGTTGATTCGGGATCTACCGATTATATTGTTTATGAAAAGAATCATCTTGAAAATATTGTTAAAGATAATCAAGAATCACCGGTTATGATTCCAAACGGAGATAATGTATCGGTTCGGGCGAAAGGAGAATGCACGCTTATTGGAAGAGCAAAAATTAAAGACGTCTTACATATTCCAAATTTTAATTGCAATTTACTTTCGGTTAGCCGATTGACTAAAGATTTGCAATGTTCAGTGACGTTTTTTTCCAAATTTCTGTGTTATGCAGGGCTTACACTCGAGGAGGTTGATTGGAACGGGTAGTTGCGTTAATGGTCTCTATCGGATGGGCATGGCGGCTAGAGGAAGAAGGGCTATGGTTTTGAAGATAGATGAAAGAATTTGGCATTCAAGATTAGGACATGCTTCCGACTCTAAGTTATGTCACATCAATTTTTTAGAAGATATTTCTTTAAAGGACGTCTTGTGTGATTCTTGTGTTAATGCAAAATTTACTCGTTCTCCGTTTCCTAGGAGTAAAATTAAAACTAATGATTGTTTTGAGTTAATCCATTGTGATATTTGGGGTAAATATAGAAGGCCTACCATTTCACACGAAAACTATTTTTTAACCATTGTGGATGATTTTAGTCGAGCTTTGTGGATATTTCTTATTAAACACAAAAGCGAAGCTAGTGATCATTTGATGTTTTTTCAAAAAATGGTTAAAACTCAATTCGGAAAACTAATTAAACGAATTAGGTGTGATAACGGTGGGGAATTCACTTCTAATAGAATGATGAATTTTTATGCTCAAGAAGGAATCTTATTAGAAACGACGTGTCCACACACACCCCAACAAAATGGGGTGGTGGAGCGCAAGCACCGTCACATCCTTGAAATGGCTCGCGCCTTAATGTTTCAAGGAAGTCTTCCAAAAAGATTTTGGGGAGAGTGCATACAAGCAGCTACATATATTATTAATCGCCTTCCTTCAAAGGTATTAATAATAAAACACCTTATGAGATTGTTTTCGGTCAAAAGTCGGAATATGATCACATGAGAGTCATAGGGTGTCTTGCTTATTTCTGGAGTATAGAGACGGGGGGAGATAAGTTCGAAATAAAGGGGAGACCAGGTGTGTTTATCGGGTATCCCCAAGGAACCAAGGGTTACAAGATATTTGACGTTGAGCATGGAAAAATAATAACGTCTAGAGATGTTAAATTTTTTGAAAACATATTTCCTTTTTCCAAGTTAAAATCAAATAAAAGGAATGAGACTTTGTTTGAAGTTCCTAATGGATGGGAAGAAACTGGCATGACATCAGGAGAGAATACAGAAGTTGATGATGATTATAAAGAGGGTACAAATGATTGTGAGAACGAAGGATCGGCTGAGAATGGGAAAGAAACAGAAGTTGGGTCCGGATCTGAAGGTATTGGTTCGGAACCAACTAATGACGGCCCTGACTTTGGGCCTGGCTTTGGGCCGTTGGGTGATGCAACAAGTAATGGGGCTGATGAACACATACAGTCTACGGTTTCATTCGAACAAGAATCAGGGAAAGCTAATGTGCAAAGGCAAGCAAGGGTTAAAACTCAACCAAAGTACCTACAAGATTTTAATGTGAAGTTGCCACCGTCCATCGACCATGCAAATCCCGTTTCCGAGCGTCCCTCCTCGACGGTACACCCCCTTGCTAACTATGTCTCTTATGAAAAATTTTCTGCTTCTCATAAAATTTTTTTAGCGGCTATTACTTCTAACAATGAACCGATAAATTTTCAAGAAGCCATGCAGGATGTAAAGTGGCGAGATGTTATGAAACGAGAAATCAAGGCCCTTGAAGATAATGATACTTGGACGCTCGTTTTGCTCCAGAGGGAAAGCATGCTATTGATTCTAAATGGGTCTACAAAATAAAGTACAAACCAAATTGTGAAGTTGAACGGTATAAAGCACGTCTTGTAGCACGAGGATTCACGCAAATAGAAGGCGTGGATTATCATGATACCTTTGCTCCGGTTGCAAAGCTTGTTACAGTCAGAACATTGTTGACAATAGCCGTGAAGAATAACTGGTCAATTCACCAGTTGGATGTGAATAATGTTTTCTTGCATGGCGATCTCAAGGAGGAGGTGTATATGAAAGTTCCACAGGGGTTTTCGTTACAGGAAGAAAAACGAGTTTGTAGACTTAAAAAATCGCTTTATGGTTTAAAGCAAGCTTCAAGGACTTGGTATCAACGGTTTACTCATTCTTGGTTATAAGCAATCTCGAGCCGATCATTCTTTGTTCACGTTTGCTAAGGATGACTCTTTTGTTGCCATTCTTATTTACGTGGATGATGTTATTATGGCAGGAAATAACTCTGGTAAAATCAATGAAACAAAGGAGTATCTCGATACTACCTTTAGTATGAAAGATCTTGGACCATTAAAATATTTTTTGGGAATTGAAGTGGCTCGAACGGAGGATGGTATGGTGCTCAGTCAACGGAAATATACATTGGATATTCTTGAAGACAGCGGGATGCTTGGGGCTCATCCTAGTTCGTTTATCATGGAGCAAAATTTCAAGATAGATAATGTCTTGAAAGCCCAAAAACAGACGCAAAACAATATCGTAGGTTGATGGGTTGACTGTTGTATTTATAGGCAACTCGGCCTGACATTGCGTATTCGGTGAATGTTCTTAGCCAATTCGTTTCTGATCCACGAGTCGATCATATGGATGCAGCTAATCGAATTTTGCGCTATTTGAAGTCTACTCTGGGTCAAGTCATTTTTATTCCAAAACAGGGTGGTTTTGATCTTGCAGCATATTGTGATGCTGATTGGTTAGGATGTCAGTTGACGAGGCGTTCCCGAACTGGTTACCTTCTCTTGTTGGGGGGGAGCTCCAGTTTCATGGAAAACTAAGAAGCAGTCAGTGGTCTCAAGATCGTCGGCTGAGGCAGAATACCGAGCGATGGCTAGTACTGTAAGTGAAATTCTTTGGTTGAGATGGCTTTTAAAGGACTTTCGAGTTGTTGTTTGCTAGTGCTACGCCTCTTTTTTGTGATAATATTGTTGCTCGTCATATTGCAAATAATCCAGTATTTACGAACGTACGAAGCATGTTGAAATGAACTATTATTTTGTCCGTGAGAGAGTTGAATCTCAAGAAGTATTGCCGTTAGATATCAACACCAAACATCAAGTAGCTGATCTTTTCACCAAGCCATTAGGGCCCAATAGTTGAAGTTTTTACTTGGCAAACTGGGTGTTCGTGATCTTCACATTCCAGCTTGAGGGGGAGTAAAGGATTTATTTTATTCCTTTATTTATGCTCATTAGTTATTTACGGTTCTTATTGGTTTTCCTAGTATTCAGGGATTGTTTTCCTATTAGGCCTCTAATTGTATTTCTTATTTAAACTCTCGCTTGATGAATGAATAATATATACTTTTGGCTGATATCAAACTTTATAAATTGCGTCCCTGTGGGTAGTTTGTAGATGGAGCACTGCCAAATTTTATCACGTTTTCTGGCCAGTTACCACTTGTTAATGGCTCCATCACCCTGAAATATGAGGCATCATAACATGCAACTTTTTAGGCAAAATCACGAAAAGAACCCTTTCTACGAAAATAAACATTGAACGCATCAAGTCCTGCTGCATTCATGAAAAACAATGACTTTTTGTGTCAGGGACGCAAAGTTTGCGCCAGGGACGTAAAAGATGGCGTCAGAGACAAATTTTTCGTCTAGAAAATGTGCCATGGATTTCCGCGCTGACTTTTTTCTTTTCCTCCAGGATTTTTAAACGATTATAACTTTTTCAATACGATAATATTCTTTTTATAAAAAGTACACCAAATTAAAGATAATAAAATTCTCTTTAATTTGGTGTAACCTTTTTAAAAAATAGGAACGTATGAAAAGCTTATGCTTGTTTAAAAGTCGTGGTAGAAAAGTAAAAAAGTAAAAGTCTAAGAATGATAACACGTGTTAACTTCTTATTCGATAGGATTTATGAGGCAGCCACAGAGACTGTCGACTTTCATGATTATCCCTTTTTTATGTTAGTTAATTAAAACTTAGCTTAATGGTGTGAAGAGTTATGTGTGCTTACAATCCCACAAGAAAATCATATGAGTATTTGACCGCTTGGACATCATCTGTGTTATCCTCACCACGAAAAGGCATGAAGTGGCTGGCCCCAAATGTGATTCCAACTTTACCTTTTTGAGAATCCTTAAGAAAAACGTTTCATGTAGTTTTTCACGTGCATCATATATGTAAAAAAGTTGTGTTTATAGTCAAGGGCGGAACCAGAGGGGGGGTCAAGAGGGTCTATGGACCCTCCGGTCACCGGAATTTGTTGGATTTTTAAATATAAAATCCGAGGTTTTGAACAAAAACATGATTTGAACCCCCTTGTAAACAGTAGAGAAAAGAACCTGCGATGACCCCCGACTAAAAAGTTCTGGTTACGCCACTGTTTATAGTATACCTTGAAATCTTCTTGATACTTTCTATAAGCAGCTGCATGACAGTTGAGTAGATTGTATATTACAGTATACGGCTCGGTTTCATCGTCACCTTGTGTTCTTTCCACCCCTACCAGGTGCACCCATACCTACTACGTAACCCGCATAGGCGACTCCGTATGGCTCGTTCATTGTCACCCAGTTCTTCACATGATCACCAAACTCCCAGAAGCAGATCTCCGCATAATTCACAAAGTCATCACTAATTAATAAATGTTTAATACAGATTAGTGAATAATATATCAATCACACCAGTTCGATACACACATAAAGTAGCTATAGCACTTACACAATTTTAGGACTTAAGAAACCCATGTATTCTTCCTCCAAAGCACTTGGAAGATCAAAGTGGTAAAGTGTGTCAAATGGCTCAACGTCATTGGCTTTTAACTCATCGATTAACTTGTTGTAGTAGTTGATGCCTTCCATATTTTTTCCCATACTTACTTTCCCACCTAATTAAGCCAAAGTGTACATGTCTTTAAACAACTTAACCAAAGGATTTCCAACATTAAGGTGGTAAGTTTCGATGCTTATGACCGTTGGTAAACGACTTTTATTGATTGATAGAATACGGATAATTTTTATTATTTACAAAAGTCCACATTTGGTAAATTGTTATAATGGAACCTTTTATTAATAAAAACTTCCTTTATATTAATTAACAAAATTTCGATATAAGCAATTTTTACTATTCAATTTTAGATTTTGTCCACATGTCACTATTATCATCTTTTCACCCCTACTATACAAAACAATTACATTAAACCTTCCGTAGTGGAAGGTTATGTTGCACCTTTCCTCAACACAGTACCCTATGGCACCGTACCGCTCCCGGAGCGTTATATAGTGAAAATTATAATGGTGTTATTGTTTTTGTTTCTCTCACATACATATATACATACATACACATATATATATTTGAAGGGTATAATCTCACTATACAACCATGTGATACAACTCCATCTATATATAAAAACACCATTTGTCGTATAAGTCCACATCATTAGAGGTGATGAGAAGTGACCGCTTCACATGGTTTGACAATGCTTTATTGCTTTTCAAACTAAAAGATGATTTTTTTATTTTATATTGTGCTTTATGATTAGTATCATATGTCATAATATTTTTTTTACTTTTTAAAAACTTTAGTATTTTTTTAATTTCTTTCCTTAAAGTATTAATAAGTTTACTTTTATTCATTTAAAATATTAGTAAGAATACAATGTAACCCTTATTCTATTGTTTGAATTTGAATAAACCATGTACTTTTAGAAGTTTATTAACTATTATTACATTACTATTTGAGTTAAGTGTTTTTTTTTCTAATTTCCATTTTCCATTTTACATGAGTATTTTATCGTTTTTACTTACTTTTTACGAGTGTAGTATAACGTTTTTACGTCTAATATTTGTTAGGTTTAACAATTCCGCAGCAACGTGCGAGTCTTAAATACTAGTTATTTATATATGCTTATTTCACCTGGCAATATCCTAGACCAAGAAAGCGAGAATCTGTAGTACTTCACACCCATTTTCTTTAGCAATTGAACATCTTCCTGATAAGTTAAAAAACGTACAATCATTGTCATTAATTAGTCCCCGTTGAATTAAATAATGAGGTTTTACATGACATTGCATTGTCTTTGATATATATATTAATCATCATGATCTACAAGTTCTTGCTGTTTTGTTACCTTCATTCTGTGGTCACTATCAATACTCACACATCCATTTGAACCGTCGGCAACGTATTCTGCAACCAATATCGTCGTCAATGATATATATATATATATATATTATCTATATGTCATATATAAACAGTGACAAAAGAGAGGTATATACGTACCAGGGTGTCTCATTGTAAAATAATCCCAAATATGTAAGCCTTTACCATCAGCATTCCAGGCACCTTCAACCTATAATACAAAAACTAACGTTAGGTTTCGTTAATGTTAAGTTAAAGTCAACTTGTTATACAAATTAACGTCGTTAATAACATCATTTTGTTATAATACGCATGAATGTCGCTTAGACATATACGCTTACTTGATAAGCAGATGATCCTACTCCAAACATGAAGTCTCTAGGAAAATCGTTACGTTTGATATTAGGTTCACCGTTGTATCCTGGAGGATAGAGGGAGTTTTGTCCGTCAGTCATTGCGAATCAAATGAGAGTCGAGAGAAAACTTTTCAGTTACTTCAAATCGTAATGGTGAAGGGTGGTGAGAATATGAATAACATGGTTCCATATTTATGGACACCAACCCATGATAATTTGAGATTTAAATGAATTCTTATTATTATTAATTATTATTTTTTTACCCACTACCACATGCAGATCCTATTTGAACCACAGAGATTCCGATGACAGCTTTTTTTTTTCAAAAAAAGGTTGTATGTGCTAATGATTGTAAACCATAGTTACTGAAATAATCGTTTTTTTTTTTCAAATAAGATTTATATGTGCGAATAAGTATAAACTACCGGATTGAATTTGTAATGTGCTCTTATCTTTTTAATAATTAAACTTACACACCACATAAATTGAACCCATGTCCTCTAAGATAGTTTGAGATGCATGACAATAACATTTTCTTTTCAACTTTGTAAAAAACACGTGGAATGCATGATACACGTTTTTTATGCATGTCATAAATATGACGAGGGGAAAGAGAAAAAATATAATTCAACGTCTATTTACTTTGAGATTACATATTCTAACAGAAATAATAATCCATTACTCTTGTATAACCATTGGACTAAATTTTCATGTTAGTTACATACTGCCTTTGAGAATAATAATGGCAATAAATGGGCATGTGAGTAGAGATGAATCATAGATGATAACCTTGCATGAATGGGCCCGGTTCGAGTCTATTTATTTGAGCTCGAGCTTGGCTCGCGAGGAAAACACAAATTTTGAGTTCGGCTCGAGCTATTTCGAGAACAACCTCAAACGAGATAAAAACTTGGCTTGAGCTCGCTTCAATATTGTTTAAACGAGGCAAGGCTCGGCTCGAGCTCGGCTCGTCAATGTTGTTGTTGTTATCATTATTATTATTATTATTATTAAAATAAATTTTTTTTTGTTTGGGCTAATTTAAACTCGCGAGCCTAAACGAGCTTTGTATTTTAGGCTTGAGCTCGGGCTCGAGAACTAAACGAGCTCTATTTCAGGCTCGAGCTTTTAACCGAGCTAATAAGAGGTAGCTCTTGAGTCTCTGGACTGGTTTACACCTCTAGCTAGGAGTATTGTTTATTTCTCAACCAATATTTGGGCTTCAAAGAATGAAAAGTAAATGAGTTAATTATCATTTACGTACTCGTGATTTGTCCACTTTTGTTATTTTAGGGCAAATTTCAAAATTGTATCATTTTCCTCCCTAACATTCTCGAAATGTGTCATTTCAGTCTAAAAATTAACCCAGTTAAAAAAACCCATAACTCAGTTATCCTAGGAACGAAAATGGCACATAACTTGAAGAAAATTTTTTAAGTTTCTCTTTATTATTATTATTATTATTATTATTATTATTATTATTATTATTATTATTATTATTATTATTATTATTATTATTATTATTACAGTTAGGGAGAAGCATTTGGAACCGGGTAACGATACCGAATTTCCTGTACGAATTATTTTTGTACCCTCTTTTTGGCGTTTTCGGTTCGATACCGGTATTCAACTGAATTTTACCTTTAAAGTTATCAAGTTAAAGTATGATCCATAAATAGTCTTCTGGTATTCTTTTTTAATAAAGAACGCCTCGCATGATACGCCTTCTGGTATTGTTTTTTAATAAAGAATGCCTCGCATGATACGCACACGCACAACTTGTGCATCAGCTTTCGGGATCAAAACATACCGAAGCACCACAAGCTTTCTGAACCAAGATCTGTAATAATGTATTATGAAGTCAATAAACCATCTTGAATTCCACAACAGGTGCCCAACGTGCCGTCAAGAACTTGGGGACAAAAGGTGCCTTGCTTTGGAAAAAGTTGCTGAATCACTCGAGTATCCTTGAAAATATACAAACTCTTGGGAGTACCGGTATTTAAAGGTAAAATTTAGTAAAATACTGTATCGAACTGAAAAGTCAAAAAGTGGATACCAAAAATAATTTGTATGGGAAGTTCGGTACCGGTACCTATACCAAATACTTCTCCCTAGCTGTGTTGGTATCGAACCAGTATTGAACCGTACCATACCGAGTCTATCCGATACCAATACTGATATCCATTTTTAGGGATTTTTGGTTTCTGTTGGTATCGAACTCATCTCCGATCTGTAATTATATGTATGATATGATATATGTGATTGACGAAGGGGATGAATAATATCATAGACTCATAGTGGTGGTTTTCTGTGTTCACTGCTTGGACAGTTCACTAAATCTAAATATTGGGCCACTTCTGGATTCTTGGTCTCACGCGTGTAAAGGATAACGGGCTTTCCTTCCTTCTAGCGTCCTCCCTATCTGCCACCTTCCTTTTCATTTTTACTCCTAACGGTTCATCATCATTAAAAAGATAAATATTAAGCCACACATATCTGCGAATTACTCAATCTATTAATACCTCAAGTGCATTGAATTCCCTATTACCCTACCTTATTAAAACCTCAACGGTTTGAACAGTACAGGTGGCCTCTCATTCGGGCAGGAGGGCGTAAAGTCCTATGTGGCAGACTGTGTTTTACTTAGGTTACTTCTTTAGCGCATTATACGTGTCACAATACATGAATTCGTGGCAGACTGTGTTTTACTTAGGTTACTTCTTTAGCGCATTATACGTGTCACAATACATGAATACGTGGCAGACTGTGTTTTACGGCAGGTTACTTCTTTAGCGCAATATACGTGTCACATGAGCCAGCAATCAAACGTAGCTGCATCATCAGTTCCACTCAATTCTATTTAAACTTCCATGGACAGGTTATCACAATATATGAATCTTTTATGAATCTTTTAGCCAGCATATAAAGTGACAACACCATCAGTCTCACTTAATTTTACTTAAAACTTTCATAGACACACGGAGAGATGACGAAAGGCTGCAGCAGCCGCTCTCTCTCATAAACCTGTGCGTCGGCTATTGTTAATGATCTTCCATATCGAACATATCATTCTTTTTCATGTCGAACATATCATTCTTTCTGGCCAACGAAATCATAACGGTGACCACCACCAAACCGTTGAGATGGAAAATCGAATGTATCATTCTTTCCAACTAAGATCAGGATCTGTTCCTTTCGTTTCTTTGATTCTGGTAAAAAAAAGTCTAAACTTCATGAAAAAAATGTTCAATAATGGTGGTCAAGAACCTTGTGAGCCATGAAAAATAGGAGACTATGCAGCCTTATTGGGTTCAAGATCCAGCCTTTCTTCTTATGAAACATTTAAAACCAGATCTTCCACCATACCTCTTGATAATTTCTTGGGTATTGTGAGTTTTGAAGAATTTGAGGTTTTCTAGCCAGAAAATGAAGAAAAAGACTCTTAATTCTTTAACCAATTTCTACAGCACACCCCAAGAGGACACATGCCCAGACAAAACTTAAACCAATTTGTTAACCACTAAAACTGGCCGTTTTTACCTTTTGAGAAATTGAACATCAAAGCTCCAAAAAAAGTTATGGTTTAGTATTTTGAAGTTTCTTTTCTTTTTTGAGTTTGTAAAGCTAGATTGAGCAAGTAAAGGATAAAACGATGAGGTCTTTTTCTTTTTTTTTTTTTCTATTTATTTTTGAGTTTGTAAAAGATGAACATCAAAGCCACAAACCTCTGATGACCCCAACTCCATTTCTTACACATGAGAGAGAACAATGGGAACTGTATGAAGAAGATTTAAATATATAAAGTAAATCTTGGGAGTCCGGAGAAAAAGCAATTATCATGCTCCTATATATTAATTCTAATTCTTTTTAACATATCAAAATTTCATACAAACAAGTTACATATAAGTCCCATTAATTGTTTGAATCTAATATAAGTTAACAATTGCGTTAAGAGATCATGTACAAGAATAAATTTCCGTGCAAAATGTATGTGAGATCCTGGGAGTGACACTATATGTTGTCTATTTTGTTATGAGTCCATGGACTCTCTTTTTTGACCCGTTCAAGATTATAATTGTCCAAACGACAGTGAGGATAACCGCATAAAAAGCGTTACTTCGCTTTTTTGACCCGTTCAGATTATGGTGCAAATGCAGCAGGTCATGGAAGTGAAATGTATAGATTGGTGGAGTATGGCACCACAGTGATATAATTGTCCAAATGGTATGTGAGAAGTGATACGAAGTAAACAAATGTCCCGTAGTCTCTTCGTATCACCGCAAAAAACAGCAAACCGGATTTCGACTGAAATGTTTCGCCTTCTTAGGGCCCAAATGGTAGGGAGCTTATTGTACGCTGCACGCCACGCCATGACGCAAACCTTCTTCGGAACCAGTTATTCCAAGTGAACAAAGACGGGGAACCGAGGTCATTTACAACAACCATCCTCCTTTTAATGCTATTAACAGAAAAAAATACCTGACACGTCAAGATCCCAGACCCACATGTCATTCCCTGGACGTAGCGAAACCGAACTGAGAGCCATACTTAACTCACTGATATCATATTCCTCCTGTTGGGTCAATTGCATCCTACGCTAATTCCAGCTAAAAATGGTACCGTTCAGCCCCGTAACCACTCTATCCGCAACCACACACCACTTATTCGACTCTAGCATAAAGATCGGGTACACGGAACTTGTTTTGTGTATCAAGCAACAAAGTGGATTAAGTTATGCTGGAATGAATGAATTTATTGATCACGTAACATGGCTATAAATAGCGTACAAATAAGCAAACGTGCAGAAAGAAAATAACAAACTTATTCGAAAAACTTGCTACTAAATAGGATTTCTCCATTGGACTCGGTGAACCACGTGACTATTCCACATTCCAGTTGAATTATTTCCATCAGAACTTAGAGAATCCGCACCAACCCAAACATCTTGCCAAAAAAGAATATATTTCCCACTGCCTAAGGAACCTTTTATTGCCTTTTGTAAACACACATTCTGGGCTCTTATGGCACCATCAATACCTATAATTTGCTTCCAAGGCCCCGGGTTGGAAAGACGCCTAGGAATAAAGGACCAAGATCTAGAACTACTATGGATACTCCAAATCACTTTTCGCCACAAGGCGTCTTGATCCATCTTAAATCGCCACCACCACTTCGCAAGCATGGCGAGATTAGCGTCCGCTAAGGAGCCAATACCTACACCCCCAAAATCGACCGACCCGACAA
This sequence comes from Scalesia atractyloides, assembly GCA_947069175.1. NCBI lineage: Eukaryota > Viridiplantae > Streptophyta > Magnoliopsida > Asterales > Asteraceae > Scalesia > Scalesia atractyloides. The sequence goes on from CAMTDV010000008.1 coordinate 97,996,697, forward strand.
CCTTGGACCATGCCATCCAACCCATTTTTTCCTTATCCTCATCACCACCCCAAAAGAAATTACGCCGAAGCCGGTCTAAAGATTTAATAACTTGAACAGGCGCACGGAATAAGGAAAAATAATAAGCCGGGAGGGCGTTCAGCACTACTAGAAAAGTGGCAGTTTGCTATGGGATTTTCCGACGGAAAAAAATGCGTTACAAATTTTGACTACTTTTCAACACATTTCCAACAAAAACCTATTAACTAGTTTTAATTTTAAAACTTCAATGTTCCGTCACAAATGCGTCACAATTTGTAACATATTTGTGACAAACATAATAAATTTTAAACAAATGTGTAAAGTGTGCTGCATCTGGGTGTTCACACCTGAGACTGTTATCATACACAATAAACAAGTAGAAAAAAAAACCTTGATTTTACCTCTTGTAAACAACATAGTAAGCTAACTCCAAATTCTCCCTCTCACACCTCTTTTAACCTAACAACCACGCCACTTACAAAACCACGTACATCCCTAGATTGTCAACCTATTCCCTAAATTGAAATTCAAAACCCTAATCCCCAAATTCACCACTTCTATTCTAAATCCTTGAATTTGTCAACCAATTCGCTGGAAAAACACAAATTCAGTGAATCATCAATCATCCAGGGCAACTTTTAACAATTAATTCCGCCGTAAACTCTGTTCCTTCACAATCTCATTGTCATCCTCTTATGCTTTCTTTCTCCGGCGAGAATCGCAGTCACGGGAAACGGTTACGTGATGTCAGAATGCGTTTGAAGGCTGCCGAGTTACTGGTTCATTATCCCCAACACCAATACCATAGAGGCTGCTTTTTGCAAGTTAGTTTTTAGGCCCGAAATAAGATAAAAAACACCTCAGAATGCGTTTGAAGGCTGCCGAGTTACTCGTTCATCATTCACCCAAAAGGAGAGCGCCATGGGATAGAACGAGACCATGTGTGTTAACCCGAATACCTTCGAAGAGATTAACCGAACAAGCCATCTTCATCATACAAGCAAGAACTTCTATAGTGAGAATAAAAAGGTAAGGCAATATAGGATCACCTTATCTTAAACTCCGAGCACACACACATTCACTAGTAGGGGACCCGTTTATCAAAACTGAGGCCCGATCCATAGTTCGGATAGCTTGAATTCATCGTCTCCATTTTAACGGAAGATTCAATTGTTCGAGGACAGAGAGTAAGAACTCCCAACTCAAAGAGTCATAAGCCTTCATAATGTCCACTTTGAAAAGCATACCCGTTCGCCTTGATTTTCGAAGCCAAGTGATAACTTCATTAACAATCGTAGGCCCATCTAAAATGCCCCGATTAGAGAGAAATGCCATATGTTCTTCGGATACAATACCCCCAATATCGAGTTTCAGTCTATTAGCCAAAACCTTCGATAGTACCTTGTTAATGCATCTTACAAGACTTATTGGTCGAAAGTCTAAAACTTGGATCGGGTCTTTAGTCTTTAGTATGAGGGCAATAAAGGCAAAAATAACCCTAAAAATATCCTGTGTGAAAAATTCAGAAGAAAAGATTGAAAGAATCGTACTTAAGGATCTCCCAGAACAGCTTAATGAAAGACAGGTTGAACCCACCTGGGCCCGGCGCCCTATCGTATGCTTAACCCCACACAGCCCTCTCAATTTCGCTATGAGAAAACGACGCAACCAAGTCCTCACATTGGATGGAAGAAAGGTGTGTCATATTATGGCACACAAAACGGGCCTGAAGTTAACCGATTAAGAAAACTTCTCACTAAAAAATGGCACCTTGTCTTTGATTTCAATCGTGTCTATCACCCACACCTGATCAAATAAAAACCCGAAAATCCTATTAGAAGACAAGTTTAGTTTTATAACCGTATGAAAATAAGCCGAATTCTCTCATCACCATCGACTACCCACTTGACACGTGATTTTTGTTTTGCCTCAATAGTTTTCAACCGATCCACCTCCATAGTGGATCTTGTAGCTTCAGATCCAGCCAACAACTTGATCATTAGATAAATCCCGTGATTTTTCAAGAGAAGCCAAGGTTCGCTCGAAATGTGAAATATTCCGGTTACGCCTTTGTTTATCCGCGACGACCCATAATTTTATTCTGTTTTTAAGCCACCGTAACTTTGTAGCGAGAGCGAGGTCCACTCTGCCATTAAGCTAAAGGACCGAAAAGGGTGCTGCCCATTGTCCGTTTTAACCATCGATAAGAGAATGGGATTATACTCAGAATGGTTTTTTACTTAGAATAGTCACGAAATATCAGGCCATAAATCTTGAAAACCATGGCAAACCAGAAAGCGATCCAATTTGCTTAACTTGTCACCAATATCATTCATGTAAGTAAACTTGTTACCCCCCACATTCAATTCCTCCAGCTATGCGAGCTCAACAAACCTATTTGACGCTTCCGCATGTGAATGAATATATTCCGAGTTCAACCTTTCCTCCGGACAGCGAACATCATTGAAGTCGCCCAATAGCAGTCATAGCCCTTGCAAAGATTGTTTAACAACCAAAATTTCCTCCCATACCCCTTTGCGAATGACCCTGTCATTTGGAGCATGAATATTTAAAACATTAACAACCACACCCGACCCAACAATCTTTCCTGAGATAACTAGGAAATGGCGATGCTTGACCTCCCAACTGGATTAACCACTTCGAACCCAAATGCAGATATGCCCTACAGGCCATTCAAGGCCCAAAATGGAGGATCCGATATCTTAACTTCTTGAATAGAAAGAAAATGAACCCCATTAGCAGTCTTAGTACCTCTGACCCAACCTACTTTACCGTCAACCCCCAACTCTCGCACATTAACCGACAAGCAAATTCATTGAGAGCAAAACCCTCTTCCATCTACGATTACTTCATCTCTAACCATATCTCTTACAATAGCAAGTTTGATACCCAAATACGACCCGACTGCAATAGTAGCATCCACTTCCTTAACGATCGGGTCTTCCATTAAAGCATCGATTGAGTCCCTTGAAGACTGAGCATTTACAGAAACTCCGCTGTGAATCGCACCGTGCCCCAGAACATCTTCACATGACTCCGACTCACCTCAGACATGCCGGTTGCCGGTGAGACTTCATTAGGAGAGAGAGTGAAGCATTCAAATTTAAGTCGAAAGACTTTTCTGGAGCTTGAGGCACTGAATTGCTATGCGAGGTAAGAGGTTTCGTCATAGAAGTTTCCGGATTTAGGAGAACGTCCACCCTAGCTCGTTTACGAGAGCTTAAACCAGAAGTTGGGCCAACTCAAGACTTACGCAGGCCATGCCTGCCACAAACTCCCTTGTTTAATATTTTACCCACTTAGCCTTTTGCTTCTTAGGTCCACCAACTGTTGATACTCCCAAAAGATTCTTTCCACCTAAAATTAGGTTGGGTAAAAATGGCTGGCTCGAGACCCTAGGCCCAAATTCCCCATCCAGCATTTCAAGTCCCCCCTTCCCATGCACATTTACTGGAGCATTGACGCCATCTGCCAAATCCGGCGTCGATTCATTTTCTGGCTTCAATTCATTCTCCGACGCCATATCATTAACCGACATGTATCGTTAGCTAGGATTTCCCCATCCTCAAGTTCCGGCTCACTGAAGACCTAAGCCAGCGGCTCAAATTCAGGAACCAATGGCGATGTTTCCTCAAAAACCCACATATAGAAAAAATGTATCTTCCACGTAATTCTGACCTTCTCTTCAATTCAGCACCTAGGTGGCCTTAGGACAAAGGTAGACCCATTTGAGTTATCCACGTCCTCCCAAGAATACTCAAAGGACCAAACCACCCTACCAAAGAGCTTCCCGATTCCGTCGTACAGGTTGCCATCCCAGAGAATAATAGGAACTCCGACCACCCGTAATCCACAGATCCGATCCGTCGTAATATCCTGGCCAGACCACACAGCTTCTTCGAAATCCTCCCCCGACATATCTTTTCATGCCTCCATGAACCTTAACGTTGAGCCACCATTCGGGAACAAAATAAGGATTTTCAAACCTCCCAAATAAGACACGACCGCCTAAGTGCTGTAGAGGCGACCACCTTCTTAGCTTTGTGAAGAAAGTGGATGTCCCTCGTCGTCGCGACAATTTCCCTCCCTAAACAATGATTAGGGAAAGTGGCCTCATCCCCTTTCACCACATGACTTTTAGTATCGTCCTGGCCATGATGTAGAGGAGGAAAATCAGGAATCTTTGCCCATGCTGGGCGTCTCACCTCTGTGATAGGTATTGAATAGGAATGATTGGCCTTCCGATTTGACGGACCTGCATCCTTGTTAAGTCCATGCTCAAACCCCCGATGGCAACAGTCATATTTTGCCAACACCACCCATAAAGTCTTATCCCAAATCTGAACTGTGTTCATCGGCTTTAGCATCTCCGTCACTGATATAACATTCACATATCGGATAACCCAAAGATATTGTCTTGTACGTCTCCCTTTTTAGTAATGAAAGCACCCCTAACGTCCCCGTGAGGTTGAAAGGCCCCCCATAACATAGTTCGAGACACTTTGTCAGGAATAATGGACACGAGGAACATGGTTTCCAGTTCCGGTGGAATATTATCATGCTGGCAATAGTCATCCCGATAGGTCCTACCATTCGCCATGTTATCTCCAAGGGCGGACCTAGTAAGGGTGGTGGGTGGGCGAGTGCACCCCTTAAAAAAACAGTTAGTGTATTTTATAAGGCAAAATCCCGCTCGCACCCTTTGAAAATTTAGTTGAACCCCCTCATCTCCACCCCTTGAAAATCTTTCCTGGTCCGCCACTGGTTATCTCTCTCTTTCTTTCCTAGATGCTCCAGTTTTTGCTAGTACTATTTCTTTTTCTCAAGTTATATCTAAAGGGCCTTATATTGTTTAAGATAGTTCTCTTGAAAATTGACACAACCATGCATTTTTAAATGCCCTGTTCAAAAAGCTTTGTTAGGGGTGTTTAAAAAGATTGCGGCTCACTCGAAAAATGGTCGGTTGTAAATGAGTTGGCTTGGCTCGCCTTATAAACGAGCCTTGATCGAACTAGGCCTAATTCAGCTTGAGAGCCCGCTCAAAAATTTTTTATTAATATAGATTAATTTTAATTTTAAAATTTTAATTTTAAAATTTTAATTTTAAATGTAATAAAATAAAATATGTAGGACAGGGTTGAACTGTTAACACCAAAAATTTGTCAACACCACATTACTCAACAGATTCAAACACTCGGCCCATTTAAATAACTCTCCTTGATTGGAGAAGCTCATGATGGTGGTTTGGTTAAGGCCCTTAACTTAAGGCTTGCACCAAACAATATAAGCTGTTAAAAAGCTTGCACCTCGCTTGAAAAAAGCTCGGTTGTAAACGAGTTAGCTTGGCTCGGGTTGTAATGAGTTGGCTTGGCTCAACTTGTAAACGAGCCTTGATCGAGCTAGGCCTAATTCAGCTTGAGAGCCGGCTCGAATTTTTTATTTTATACAGATTAATTTTAAATGTAATAAAATAAAATAAAAATATGTAGAACAGGGTTGAGCTGTTAACACCAAAAATTTGTGAACACCACATTACTCAACAGATTCAAACACTCACCCCATTTATATAACCCTCCTTAATCCAGATTATCTTTTTTTCCATCTCCATCTCCACTTCCAATTCCCTCCCTCTTGTCCATCCAGATTATCTTTTTTCCATTTTCATATTGAGTTTTCCTGACTTCTTTTTCTTTTTATTTATTTGTTTGAAAACTATTTTCCATATATAAAAAATGCATTATGAACCCTCGAACTAAATAATAAAACCAGTTACTTCTTTAAACTAATGGGCTTGGTGGCCAATTGGGAAAAACAAAATCTTTAGAAACAACTAGGTTACTTCTACAAAAAAGTTACGACTTCAGAATTTTAAATACGGGGAAGTCATGAGTTCAAATCTTACACATACGAGAGTCGGGGATAAATTATTCGGAAGATCATGCTACGATTTCAAGGTTTAATCTACTTATGGCGTTTAAAGTGTATGTCTTGTAAATAAGACTATTTCTTATGATTTGATCACTCTTACATCAAAAAAGTGACTATTATATCATTGTCACATCACTAGGACTAGGTGCTTTCACTCATTTTTTAGTTTTTACAAGTTTGTGTAATAATTTCACTATTCACCACCCTTAATAATGTTAAAATAAACAAATTAAAATAAATTATAAACGAGAATACATGTGAATGGTTGAAAACTTGTCCCACCACCCTCATACCAACCAATGAAGGGGCTCATTCTTCATGCCCTGTGGATGGTGTGAAGGAGCGTCATCAAACCCCTTCATTTGACGTTATCCTAGAAATGTTCCTCATTCTTCATGCCCTGGGGGATGGTGTTAGGGGCGTTATCAAACCCCTTCACGCCCCTATAATGTCCTATTACGCATGGCCTAACATATTTTCTTTTGGTAACGCCTGTTATTTAATATGTTTAGGTTTAAATTAAATACAGTGTAGTTGACAATTCAATATAGATGATGTAGTTGATACACTTGTATCATGTTTTAGATAGTTAATGCATACATATATTTGGGTCTACAATCAATATGCAGTTGACGTGTCGTTTCTGGCATAAATAAGACAATTTACTTTGCTCATTTGTCCTATATCATATTGGCTTTAAATTGAGCATGAATGATTTTGACAATTGAATACGATGATGTTGATACGCTTCTCATATGTTTTAGATAGTTACGGTTAGAGAAAGTGTCTTAACATTGTTGGGTTCAAAGCATATGTGGAAATGATATCCTTTCAAACACGTTTTAGATGGTTAATATTGCAGCATTTAGTATTGAAACATTGGTTGATGATGTTGTCACTATAAACAAACATGTTAATTTAGGAATTAGGACTAAGAATTGTGCAATTTTAAAATACTAAAGTTCTCGGACATGCTAAAAATATATACAAACCTATTTTTACTCATACGATTTTTAATAGTTTTATCTATAATTCGACTAGAAAATAAAACCAAAATAACTATCATAGGTAATTGCAACCCATTGTCGTCGTTATCACCCACGCCTCTACCACGGCTTCTTTTGTCATCACCGACCACCTTGACCATGTTTCTGTTCCCCGCCGCTATTGTCGCTCCCCTGCCACCAAGACCACACTGTTGCACCCCCCGTAGCCACTCCTACCCTTGCCCTGTCGTCGCCACCACCAACTCGGTGTCCATCACCCTCACTTTCGTGTATGGTGGTGGTGTAGGTAGCAGCAACGCCTATACCTATAGTTCATGGTGGCGGAAGAGCTGGCGATCAATAGGCATAGGCACAAAAGGTGGGGCGGTGCGATGGTGGTGGCTTATGGATGTATTGTTGGTGATAGTTTTTGGTTCTCTATGATTGTTTTTTCACCTAAATGTATTATGAATTCAAATTCATTTGATCGATTCTAATCCTTTTAGCAAATTTGAATTCCAAATTGAAGTTTTTAAGTTCCACTTCCCTTGATAAATCTAAATACTTCAAAAAATTCCATGAGCTAAACGCACTCTAAGTTTCTTTTTCCTTTCGAGCAAATCTATATGTATTTTTTTGTTTGTCTGTCCATCGGTGCAATTGTAAATTTATTTGTGTGTGAAATTGTATGTTTCATGTGCTCTTTGGGTAATATAATTGGATTGTGAGTCAATGTGTGATTTAGATGTTGGTTACATGTGTGATTAGCTATCATGTTTTATTTGTGTGAATATGTCAGATGTATGCACATGTGTTATTTTTGTAATTGGCGAGGAACAAATCAATTTTTGTATGTGTTCAATGTGTTTAACTAACATCCAGGTGAAGGAGTCAATAAGCTATTGGTGAAGTGATAAGAAAAAGACCTTTTGTTGCAAGTGATCTAGATTCGATTCTTGTCTCCATCATTTAGTTTCAGTGGTATCTGGTGATAATATGAGACTAGCTAGTAGGTGGCAATCGTTAGGTTGATCCTTGAACTGAGCAACAGGTTTTAACTAACCGCACCATCATGCCTTTAGGCGAGTGTTCACAGGCTTCGGCCCTAGGTAAGGGTTTTCCCCAGTTTAGAGGCAAGTGTATCCCAAAATGGTAAATCTCGCCAATAGCCCATTTAAATAATTCGTTGGCCGTTCATAAAACACATCCAGGTAAAGGAGAAAATGGCAACACGGGTTGATGGTAAAAGGTGTCACATCCCGACCCGCAGCGGAACAAAAGTCGGGGCATAATTGGGTTATCACCAAAGCTCATGATATTTACTAAGATGTTTCATATTTATTAAATTCAAATTACAAACTTAAATATCCAAAACAAAATTCATACAATTACAAGAAAATGAAACTACATAATTATTCCAAAGCATAAACTTGTTTATTCTTCTAGGCCTTCCTAAGTGTTTCCTGTCTCAGCTGAATCACCTGTATCATGTGTAAAACGGGGGAGATTTTGGGTCAACAAAAGTTGGCGAGTGAACCTTGATAAAACTTTTTTACTAATTTCTTGTTTTATTTAATAAAGAAAATTCGTACAATAATCACATGTGAGCAAACATATATAGATAAACAATCACAAACCACTTTGGATGAGTATATGACATGAGTGATGATGTATGTGAGATCAAAACTCAATCAAACGGAGCCGATCTAATGAGGCTCCTGATGCTCAACCCGTATCCCACGGGGAACTGATGGGCCTAATGAAATGCGTGCACTGAAAATGATAAATCCAATCTACATATAATTCACAAAACAATTGATACACATTTGATCACGGATATGAGGTATGCACAAGTGTTTAAATAAATTAAGAGAATTGTACGACACATGATACACCCCAAAACATGATTAAAACGGGGAATTGGTAGAGATTCACTCAGTGTGGATGCGTTTCTTGATGACGATGAATGCGCACGAATATTACGATTCAACCGATGAGGGAAAACTAACCTAAATAATAACGACATGATTCGATTAAATAAATAAATTTTATTTGAGATTATTATTTTTAATTAGTGCTCTAATGTGATTTTTAGATTTTTTTTGTGGGTTTAATGCAAATTTTTAACTTTAAAAACCTTATTTTTAAGTATTTTTAAATAATTTTTCAATTAAAATAAATAATAAAAATAATGGGTTGACTTGTCAGGTCTGACCGGGTCTGACCGGTCAGACAATGATTATTCAGGCGGTGTGCGGGATCGAACTCGGAACCTTTCGTTTGTGTGCACGCAGCCCGGCCAACTGGGCTGCGTGTCTAACCCGTTAGAATTCCTGATTTCAATTATACTTATACTCTTGTTAGCTTTATTCAGAAATTAATAAATTTAAAAAGCTTTTAGACCAAACAACCCGCCGCGCCTACTGAGGCTTGAACCCGCAATCGCTATGCTACTCTGCACCCAGCCCAACCAACTGGGCTGGGTATCTAACCCATTATATAATGAAATTACTTTATCTTTATATACTTATTGAGAACTGATTTAGTTTGGTTTTAAAAAGTAAACATTCTGATTAGAAAACCGGCGATGAGTAGGGATTCGAACTCGGGTCGTGCATGTTATTTACGCACACATTCCACCATTGGACTGTGTGTCTAACTCAGTTAAGATCCGATTATTATTTCTTTTAAATTACTAATCGAGAACCCATCTTCTTCAATGGTTTCAACACTGAACCAGAACTCGATTAACAAATGATTTTAACTACCCTGATGTTTTAAATACTTAGTATAAATTGAACGTATTACACAGAATAAAATTAAGACTCATACCAAACAGAAAATCGAGGTTCGCTTTTCTGGTGACCAACTCCGGCGGTTGCAGACAGTGATTCCGACGAACAGAAGTTAGAGTGAAAAATTGAGGGTTTTGCGAGTGTTTCCGAGGTGTGAGGCGATGGTATTTTTAGTGTAAATTGGGAGTAATTTCATTTCGGTTTCAATCTCGACAATCATATGTATTGAGTCATTTTAGATTTGAATTGATTAAGGATGTAGGCTATCACTGACATTGCATCATCAGTTACACTCCAAAATCTCGCGACCACACTAAAAGTCTATGATTATTTGAAAACCGTTGGGCGGTTTCAGTCCTTCTCGCAAACAGATGATTCACGGGTGGAACTTAAGTTTTATTTGATTCAATTATTTTCAACATGTGCGTGTATCACAGTGGTGTTTGGTGTGTGTATATCCCCGGTAGACCCGGGTTCGACTCCGGTTGACCCCCTTTGTTTATCATTATTTTTTTTACTTATTATTTATTAATTATAGTTTTTAAATTCTCAATTATTTATTACTTATGTATTATTTAAAATATCCGGCACAGTAAATACGCAACGAAACTTATAACTGAATACTTGATTATTAAACGAAGCGGGTTTTGAACCCGTTTTTCATAAATGTTACAAAAGGAATGGGGAGAATGAAAGACCAATGAGAGGAATTGTACTATATAACAATTTGCGCCGCCTCTTATCTATAGTTCCTGTTTCCAGGTTTTCACAACCTACATTTACCCGTCATTACCACCGCTAATACCTCTTCCCTTCACCCGCATGATATTCATGACAGCCGATAATTGATGATGTAATTTTAATATAGTTAGAAAATATATTTTTGGAAATTTGGTACTTAAACAAAATTATCTATATCTATAGATAATAAAAAAACTATATGAGATTCCTGTCAAAATTATCTATATCTATAGATAATAAAAAAACTATATGAGATTCCTGTCATCCATTCATTGTAGGCATCTACATTTTAATTTTTCTCACCCCTCTCTTTTACTTAATTATTAATACTTATTTTTTTAATAAATGATAATATCACATTTAACTAAATTTAATATGAAACTAATTATAACTTTCTTAGATAAACTTACATTTCTTACTTAAAATTTTCATCAAATTCAAAATTATCTTGATTAAAATATTAAAAAATAAAGAATAATAATATCGATTGTTTTATGACTAACATTCAAGAATTTTCAAAAATCAAGATGATTTGATGATAACAATGATAAAAATACATGTTAAATAATAATAAAAAGTAGATGGTATTAGGAAATCAGATTGGAGTTGAAATAAAAAATGTTCTAAAAATTAGCTTCACAAAATTTATAATTGGTACCTCAATATTCATTTTTTAATACATGATTTGACAACTGTAAATGTAAAAATATTACATTATCTTTTATTATATTAGTATAATAAATAGATTATTCAATCGTGTAATACATATGTTTTTTTAAAGATAATTTTTATTGCTAGTTATATAACATTACATTTATCAATGTATTCCGTTTAATACACTAGATTTAACTAGTATACTTATAAAGTGCACGGGTTATTATAGAATGTAGCGCCACTCAACAAGCAATTGACTATTTCCGACAAATTCACATGTTTATATATAGAATGTGGTGCCACTCAACAAGCAATTGACTATTTCTGACAAATTCACATGTTTATATATATATTTGACAAGTTAAGAGGCTTAATATGTATAATTTCAATCAAGAATTACTATTACTTTACTATATGTTACATTTTTTAAGTAGATGTACAGCAGAATAATATTTTAATAATTCTTACTTATACTAATTTCTTTATTACTTTATTTTTCAATTATTAGTTTTTTAATTATATTACTTTATCTCAGATTTTTCAAGTAGAGTAATATTTTAATATTATCTTTTTACGTTTACTAATAGTTTCTTTGTTAGTTTATTTTTAATTATTAGTTTTTCAATTATATTATCTAAAAAAAGGATATTGGATTTAAATAACTTTAACTTTCATCAATTGGTCAATAACACTTTTAACTTTTGATTTTCTACACCAGCAACTTTCAACTTATTGGCCGATAACATTCCCTAACTAACTGAACCCTAACCCAGTTAGTTTTTACTAATGTGGCATCTGATGTGACCCTTTTTTGCTGATGTGGCAGCTGATATGTCGTTTTTATAACGTGAAAGCTGATATGGTAGCTGATATGACATTTTTTATGACATGGCAGCTGACATCAGCTAACTGGGTTAGGGTTCAGTTAGTAGGGAGTGTTATCGATCAATAAATTAAAAGTTGGGAGTGTTGGTGTTCAAATCGAAAATTGAGAGTGTTATCGGCCAATTGATGAAAGTTTGGGTCATTTAAATCCAATATCCTTTTAAAAAATTATTATATCCTATGTTTTTTCCGGTTGATGAACAATAAATTAATAATTTTATATTATTTCTTTAGTTTTACTAATTTTTTTATTAGTTCACTTTTTAACAATTAATTATTTTAATTATATTATTTAAAAAATTATTAAAATTAGTTTTATTTGTTGTTTTATCATTATAATACTTTTGTGTATGTTTTGTTTTTCACTTATAGCTTTATTCGAACAAGTCAAATATATTCAAACTTTACCGTTAGAAATTTGACCAATATCGTTTGAGCAACATTGGTATCGTTGTCGGTAGTGTATTCATTTTTATGGCTTTTTTGATATGGTGGTATAAAGTTTGTTGAAGATAGAGTTGTATTTGTAATAGAGAAGTTTTTGATACTGTAAGCTATATCAAGTCCAGTATAGCAACTTTACCGTGATGAACTGGTACCAGTCCAACAACATTGCTATCGTTAACGAAATTCATTTTTTTGTTTTCAATCAATATGTGTATCCTCTTGTGTTTGTCTCTTTCGATTGCTATTCCGATCGCCGATACCATATCGAACTGACCCGATATCGACCGAAATAACATGTACTTAAGTTCTTTATTGTATTAACTAGAACATGCATGATTATCTATTTATAGCAATTCAATTATGGGCATGTGCTTAGGAGGCTCTATAAATACGAGACCGCAAAAGCAAATGTTGAGTGTGAGTTCTAAGGATCCTCTCAAGTTATCCTGCTACGTTTGATCATTTATCATGGCTGGTGGAAATATGTCCGACTTAGTTAATGTTCATGATCATGTTTCAGATGTCAAGCGCACTGATTTCCCCGATGATTTTATCTTTGGAGTGGGATCATCTGCGTATCAGGTGTGTGTTTACGCATGCTTATGGGTGGGTTTACATGTAAACTAATGGAATGATATGCCTATTGACATTTCTTAAAGAAAAAAGTATTGAACTTCCAAAGGAATTAGGTAGACTATTGGTAATGTGTCCCTAATAATTTTTTTACCCACCTTCAGTGTAACTTAGAACCCAGCTAATCCTATCCCTCTCGTCCTGCCATCATGCACATAGTATCACAATGCAAAAATAAGTCCATTTAAGGCTTTACATCACCTTATATATATATATATATATATATATATATATACACACACTATTTCATAAACAACTAAAAGACACATGACATCCTTCTAGGGTCTTAGAAATCTGGTTTTCTTATTTCTCTATTAAATGATAATGATTAAACGAATTTAATGTTTAGATACCTAATATAAATTTGATTGTGCATACATATTTTTTAGGTACGGATATTTCATAACTTTTTCACATACTTTTGGGTCATTGAATCTTAATAATCATAACTTTCACATGTTGGCCGATAATAATCGCAAATTTAAAATATTATTTTCCAACGATCTCAACTTATAAGAATTTGGCCCCCATCGATTCTTTTCAAACTGTAGGTGCACTTAATTCAATTAAGAAGGCTGCAAATGCACTTTAATCTATTGAGGAAACTAAATTCTTATATATTATAAAAAGATCAATGGCGGCCAAATTCTTACAAGTTAGGATCGTTAGAGGAAATCTTTAAAGTTGGAATTATTATCGGCTAACAGGTGAAACTTCTGATTATTAAAACCCAATAACCCTATACTTTTAGGTTTTTGCAAATAAATTTTTTGATATATAACATAAATTTAATGATGCATTAACCAACTTTTATTTCTTATTTTTTATATTTATTTATATGTGTATAATTTATAATCTATAATTGTAATTTAAGTTAATTTAAGTATGTTAAAATGAATATTTAAAAAACTAAGTACATTTTAATTGAATTACCATTTATCATTTATATAAAAAATTATTACTCAGTTGGGAAAAGATATGTTAAAAATTAATTTAACATATTTTATATCTGTGATGTCAAAGTTCATATTTTAAAGAGATATCTTGACGATTGTATTTATTAACAGATTAATTATATTTTATTCAACTCGTGTAATACGCGAGTTTATTCAAACCATATGACACACAAGTTTTATATAAAGACAGAACGTTTTGTTACTACATATAACATTACATTTATCCAACCCGTTTAATACGCGAGATTCTAACCTTAGTCACCCTATCTAATCTTATTATTTATTTACTAGGTACTTATTTTTTTATTACTTTTTATGTTGGGAATATGTTTAAAAAATATATATATATTATTAAAAGTATATCAATCTGATTATTACATTGGATTTTACGGTTTTTCTCAACTCAAATAGGTTTTCAAATTAACCCTCACATATATATACACACACTTTAGCAATTATTTTAAACCTCATGTACAATAATAACCCATTTTTATATATTTTTCAAAACTAATATAATATTATAAACTGATTCTAAAATTTATACAAGTTATAGAAAAACATAAATATGATAAAATGAATAAAATGTAAAAACTTTAAAAAATATTATCCTATTAAAAGTAATATAGAACTCTTAACTTTACTGATATAAAAATACAATTATACAATTATTGTTATTTTTAATAGTATTATTGTTATTTTTAAATAAAACTTTTTAAAAGCTTACAAAGTTGAAGAAATTGGTTTTTAAATTAAAGTTAATTTGTTCTGTAATTAAATATTTCGTAAATTGGATTTCAGATTGAAGGTGGTTGGAGAGCAGATGGTAAAGGCTTGAGTATATATGACTCTTTTAGCTTGAGATACCCTGGTCTCTCTCTATCTCCCACTCTTGAAATTTTATTGTATTCCATCTTTACTCTAATAGTTTAAATTTGATGATCAGAGAAGATGGGAGGTGCAAATGGATGCCAAAGTGTTGACCATTATTCAAGAATGAAGGTACGTAACACAATGTCTTTTTGATGATCAGATAAGTTAGCTCCAAGTTGTAGTTTTTGTTGCTAGCATATCAATGTAAATGCATAAAGATAGACTTCTTTAAAATGGCGGGAAATGCATAGGAACTTTCTACAATGAATTTTTTGTCGGAAATCGGTAGGAAAGTTTGGTGAAAATTTTATGGTAAAAAGTTTCCTTTGAGCTTTTTTCGGACAAAATTGATTTTGTTGCGAATGAATGTCGGTTCTTAGGAAATCGAACAAGCAGTTCTCTCTCTATATATATAAAAATAATTAAATAGACTGCAAAGAAGAAAATATAATAAAAACCTCTAAGATGATAATATGTTGAATTTACAACATAAGTATTCATTTTTCATGTTTCGAATCATATAAATCGGATTATAAGTACTTTTCTTGCTTTATTATGCTTTTGTTCATATGTTGTAACGAATATATACTTACGTAATTTTGATGGTAATTATGGTGTAGTATATTTGCATATCTGTTCATAATTTTGTCTCCTTTATAAAAACTTGACAGGAAGATGTTCAGCTGCTAAAGAAAATGGGTGTAAACTCGTATAGATTCTCTATTTCATGGTCTAGAATATTACCAGGTGAAGTGACATGGTTGCATTGATTCCAAGCCTAAAAACCCTGTCCGTTCCACTACTAGTTAACTAAACCAACAACAACGAATTTTATACAAAATGGGGCATCAATATGTGACGGACTAACTCCATCACAAATTAGCAACGCATTTATTGTACTTTGCACAATTAACGTTGGATTTTAATCCATTGCTATGGAAACATACTTCTTCTCGCTAATATTGCAACACACTTAAATCCTTAGTAAAAACATCTCTTATTTTGTGAAGGAAATAATTTCATTCTCAGACTTTTTTCATCGTATAATTAACTATAAATTTTATTGAAATTTGCGGCAAATTCGTCACTACATTTAAGCTGGATCTAGAACGTTATTGCTAGAGGCTAAATAACATTAACAACTACTAAATTTTGTTGCTAATTAAACCCACTAGAAAATTTTGTGTTTAGCAACCAATTTAGATCGTTGATCATGATAGTTCCTTTAACCGTGTAGTATTCCTCTAATTAGTTTTATCTTTTCTGATTACCTCTTCGCCTAGTGGAACGAATTGATTATCCACATTAAAGTGACACGGGTTTAAGTCTCATAAAATGAGCGAAACTTGGTTTTTAGGGTGTACATGTTGAAAAAAAATAGTTTTATCTTTGCTTGAATAAGGCATCATAATCATTGGAAAAATAAATCATCTTAATCCTTTGGTAAAATTCAGAAAAAAAGAGTGAACTGAATTTATAAAAACAGAATTATATCTTAAATGTATATATTACTAGAAACTGATTTTGATGTAATTATATAGGTGGCAAAGTAAGTATGGGTAAGAGCAAGGAAGGAATCGATCACTACAACAAGTTAATTGATGAGCTGTTAGCCAAGGACATCGAGCCATTTGTCACCCTCTTTCACTGGGATACGCCAAATGCTTTGGAAGAAGAGTACAAGGGTTTCTTAAGTTCAAAAGTAGTGTAAGTACATCAGTACATCTTGTTTATGTATTATATGTTTATGTTGTGCAGCTCTCAACTTATTGGTTGTTAACTTAAACATTAGGAATGATTTTGTCAATTATGCGGAAATTTGTTTTTGGGAGTTTGGAGACCGCGTGAAGAACTGGGTGACACTGAATGAGCCGTATACATTCACCTACGCTGGCTATGTGGAAGGGATGTTTGCACCCGGTCGAGGTGGCAAAAATCAAGACGGTGATCCTCAAGTCGAGCCATATATAGTAGCATATAACTTACTGAACTCTCACGCAGCCGCATATAGATTATATCAAGAAAATTTCAAGGTAACTAACATTTTTCAATCATGGATGCCCTCAATTATTTCAAACCATATCCATGAAAAAGAACTTAATTTTTTGTTGGAAAAGAAAGTCGAAAAGTGAAAAAACAAAAAAAACAGGATAATGTTTTACTTATTTTCTGGATGATTTGAGCGATGGATTTGTGACTGAAGATTTTTTTTTTTAAATTCCATTAGGTAAACTTTTTCTAATACTTTTTAAATCCGTCGGCAGTCTGTCAGTAATCTATCGGAATTCAGATTACCCATTGTTTTAGTTTTATTCTGATGGATCTGTATGCCAGTGATACTCCTTTGTTTTGTAGTGAATTTTTAAACCACATTAGTTTTTAATGAGGTTTTACTACTTCTACATTTGTTTCAGTCTTTTCAAAAGGGCAAGGTAGGCATTACGCTCAACTGCAAGTATTTTGAACCTTATCGTGGTCCAAGGCATCAACAAGACATCCAAGCTGTTGACCACGCCTACGATTTTGTGCTTGGATGGTGAGGATACTCGTGTACACATAGATATTATACGTCAAAAAAGTGATACTAAAAGTTAGATGCTATGTATATCTTGAATCGTATTTAAGGTTTCTGGAGCCATTAACAAAAGGAAGTTGGCCTGAGAACATGCAAAGATTTGCAAGCACTCCAACACCAGATTACCCAAATGGCCGCGTTTTGCCCAAATTTTCCATCGATCAGCGTACAAACTTGATTAATTCGTATGATTTTCTGGGAATAAATTACTATTGCGCGGTGTTTGTTCAGTATCAACATCCATCTGATGGAATTTCTCATGGATATTCTACAGATTGTCACTACAAGCAATTAGGTATGAATCGAACTATCAATCCGTATTTTTTGGATTGTTTTAAATACCTTTGTGTTTGTTCATAAACCCTAAATGTATTTTGTTTTCCAATGTTGTAGTACAAGACCCCCAAGGAAACTATGTTGGAGAGCCTGTAAGACTACTTTTACTATATAGGAAAATCATATCGCAACCACCTGAGTAACAAATTTCATCAGCTACAAAGTTTACAACTTCGCTGATAACATTAGGAGCTAATTTTGCGACCAATGTGGTTCAGTCGCAAATTGATCGATGATGACATATAAACAAAATGTCACTATATATGGGTTATTGAGTGACAAGTTTCTTAAAAAGTAATAGATAGATCTAGTCTTTACACATTTCTTAACAAAGAAAGGGTAAAGGTATAACTTTTTCTGTCACAAAAAGCCGTAACATAGGTACCATATCCTTTGTTTGTCACTATAGGTCCGAACCAAGGACAACTTAGTGATTGATGTTTAAATTTTGACACTTTATCTGATATGGTCACCAATGAGCATTTTCTTATAGTGAAAGAAGACACGAATTGATGCACATTTCACAGTTGCGTGTTCATAAATAACAAGTTTTTATCCATGGCTGCTAACCCAACTTGACAGTCATTTGAAGGATCGCAGTTTTTTAATTGTCCTGAGCAATTTGTGGAGCACTTGGTGCACATTAAGAAAAAGTACAACATTAGTAAAGATATAGTCATCACAGAAAATGGTAAAGCAATAATTTATATATTGGTGTCTTTTTACTACTCTTATCCATGTTATGTCACATTTTGTGTTGGTATTTTGACATCTTGTGATAGGTTCTCCTGATAAGAATGATCCTGGAATTACTCACGAAGAAGCCCGCAACGATAAATTTCGAATTAGTTACATAAAACAACATCTTAAAGCTATCAAAGCGGCAAGACTGTAAGTTAAAGTCTAAATATTTATCATATTAACTTGTTTTAAATTATTATAGCATCATGAAACATGTTGATACCGATCTTCTTGTTGTTGAATATTACAGTAAGAATGTAAATGTGACGGGATACTTTGTTTGGTCATTCATGGATAGTTTTGAATGGAATTCCGGATATAATATCCGGTTTGGTATGATCTACATCGATTACAAAAATGACTTGCAAAGGTACCCGAAAAAGTCGGCAGTTTGGTTCAGAAAGTTTCTTTGTGAGAACAAAGAGGTATCTGTCAAGAAAAATGATCAGCAAGGAATTGAAGTTAATGAACAAGAAACTGAAGTGAGCCAGAAGCTTAAGAAGTACACTAAAACTTAAGAAAGTTGAATTTAAAACACATGATCACCCAATAGACGGATATAATTTGGGGGTCAATGGCCTTATAGATTAAATAAAACCTGGCTAATGTGTGTTTCTCAATAAATTTGTATTTGTATTAATGTTTGTGAACTGTCTGTCATTTAAACATAAATAAATTTCTCAAAGTGTTCAACCTATAGCTAAAACATGTTAACTGATCGTATATGTTATGTAGGTTTAGTATTTTAAATTTATGGGATATGTTTGTGAAACATGTATGGTTTAGCTATTAGATTAAAGTATTTTGTGCTTATAATAAATGAATAATCGGTTAAGACAGCAGGAGTGTTCACGGTTCTGTTTCGTGGTTCATAGGTCAAATCGTGAACCGAACATTAGTAACTTTTTTTTTCTGTAAACTAAAACTGAACCATAGAACTCTTAAACCAAACCATTAGTAACGGTTTAGTTCCGGTTTGGTTTCATGGTTTTTCGAGTCTTCGAATGATGAGGGAATTGGAGCGGCTAGGTTATGAAAAGTTTTGGTTGTTTACCTTTGAATGTCAAACTAGTATTTTAGGGGTTGGAAACTTTTAAATCTTGGAATATTGTGAAAATGGGTGCCTTCGGTTATGAGATTTCAGAGTGTGGAAATGGGCTTAGCCCACTTATGATGTATTTAAATTTAATTAAACTATACCAATTTTAAAATTAAATTGCATGTCTTTATATATAACATAAGTATCTAAAAAATTCTAAATGATATTTTCTTACTGTCCTGTCCGGTTTTATACGGTTGGTTTTTGGTATAATCGTAAACCAAACCGTTCGCTATGGTTAAAAAATATTGGAACCGACCGCCAAAATGTAAGTAAAAAAATGAATCAATGATGGTTTCAGACGGTTTCACACTTTGAAAACGAGAATTTCTTCTATATGCAAATGAATTGATACGAGTGTTAAACAGAGCAAGAGCAAGTAATTTCCTATATATGGATGTTGAACCATCATAGTCATTGGGGTCAATATTATTAACTCTTTGTAAAAGTACAATAGAGTAGATCCAAGAATCTTTAAATATATGTATTTGGTATATATTTATAACATGTAGAATTGATGGAATCACCACAATCTGTTGAATATTCGGGAGGAATTTATTCAGATGTCAAATTGACAATTATAATGATCACTTGTATATTTGTGATCTTATTCATACAAGAAAATACAAACTTAAGGATCACAATTAACTTGGGGATTTATTTAACTAAACTTAAAGCTGTATTCCCATAATTATGAGCCGATACAAAATACACAAATCACACATGCATGATGTATTAATAAACCAAAGAGAATGATCGAGACGTGCTTGTTTCTTCTCATGCTTTTGCCTTCTTCTGTTTTTGAACCACTTCAATTGCTTGTGTTGCATTAACTAATGCACCACTGGCGACTTCATCTTCTTACTCAACATTGATTAGGCTTCTTTTGCGGGGTTCCCATAATTTATCCTCCGAAAGAAACTTTTCGAACCAAAGTGCTGATTTTTTCGGGTACCTTTGCAAATTGTTCTTGTAATCAACATAGTTCATGCCAAATCGAAGAGTATACCCCGAACTCCATTCAAAGCTATCAGTGAATGACCACACAAAGTAACCCATGACCAAGGTCCCTTCGGAGGTCAATAGTCGAACACTGTACAAAGTGATCATAATCAGTAGTTAGTATAGCAGTTGAGTGAATGTTGGAAAATGACCAAAAAAGTGATCAATAATTTGAAAATATTTATGAGCTTGGAAAGCTCTTTACATTAAAATCTGGCCAAGTGATCATTGATCATCACTTAATGAACATAGATAGTTTTTATTACGTTTTTATAAAACTTTTTTATTTTACCTAGTCAGTGAATATTTATAAAAAAATAGCTAAATATAAAATTGAGACACTAAAGAGTTTGAGTAAACTAATAAATGATATTAGAAACCCTGTGATAATGACAATTGATAATAAGATATTGCAAGTACAATGACTGAATAGACACTAACGAATTCACTCTTCTGATGGCCTCAAGCTGCCATTTGATGTATTTAAGGCGAAATTCATCATTTCGAACTTCTTCATAAATTTTTCCATCATCATTCTTGTCCGGAGCTCCTGTATCGAAATTACCATCATCAACTTAGGACTGATGAGTATCAAATAGGGTGCTTCACTGCCATATTTAAATTAAGTAATTTTTTCTTTACCATTCTCAGTTATTACAATATATTTTTCAACTTTGTAGGCTTTCTTAATGTGATGCAAGAGATCGACAAGCTCAAAGGCACAAAGATAAACCCATGATCCATCAAAAGCCTGCAAATAAAGTCTTGTTAGACTTCTTTTCATAACTTCAAATTCATGTTTCTTTTTTTTTATAACTTCCAGTAAGATTGTATATCCTACCACCCCTCCTATATTGTTTCCATAGGGATCTTTTCCTAAAACATGAGAAAGAATTCAGTTAATAATTACAACTTCTTGAAATGTACAACAAGATAATTTTGGATAAAAAATTGTTGATAGACTAATGAATTTTTTTAAGGTTTTTATCACCTGATGCTTGGTAGTGACAGTCAGTAAGAAATCCAGTCGAATGACTAGAAGAAGAATTATCTTTAAATTTTGCGAAATTCGCAGTGTAGTAGTTTATTCCCAGAAAATCATACGATTGTACCAACATTTTTTTCTGGTGGTCAGTGAAAACAGGCAAATAACGACCCTCCGGATGGTGGTGAGATGGAGCGGTGGCAAATTTTTGCACGTTTTTCGGCCAGTCACCGCTTGTTAGTGGCTCCATAAACCTACCAAAACATGCATTTTTGTACGTTAGTTAACTTTAGCACACATGCAATTCATTCAAATTAAGGCCTTGGTGTAGAAAGTTATGTGTGCTTACAATCAAACGTAAAATCATACGCGTACTCGACAGCTTTGACATCCTCTTTGCTATCCTTACCACGAAAAGGCTTGAAGAAGTTGGTGTCAAGAGTTATTCCTACTTTACCTTTTTGAACATCCTAAAAAATCATGTTTGACGTAAGTAATTACCTGTAACACATATATAAAAAAGTATTGTTGTTGAAATATTTATGTTAACTTGTATACCTTGAAATCCTCTTGATACTTTCTATAAGCAACTGCATGGCAATTAAGCAGATTGTATGCTACAATATATGGCTCGGTTTCAGGGTCACTGTCTTGGTTCTCTCCACCTCTACCAGGAGCAAAGGTACGTATGTAACCAGCGTAGGTGAATCTGTAAGGCTCGTTTAATGTCACCCAGTTCTTGACGCGATCACCAAACTCCCAGAAGCAGATTTCCGCATAATTCACAAACTCGTCGCTAATAAATTAATGTTTAGAACAGATTAGGTAATAATATATAAATCATCTAGATACACAAATAAACTAGCTATAAAATATAAACATGCAGTTACACAATTTTGGAACTTAAGAAACCCATGTATTCTTCTTCCAAAGCATTAGGAAGATCCCAGTGGAAAAGAGTGACAAATGGTTCAATATGATTGGCTTTTAGCTCTTCTATTAACTTATTGTAGTAGTTTATGCCTTCCAAATTTTGCCCATGCTTACTTTGTCACCTGTTAAAACCAAAGTATGTCTTCAAACAATTTGTTCAAACGTATGGTGATAAATCTCCAGTGTTCGGATCGCTGGTTAACACCTTAAAATTGATTGATAAAAAATGGCTAACATATATTAGTTACAAAAATCCAAAGTTAGTAAAATAGTTGTGAAAATTTTTATAAACTAGTCATAAGCTCCCCACGTTGCGGTGCAGCGAGCGTAAAACCTCGTTCTTAGCGGGGTAGGGTGGGTGCGTAAAACCATGCTAAATAGCACTCGAATGACGACCAAACTAGGAAAAAGCGTTAAAACAAACACTAATAAAAAACTAAACTCGTTTAACTTCTATGAGAAATTATAGAAAACCAAGCGTTTGTTAAAAAAAAAATTGAAGGCCATAAAGTTTAGTATGAAAAAAAAACAACTAACGACAAAAAAAAGTTACTATTCCTCACCATGTTGTCAATTAATATATACAAATTACATTAAGTTATATATTTATATCACCTGGTAGTATCCTGGACCAGGAAATAGAGAATCTGTAATACTTTACACCCATATTTTTCAGCAACCGAACATCTTCCTGATACATTTACATTATAATCAAATATGTCATTAGTTAGTCTGTTGATGTCAATGAGGATTCACATGATGGTTGCATTGTATTTGATACAAACATTTATCATCATGAGCTACAACACCATATTTTACCTTCATTTTGTGGTAACTATCAACAGTGACACATGCATTTGAGCCGTCCGCAATTTTTTCTACAATCGGTAATCATATATTGTTATCCATTTAAAAAAACTGAAGCCGTATATAGAACTGACAGTGACGAAGAGGTCGAGATAAGGGGCGGACCTAGGTAGAGTCCTGGGGCAGGCACATCCTTTAAAAAATTTAGTGTATTTTATAGGACAAAATCCCGATCACACCCTTTGAAAATTTGGTTAAACCCTTCGTTTGCACCTCTTGAGATAATCTACGTACCAGGGTCCGCCACTGGTCGAGATAATATACGTACCAGGGTGTCTTAGGGTAAAGCAATCCCAAATATGTAAGCCTTTACCGTCTGCGTTCCAAGCACCTTCAATCTAGAACTCCAAAACTAACAACTTTAGGTCTCATTAAGTTAACGCATACAATTGTTAAAACAAATACAACATTTATGTTGTTAATAAATCATTAATTTTGGTATAATACCAGCATGAGTACGTGTTGATTAACCTGATAAGCAGATGTTCCTACTCCGAACATGAAATCAGCAGGAAAATCATGACGTTTGATATTAGGATCATTGTTGTAATTATCAGGGAACACGATAATATGTTCTTGAGCCATTAAGAATCAACCAAGGAGTCGAGAGAAAATCTTTAACGACTTGAAATCGTAATGTTAAGAAGTGTTTAGAATTTGCATCATATGGTCCAATATTTATAGCCACCGGGCCACCCATGTTAATTTGGCATGACATTATATTTTCAACCTTGTAGAAGTCACGATGAGTAAATGGTTAGAACTCAAAATTTACTAAAACAAAAAAAAAACACTAATCATTGCATGTCATACGTGTTGATTAATTTTGGTAAAAAAAATCATTAGTTTTGGAGTTCTAGATTGAAGATACTTGGAATGCAGACGGTAAAGGCTTACATATTTGGGATTGCTTTACCCTAAGACATCCTGGTACGTATATTATCTCGACCAGTGGCGGCTGACCCTAGTACGTATATTACCTCAAGGGGTGCAAAGGAAGTGTTGTTATCTAATAACACAGTTATCTACAAAATTATCCAGACTTGACACGTATCAATACCGTATAAATTATATAACATCACAATTATAGGAACAATTATCTAGATTTGGGCACATATAAACCACTGTGTTAATGTATAACAACACAGTTATACGCAGTATGATTATACTCTTTTTTTTCTTTTTAAATTATATAAAGTATACGAATAGGGTATTCATATCAAAGAGAAAAACATGTTTAATTTTATAATTTTCTTTAAAATAATATCATAAAAAAGATCTTAAACGTTTAAAAATGTGAGGGTAAGAGATGGGCAGATTTGAAAAACTCAACAAAAGCTATACCAATTTAACACCACGACCCCTTTCTAGCTTTTTGCTAACAATAGTACGACAAGATGTTAACCCTTGATCACATCACTTTAAAAATTAAAATTATTTAGTGAAAGTTTAGTAAATACTTAAAAGGTAGTAAGTAGCTTAAAGGGGGCGATGAGTAAAATTGATATAACCTACTATTTTTTAGTGTTTTCAAGTTTCTCTATTTTATTCAATTATTCATAACTTTTTTATACAACATTTATTTTTTAAGATACCATTTTTTCAAGTTTTGTCTATTTTATTTAGTTATCCGTAACTTTTTTATAAATTATTTTTTGAAGATACAATAAGAGCATCTTTTTTCCTTTGAATATGTGTATATTATTGATATACTAGAGGGATTCCCGCGCATTTTGCTGCGGGCTTTTGGTTATTATCGTGTGTTTCATTACAGTGCAGTATGATATCGACACTCGACATAACAATCGTTGTCAATCGACATGTGTTTTATATCGTTTCAAAACAATAAAAACGAATACATATACTGCTGGTGTTGTTCGGTCAGTATACCGGTATCGTACAAATACTCGATATAGCTTACGATACCAAAAAATACTTTATTGTGAATATAACTTTGTGTTCAATCATTTTTATACCGCCACATCGAGAAAACTATAAAAATGAATATGGTACAGTTACCAATGTTGTTTGGTCGATATATGTTCGTTTTGTGATAATAAAAAAATCAACTATATATGGCTCGTTTGAATAAAACTTTTATCGAATTGTATTATAAGCAAATGATGACGTTAATAATAAAAGAAAACTATACCAATGTTATATGGTAAGATACTGATGATGTTTAGAAAGTATCACTGATATGAAAAAAAGAAAATTAAAAGTTAACATTAAATAAATGTATTTAAACTTAAAAGTAAATATAATATTTAACTATTGTAATATTGAAATGTTAAAAGCATAGAAAATTTTAATAATATTAACATTAATATATATATATATATATATATATATTAAATGTTTTATATTTATAAAAAAGATTAAAAAAAGTATATTCACAGTATGTGTATAATTGTATTGTTATACATTAATACGGTTTTTATATGTGCTCGGGTTTTGATAACCGGGTATATAATTGTTATACCATTCACACATTGTTTATATGTATCCAGGTTTGGATAATTGCACAGATAACTATGTTGATAAATAACAACTTAGTTTTGCAAAACCTTAGTATTTTCAATTAGAAAACTATTTTAAACTTTAGCGCATATTAACATCATATATATGGCATAGAATCACAGTTATACACATAGTGGATCACACATAAAAAACTTATTATTTTTTTAAAAGCATATACCAATATTACACATATTTTATAGAGAAAATATTGCTTGATTTTATGTTATATTTAAAAAAATAGTTAAGTATATAAAAGTTCTTTGAGTTAAAAGAGATGGTAGAACTAACAAACTGACTTAACAACCCTTTCTCATAATAATTTAAGGCATCACGTGTCAATTTCTCATTGCTTTCTACGCTTTTTAGTTTACGAAAAGTGTATAATTGAACCAACCTCTATACTTAAATATAAACAACTGCATAACAAAGGTTTTATTCTTTTTAATCACTCATTGGCATTGCAAAATTTTTCAATGACCAATTACTTGTATATTCAAAGATTTCAAAATAACACCTTAAAAAATATTCTTTACTAGAGATTAAAGTCCATGAGTTGTTTTTTTTATTTTCGTTTGATTAGATTTCTACGTACTATTTTTTTAAAGAAGACTTAATAAATGAAAGATTTTGTAAACCTCTCATCCATCGCCGACTTTGCATGAAACCACGACGCCCTACGGCACACCATTGCTTAAATCTACCAGAGGGATAGGCGATTATTAGTCATTTGGTTAGGAAAATAAGAATGAGCTCGTTGTTCACTTGTTCAGAATCTTGATTCAAGGTGAACTTCAAAATGATTTCACTTTTTTCATATGCCTGATTTCACTTGTTTGAGTAATAAGGAGAAAATCATCACATACCCAGGATTTCTATTTCTGTTTGTGTCGTCGAAGAGAGGTGGATTTTGATTTTTTTTTTTTTTTTTTTTGTGATTTATAAAGTATTTAATCTATTTAAAAAATTAATTAACAATGTTTATTTAGTTATTGTATAAAGCTTAACGGATTCTTAACGTATGTTAAAAACCAAATGTGTTAATATAGATGGAACAATAAAAACCAAATGTGTAACTTCTCAAGCCTAGAAAGTAAAAACATAAATTGTAATAAAGGCATGTGTAATCATTTAAAACAAGAAAGACTAAAATGCATGTCCTTAATGACGAGGAGGGCATGGACTGTGACGGGATAGTCGGAGTTATGGCCAACCACTTGGTGACAAGTAATAAGAAGTGAGTCCATGTTTCTGGTAATCAATGTTGTTAAAATTGGATCGGGCCGTCGACTAGTTAAACCCGAAACATCTAACCAGTTAGGTTTGCATGGGTTAAAATAGTATACATGAACGAAGGTCCTGGTTTTTTACGATTCACATATCATGCTTATAACTAATCATTTAACATAGTACGGTATTTAAATGATTCACATATCATACTTATAACTAATCATTTAACATAGTACGATAAATAGCTTTCCTTTTATTTCTTAGACACCCAATGCTTTGCATTTAGCAACGCATTTGGGTTACGTGGATTGCATTTTGGAAGGAATTGCACTGTGAAGGCCAGCATTTAGAGAAGATGCACGTAGGTACGTGCGGTGCATTTGTGAGATAGTGGATCCCGTATATAACTAAAGAATAATAACCTTCTTATCTTTTGTTACCTCAAACCCTCTCTCTGAACAAGTTCTTTTGGTTTGTAAAGGCTAGCAAGTTTCTTTTGCTTTGTTTTACCAAGGGTAATATTTTAATTGAAAAACATATAAAGCTTACATATTGTGATGTTTTGTTTTATACTATTAAAAATCTAAACCCATTTTGAAACTCAAATAAATACTTGCATTCTAATGTCTTAGTTTTTACTATTTTATGCCTAATTTCTTATCGTAGTTATTAATGATAATTGTATTTAACTAACTGTTCATATTATTAGTAATACGAAAATAAGAAGGGGTAATTTAAGTATTGAAAAGAAATACAAAAGTAGGTGATGATGTGGAAATGTAAGTATAGGGTTGGAGAGAAAATAAGTGTTTTTGATGTATTTGTAAAAATCTGATTTAACAGTTTAGTTGACACATTTATGAGTGCATTTAGCTCCTTGCATTGGTGATTGTCTTAGTTTTTATTGACTTAAAAGACAAAAAAAAGGGAAGTTAAAACTCATTAAATGGATCAGCGGACAAAACCAAAAAACGTACGATTACATATGAACACATAATGGGTGGTCAGGCCATCATTGTCGCCGCATTTAGTGTTTCCGTCGCTAGCGATGAAACAATTGTAGTTCACCATTGGCTACTTGGATTACGTTCAACAACTAAGATCATCTTCAATGCTAGAGGTGGGTTTATTTTAAGACTCATCACACCAGGATGCGATATCATTTGAGACCTCTATCTTA
This sequence comes from Scalesia atractyloides, assembly GCA_947069175.1. NCBI lineage: Eukaryota > Viridiplantae > Streptophyta > Magnoliopsida > Asterales > Asteraceae > Scalesia > Scalesia atractyloides. The sequence goes on from CAMTDV010000008.1 coordinate 98,025,099, forward strand.
TAAACCTACTTTTTTTTCCTCTAATGCACAAACCTCAACCTCACACTTCACTTTTATGCAAACTCATATTTAAAAAAATGGTTTAGTGTGCACTCTCCACCCCTTCGGTCCAAACAAGTCTGGTATGGCAGACCAGACCACGCCTCACCTCCTCCTTCAACTATAGCTTGGTCTAGTTTGATTTCGGACATGGTGCGGTTGCTAGCTTTGGAGATGCTCTAAGCATGTGATTCTCTTTAGCCATGATATACAACCGTAAGTGTTATGTTTATACATGTAATTACATCTATATAATATATAGACATTTTTTTAAAGAATGTAATAGGCATGTAGGCACGGGTGAAGCTTTTAAAGGGTAGGGTCTCCCCACCCTCCTGTTTTTGTCTTAGTGGTGTAAATTAACAAATATTTCGTCCAAAAATTTTATAGACATATTAAGTCTAATCTCTCTGAATTCATTTTGCCTAAAAAATTCAGCCCCTGATTTTCTTGAGTTGAGCCCCTTTATATATTTGTTCATGCTCCGCCACTACATGTAGAATAGAAGTGGTATCTGATACAACTAAAACTAACTTACTAAACATGCAAAGTAGTATTTTACAACAGGTGGTTGTGCATAAATAAGAGTTCATCCCGATGAGGAAAAGTATATGCCGTATATAAGACCGTAGTGTGGGACAGTAAACATTTATGATGTATAAGAAATAAAAGATTCATCTCAAGTACTATTCCACTTTTCAAACATTTTAATGGATAGTTTCATAATAAACCAAAAGCGCATGTGCATGGTTGAGTTACCAAACATACCTTTTATTGGTAGGGTCGACTTAAAATATTGTAAGCTTAAAACGGATAATAAAATTGATATCCTTTTCGTAAGCAATTAAAAAAATTGTTTTTGATTTTATGATTTATATATTATCTTTGTCATATATAACAATCTTAAAGAAAAATTCACCTACATATATATGTCTTTTTAGATTTAGGGTCCTAGGAAAGTATAGGTCCAAAACACTTGCTATATTCCACTCTCCCTTGAGCCGGTGGTCTTGACAATGAAGGGGGTGGGCCGATGCGAGAAGGCATGGAATAGGAAGATTGTGGATTGGTGAGTAATTTTGTTTTATATGGAAACGATATCAACTAGGGTAAAATTATATTTTATAACTTTTAATGAGATTTTGAAAATGCCAACAACTCTGATTTCATTGATTTTGTTTCAAAATATCAATGAGCTTTTATAATTAATCATGTTATATATATATATATATATATATATATATATATATATATGGGAATGTTCATTTGAGAATAAATTTAATGTGAGAAGAAAAAGAAGAAATGACATAATGGTAAAACATTAAATAGTTTATAACTCATTTCATTAATTATGTTATTTCTCATTAATAAAGCAAAAACATTTTATCCTACACATTTCAAAATTTATCTTACATATGTCTTACATTTACCGGAATTTACCCTACACACATGTAAATTTACCCTATACATCTCAAAATTTATCCTACATATACTAAAATTTATCCTACACATGTCGAAAATTGTCCTACACCATAAATTATTTTATCTTGAAAAGTATATGAAAAAAATAAGTTATAAGTTTAACTAATTAGCTAATTAATGAAATTATAGATTTACCTATATGCCCTTTTTCATAACAATAAATACACACATTAAATGAAGTAAATGAAGAATTTCTATTGGTTTAAAAGTTATTCATTTTATTCTTACAAAATTTTTCTTCTTATTTGAACTCTCCACTATATATATATATATATACACACACACACGAATGTTCATTTGAGAAGAAATTTAATGTGAGAAGAAAAAGAAGAAATTGCATAATTGTAAAACATTAAATAATTTATAATTTCTCTTATTAATTATTTTATCCCTCATTAATAAACCAAAAACATTTTATCCTACATATTTCAAAATTTTTCCTACATATGTCTTATATTTACCGTAATTTACCCTACACACATGTAACTTTACCCTATACATTCCAATATTTATCCTACACATACTAAAATTTATCCTACACATGTCGAAAATTGTCCTACACATAAATTATTTTATCTTGAAAGAGTATATGCAAAAAATGAGTTACAAGTTTAATTAATTAGCTAATTAATGACAATTATAGATTTACCTATATGCCTTTTTTCATAACATTAAATACACACATTAAATGAAGTAAATGGAGAATTTCTATTCGTTTAAAAGTTATTCTTTTTATTCTTACAAAATTTTTCTTCTCATTTGAACTCTCCACGATATATATATATATATATATATATATATATATATATTATATGCATAGGATTAGATTCAACAGAAAATGTTTTCAAGTTACGAGAACTTAAGAACTCCGATAGAAATCTAACTTACCATATGATTTTTTTAACCAAGTTTCATAAACATAGATGAATATCTAAGAGTTTTGCAAAAGGGGAAAAATTGTGAAGCATTGTTTATTGATCGTTTACACTAGTGTAACCAAAATTTAAAGAAGCAAAAGAAAACAATATTTTGCAGCGGATACACTTATTTAAATATGTTTTAAACTGATTTTTAAATTTGCACATACAATTTTTTCTGAAAAAGTTACATGATCTTAAAAAATATAGCAAAACAAAAATTAAAATTCGAGTTCTCACAACTCACTGGATTTTTTATTTTAGCCCATCCATATATGTGTGTGTATGTATGTGTGTGTGTGTGAATATCAACGTTGTGGTACGATTTGTTGGGTAATCAAAGACAAATTAATAGAGCAGGTTGAATGATAGATTAAAATTACGCTTTCATTGAAGATGGAGTTCCCGATTGCTTACATACGTTGAACGCTGAATCGCCTTATATCTATACCATACCGAAACTAAGACATTCAAAATGTATAAGTGCAAACTAATCCCTACCTTATAATATAACATGTTTGACCCTAAACCTATTGTACAATAATAACTCTAAGACCCTCACATTAATATATTTAGTTTAACTTCTAATATTCTCTCTTAAACTAAATTTAATTCAAGAAAATCTTCAAGTTTCTTCTAGACTCAGATTGTCTTATGGTAATATTGGACCATCCCAAACAAGATTGGTTTCTTGTTCCTTTTCTTTTCCTAATATTTCCACTTGGTGCACTAGTGTGCAAAGTGACCACATTCATCACATCTGAAGCATCCGAAGTCGTTCTTGTCTCTTTTTACTCGACCCGGCCCTTACAGCTTTTATGTCCTCTTTTTTCTTCTGCCAAAGCCTCTTTTATGACTCCTACCATGACTTTTATCACCACGTCATTTTCAATTATGTCAACTTTTAGGATTATTATGTGATCTTGCCAGTAAGAGCTTACCCCTATATTACTGTCCTCTAGCTTATCTTGACTTTTGAGGCGTCTTTCAAGTTATTCTTCTTGCTACGGCTTTTTAAGATGGCATTTTTTTCAACCTCTGAATACTTCTCAGTAGATGTCACGATCATTAGAAACTTCTTTGGAACCGATTAAGCAATTTCATTACAAATTTTAAATGTAACGCCTCGCTTTTTGTAACTTTCTTATTTAGCAAGCTTGTCATGTATTTTGTTCTTGGAAACTTATATTCCCTTGTAATCACATTTACTTTCCAATCATTGTAATCCGAGGTTTTAATCATAATAAAACTTAGTCATTTTACATACATTATACATTGATTATACATACTTGTCATACATTTGTCTTTACACGTGCAAACTCAATACATTCGTCTCCTGCGCAAACTCGTACTTGCTTTACGTACAATCGGTCGTAAAAAAACTTGTTCTGATACTATTTATACGTACAAATACTTATATATACATTATTGATACTCAAAATATACTTGCATACACTTATACTATACTTTATCACACTTTAAATACCGAAAAACATGTTAAAATGCAAGTTTACGGCTTAAAATGACCTAAATACAAAGTTCGGGGACCAAAGTGGACTTTTTCAAAAAGTACTCTTTAGCGCCACGCGAGAGATGCAAGAGTATCTCCCTCGACATGCGACAGATGTCAATCCACAGCAGAACGCTGCCAACTCGCGGGTTAGTCCATTTTTGTCACCGTTTCCCCTCCAATCACTTTCTAACTCATTAAACTCAAACCCTAATCACCCTTATTATAAATAGGAGGCTCCATTCATCCATTTTTACTTTCCAAACTCATCTATAACTCCAAAAGACTCTCAAAATCTTTGGAATTTCAAGTTCAAGGCGATAACTTTCTAATTGCAAAAGTGAGTTTAAACTCACTTTTCTTCCATATTTCTTCATTCTTCTTCCTCTACAAAGCTTGGAACACCTTTAGGAGTGTTTCCACAGGTTTACCACTGTAAACCAAGGTGGAACATTACCATTTTGAAGTCCAAACTTTCTGTTTTTGAATAACACTTTGTTAAACATTTACAAACGATGTTTTTCTCTATCTAATCTTGTTCCTACTTGTTCTTGAACCTATCTAAGGTCATGAGACTTGTTGGAATTAGATTCTTATGAGTTTAAGAGGTGCAAACACCTCTAGACTTTCTGTTTTGATAGAGTTTAAACAACCTACAAGTGTGAAACCAATCAAGGATACCATGGTTCTTATGGCAAGGCTTGTTTTATGGTGCAAGATGTGAATACTTGGAAGCCTTGGCTATCCTAACTTCATTCCACCACCTCAATTGATGATTTACCTTGCTATCTCAAGTAGTTTGCTAGACCTAAAGTAACTTAACCTTGTCAAGCCTCTAACACTTAGTTAACTCTTTCCATGTCGGGAATGGCTCACCCGGGTTAAAGCTCACTTGACTACTTTGTACAGTAATTAGTTGTATATTTCCTTTCATTCATGACCATCCGAATCATCCTTGTAATGATTTGTGTATCAGTGAATCATACAATAAGGTTAATCCTCCATGCTTGACTTACATGACAATCTATGAATACTCTTGATGGACTTAGCTTAGAATTATTATGTAAACTATATAATATAAATATAAAATATATTTAACCGAACCCATGATAATCGGATGTTGTTACTTGTCATGGCAATAGGTTATATTATCTAAGTCTTGAACCTCTCATTATGATTCTAATGGGCAACTTGACCCAGGAAATCACATCAGCCCATACAGGATTTATAGTGTCAAAAACGGGTGTTTTAATACTAGATAATTACTTTGTGTATATATATTTTTGTACTTAAATTCTAGATTCTGAATTCAACCACTCCCTAAACCCTGAATGACCTTATACCTTCGATTCCCCATTTCAAATCTCATCACTCAAGGATAATCGGAAAGCTTTTGCAAAATTGTGAGTATGCATGACCCCTTTTTCTTCTACACTTTTGGGTGCAATATGTTATACTATTAAACACACGTAATTACTTATACTTTATGCAAACACAAACAATCCAATCGTAAATCCTTAAATACGTGATATATATGATTTGTATTCTTGGAACATTCTTATGTGATTTACTTATCATTAACTTTGTTTAAAGCCTCCCCTTGACATGTATAACATTATAGAAGTAACAGATCGTCGCATTTTTGAGGTCATGTTAAGTTAAGTCATACAAAAACAGTCTTATCGTTGCTACGATAAGATTACACTAGCGGTAATTAGAGGATTGACTTGTATACTTGCATGCCATGATACATTAATCTAGTTAACTATTTTTGTCATGTGGATTGTTCAAACTTTTCTTTGTATACATGCTAGTACTCAAACTTGTATGCTCGCCAATGCTTTTGTATTGAACTATACTTTAAAATGTATTTGCAGGATTTTGATGATGATGATGCACGGAACCTAGTAGGATGCCTAGAAACACCTTAAACTTTAATACTTGTTGTATTTTATTTTGATCCAAACTTGTCGTAATTTCAAACAATGTACTTGATGTTAGCAATGAAATAAAATTTGTTTATTAAATACTTGTCATATTAAGTGTTATGAAGTCTCGAGCAATCTATTTCGTCCCGCTCCGATGTTTCCGCCATCCTTTGGGGTGTGACAGATTGATATCAGAGTCATAACCATAGGGAATTAGGAAAATTGTCATGCCTTTGACCTAGTCTATAGTTAAGCATCATACTCGACCATACTTGATTTATGTGCTAAATTCTTGAAACATCTTTTGTGTGCTCATATATATTTTCCCTATTTTAAAATATATGCCTTCCCTAATGCAACTTTACACAATTATGTTAAAACACGGAAACACTCATATTATACAAACGAGACGACTTCACTAAAATAGGCTTAAAACCCACAATTTGGTGAACAACTCTCAATTTGCTTATTTGTTTTTGCACGAAACGTCGCCAGCAAGTTAGGAATAATTTGTAAAACCCCACCTCCTATCCAAAACGAACCGGCATCACTTGTATTCGCCCTTCACCTAATGAGAAGAATAAGAGTTGAACTTGGATAACAAAAAACTAAAATATTTCCGTAACCACTCCACCATTAACTCAATGTCTAAATCACGTTGTACTACTTATCAGGTTCAAAACGGAAATTTCTATATTATATTGAATTACGTTTTTCTTATTTTTTTAAACGCCCAACATGTGGGAAACAAAAATGGAAATATCTATATTATATTCAGTTACGTTTTTCTTATTTTTTTCTATATTATATCCAATTAAGTTTTTCTTATTTTCTTTAAACGCCTCACATCAACTAAGTGGTTTCATATCTTTTTATCTTCTCTTTATAAAATACCAAGCTATCCTACACATTTCTTACTTTTTTTTGTCTTCAAGCTCTCTCATATTCCTACAACATATAACAAATATGGTTCTTTATATAAAAAAAAGCTAGCGGATAGCAACCGCACTCTACTACGTATTCAAAATATAGATACAATGATGGTGTTCACATTTGTAACGTTCAGTTTTGATGGCTTATACATCTTGAAAAAAATAGAAATAGAAATCAAATAAATAATAATTATATCCCAAATAATCCCAAATAGAAAACATTTAAATTTGAAAAACAAAGCGACATGAAAGAAAAGAAACTCTCAAAAGAATTTAAAAACCTAAGGAAAAAAGATAATAAATGTTTAGGGACTACTATACAGTAGGTTTAAAGGCAACAGTGTAAATTATTAAACTTTAAGGGTGGAAAGGACACTTCCTAAATGGGGAGTGATAAACTTTTTTTTTACCCAATAATATCATGTCATGTCAAGTTACCACTCCACTCCCCATTTTGCACTCAATCACTAGGGGTGCTCAAACATTTGGGATGTTTGATTTTTTTTATATTTTTTATTTCTAGAAAATATGTTTCGACCACCGCGTACGGTGGTGCCATGGTGACGACGGTCTTTATGGATTCTGATCACCACCATAATCAAAACAACTACCGCCAACACAAAATTAACAAAAGAAAGCTATAAAACGAAAAGATATAAAATAATCAACTCAGATCTACAATCATCACGCAAATTAAAGAGGCTAAGACGCCGCCACGACTGCAACCAGAGTTGCCACGCCAAGCAGCAGGCAACCATCGTCGCCACAACAGATCTCAAATAAAGAACGGTGTATACGGTCCAAACAATCAACCACAACTAAAGAGAAACATGTCAGAGAGAGACGGCCACCGCGTACGGTGGTGCCATGGTGACGACGGTCTTTATGGATTCCGACCACCACCATAACCAAAACAACTACCGCCAACACAAAATTAACAAATAATCGACTCAGATCTACAATCATCATCATCTTCGCAAAACAAAGAGGCTAAGATGCCGCCACGGCTGCAACCGGAGTTGCTACGCCAAGCAGCAGGCAACCATCGTCGCCACAACAGATCTCAAATAAAGAATGGTGTATATGGTCCAAACAATCAACCACAACTAAAGAGAAACATGTCAGAGAGAGATGGCCACCGCGTACGATGGTGCCATGTTGACGATGGTCTTTATGGATTCCGACCACCACCATAACCAATACAACTACCGCCAACACAAAATTAACCAATAATCGACTCAGATCTACAATCATCATCATCGTCGCAAACACAAAAGGCTAAGACGCCGCCACGGCTGCAACCGGAGTTGCCACGCCAAGTAGCAGGCAACCATCGTCGCCACAACAGATCTCAAATAAGGGTGGTCGGGGTGTTAAAGAATGGGTATACGATCCAAACAACGGTCAAATAAACGTTTGGTGAGCGGCGACTAGAAACCGAAGTGGGGAGTCACCGAGCCGCGGGAAGGGGGTGGCGGCGATGTTCCCGCTCTGGGACTTAACTCAAAACACCCTCCTCCCCGAGAGCGCCCCTACCACCCTAACTGTCGTTAACGAAACAGTTCAAATATTTAAAAAAATATATATCCCTTTGAACTGTTGAACCCATCTGAATCCATCCTACTTTTTTTCTAGAATCGGTTGCGGTTAAAGTGACAAAGGGTTCATTTTTTCTAATGGTGTATAGTTAGGATGTCAATAACCAAGTTAGTAGTTAGTATTAAAATATTCCCTTGTCTAGATTTGAACTCAACACCTCCAAAAGAAGCAAAGTTACTCACCTCTCTCTTAATCACTAGGCCAAGAGATGATTGGTTGACAAAAGTATCAATTGATTTTAGAGATGCATGATAGTTTAGGAATAAAAATAAGTAAACAAATGTCCACTCTAACTTTTCTTCGAGATTTATATCTATAAAACGATCATATGGCCTTTTAGTTTGAGATTTATCATGTAGAAATCTTTCATAAATTATTAAACACAATACACTACATGTTGTAAATTATGGTTAGCAAATTTAGTTATGATACACCCAAAATACATGACGTCTACATCACCATAAATTGTATTATGAAAGTCGCAATTTAAATTATGAAGTTACATGATGTGTCTATATATCCAGTTAAAAGTTTCTTTCAACTTTTGTCTTTCAACAGAACTCATTATTACCATTATTTTAGTTGCAACGTTCCATTAAATATAGTGACTACTTGAGGGCCTTTGTTCTAGTGTATATGAAGGTATTGTATGAATGTGTCACTCAGTGGTAAGGGTTCATGTTTACGTGATGAATAAAAAAAATACAGATTTAGGAATGAATTTAGAGGAAGTAGTAGCTATTGTTGAAAATTAATCATAAAACATATAATTTGAAAGATGAATGGCTAAAGTGAATGTTTTGATTTAATTTGATTTCAAGAAGGTTTCTAATTCCAAGTTTGTAGAGTTATAATTATGGTACGACTAGAATTAATATTAGGATTAGTTTGCATGTTTATATAGTATTTGAATGTCTATAAGATAGAAGTTTGAGTTTGAGTAGGTTTAGAAAGTTATTTAGCATATATATATATATATATATATATATATATATAGATTGTTAGGGTTATGTATTTTAGTAGAGTCAAGAATTATAATAAACACAAAGAGTCGATCTTGGTTAAGATCAAATTTTGTGTTTGTGTTCTTGGGTCTGATTACCAACAATTGGTATCAGAGCTTAGGCTCTCAAACCATAGTATGAAGTTTTGAGAAGGAAGTAGGTGATTCAAAGAAGGTTTTTTTCCGGATCAAGAAGGTGATTGGTTAAAGTAGGTAGTCAAGAAGGTAGTAGGAAAGAAGGTAAATCAAGAACGATCTTTGGAAGGAAGGTTGTCAGGTTCGTTTCTTGAAAGTAAGTAAAGAAGATAGAAGGTAAAAAAAGGTTGAAGATAAAGAAGGTAGAAGGAAAAAGACTTTTAAACATAGAAGGTAAAGAAGGGAGGAAAAAAAAGAAGGTTGAAAAATAATGGCAGAACCAAACCTAGAGTCGGGTTTTAGGATTAAGAGGGAATGTTGGAAGTTAATCCTAAAACATATAAATTGAGAGATGAAGGGCTAAAGTGAATGTTTTGATTTAATTTGTTTTCAAGAATGTTTCTAATTCCAAGTTTATAGGGTTATAATTATGGTAGGACTATAATTAATATTAGGATTAGTGTGCATGTTTATCTAGTATTTGAATGTATAGAAGATAGAAGTTTGAGTAGGTTTAGGAAGTTATTTAATATATATATATATATATATATATATATATATATATAGATTGTTAGGTTTATGTATTTTAGTAGAGTCAAGAGTTGTAATAAACAGAAAAAGTCGATCTTGGTTGAGATTAAATTTTGTGTTTGTGTTCTTAGGCCTAATTGCTAAGAGCTATTGTAAAAAAATCTAATATACTAATACATGATTTGCCTAAAATGTCATAATATAGGAGAGAAAGAGATGAAATTAAGATTGATATAAGATTATATATAAGAAGATGAGATCGAATCATGTATAAGAGGGACTTTTCATGCGAAGTGTAAGAGAAAATTTGGGCTAGACAAGTGTGGCCTTTTCAGTTTAGGAGGGACATATATGATGATCTTTTCACCCTTGAACTAGTCATTCCTTTAATTTTCAAACAGCTATAAATTTTTCATATGATAATACTTTTAGAAAAAAAAACTACACCATTAAAGCATTTCATTTTCTTTAATTTGAGCAGACTATTGCTATTTTGTTTTTATGCTATTATGTGATTAGATTTGTAATATAAGTTGTTACGTGATTATAAATGTAGTGTTACATTGAACATTTATTACTGTTTTGCTCACATAGTACGTGATCATTACATTGAGCATTTGTTACTGCTTTGCACACATGGTACATGATTATTATATTTAGTATTTGTTATTACTTTTGCACACATGGTACGTGATTAGGTATAGATTTGAGTATCTGGTACGTGATTTAGGTATTCATTGATCATTTTGGTATGTGATTATAGATGCAGTGTTATGTTGAGAACTTTTTTCCGCTTGCACATATGGTGCATGATTTAGGTATTCGTTGATAATGTTCAGGTACGTGATTAGGTACCAGAATATAATTACGTAACCTTATAGCTTGTAAAACAAAACGAAAAAGAAATCCATAGCATTAATATATGCAAATTAAAGAGAATTATATGTTCGTTAATACGGTGTAATTTTTTTCAATTATTATCGTATGAAAAAAAGTTATAGCTGTTTGAAAAATCATAGAGGAAGTGAGTTTATGAGTCAATAATATTGTATTTTCCTATTTTAACCATTTCCCCCAATTGTTTTCTTTGTTTTTAGTTACATGAATTCTAATTTGGGGACTTAATCTTAACAATTTAATTATTTGATAAAAAGTCATGTTCTCTCCTACATTTTGCAGGTTGCAAAAGTCGCTAGGCGCTCCCTAGTCGGTCGACCGGGGAGTTGAGAGTACTCAGCCTAGGCGGAGAGTATTCGAGTAGTACTCGGACATGTTAAATTATAAAGAAATTAGTTTTTGGAAATTAAATATACGCTAAATAACATAAATTTACTATATTTATAACAAAATACGTGAAAATTATATTCATTCTTTAATATGGTTGGCATAGAAATTATATTTTATTTTTTTGAAATCAAACTCGGCTTGATTTGACCTACTAGATCCGATTTTGGCCGAGGTTGACCGCTTTTGATCGATTCCGAGTAATTAGGCAGAGTTGAAGAACATCGTCTCAGCATCTACCTTGTAGCGACTACTCGAAGAGTATTCGGCCTTGAAGACCTTATTTTACAACCATAATACACCTAATAAAGAATTTGATGTTTCAAATCAGTAAGGTTGTTTGTGATTTTGACAAATTTTGAGCTTTTGATGATTGTAAGTTGAAAAAATGAAGATCAAGCATCCATAGTTCATTAGTTCCTCAACATCCACTTTATGCTTCGGATGCTATTGATAATGAAAGTCAGTCCAATAATTGGCTCCATAAATTAGAATTATTAATGGGGGCCCAAAAGAACTGTGGGCCTAAAGAAGTTGCTTTAGCTCTAAGTCCATTGGGCTTAAAAGTTTGTATTTGCTAAATTTTTAATATTGAAGTATATATCAAAATCCAAAGAAACCTATATTTAATGACAAATTACTAATAATCCAGAATCAAGATTACAAAAAAAAAAGGAAATTATAGATTAGCTCAGAAACATCCAAGAGTAACTTGTTCTAATGTCAAATCGACAATTATTATGGTCACATATTTGTGATCTTATTTAAACAAGATCAATGGCTAAGAAAAACAAATTTAAGGAGCACAATTAACTTGAGATTCATTTAACCTTAAAGTCGTTTTCATGTTTTTGCCTTTTTAAGTTTTTGAACCACTTCAATTTCTTGTTCTGGTTTGACTAGTGAACCAGACTACTTCGTCTTCTTGCTCAATGTCGGTTAGACTTCTTTTGCGGGGTTCAATCCATTTGTTTTCAGAAAAGAAACTTTTTGAACCAAAGTGCTGACTTTTTGGGGTACCTATGGAGATTGTTCTTGAAATCAACATAGTTCATACCGAACCGAAGAGAATACCCTGAACCCCATTCATAGCTATCCGTGAATGACCACATAAAGTACCCCATAACCAACGGCTTCGTCCTTTCAAAATTGAGTAAACTAGTTATTATGACTCTGTATTAACATGTTTTTTTCTTTTATAATGAAATTATGATTTGATGATAAAATAAACCAACTACACTAAATGAATTAACACTAACGTATTATTAGCCCTTCTGATGGCCTCAAGATGCCATTTGATGTATTTGAGTCGAAATGCATCATCTCGAGCTTGTTCATAATTAGTTTTTTGGTTATCGTTCTGCTGAGGAGCTCCTGTCACAAGGTATCAAGAATACCATCGTTAATGAATTTTAAACTACAGAGGAGGATTGATGAAGCCTGAAATCATAAGAAATTTATGAATTTCTTTTACCATTCTCAGTTACTATGATATGTTTTTCAAGTTTGTACGTGTTCTTAATGTGTTCCAAGAGAAGAAAGAGCTCATTGGCACAAAGACACACCCATGATCCTTTAAAAGCCTGCAAATTAAGTCGTGTTAGACTTGGTTAAGTAATCCAAATCTGAATTTATGTTTCTTTTGTTAACTTCAAGTACTAAAGTTTTTGATCTTACTGGTTCTCCTATATCGTTTCCCTTGGGATCAGTTCCTAAACTATGAGAAAAATATGAATTCAGATTATGAAAAACACGAATCTTTAGCATCATATGTAATTGTTCCACAAATCGTAAGCATAGGCAGCGGCGACTCGACTGTACAAAAATAAGCTGAAACGTGTGGGCTTCATATTTATGCGGCCCCCAAGTTTTATGTCTAAATCCACCAAGACCTACCCAAAATCTAAATTATGTGAGTGTGTGTAGCGCTGCAAATGAACCAAGCGTTTGTCGAACAGTTCGTGAACCGTTCTGCGGAAAGTTCGTTTGTATTCGTTCGTTTATTAAACAAACGAACATGAACAGAGGCCGTATTCGTTCATTTATGTTCGTGAACGTTCGGTAACGTGTTCATTTGTGTTCGATAGTTGATTAGTGTTTTTAAATCTATATTTTATTTAAATACTTCAAAATTCCGACAAAGAAGTGTCAGTGTATTATATATTGTGTTTATGAACGCTTGTTAGTGTTTGTTTGTTTCCATTTGTGTTCATGAACATTAGTTTGTGCTCATTTGTGTTGATCAACGTTCGATTTTGTTCTTTGCCTAAAATTAACAAACAAACACAAACCAACGCGAACAAGTTCATTTCGTTTGTTAACGAACACGAACAAGTTCATAAACTTGTTCGGTAAGTATTCATGAACAGACAGATATACTTCTTAACAAACAAACACGAACAATATTTGTTTGCAGCCCTAAGTGTGTGCCTTTTAGAAATCATATACCCATAGTGTATGTTATCATATTTCCATGTGATCCTAAGTAAAAAAAACGTCTTCTTTTACAAAAATAGCCTCAATTTTTAGAAGATTGTAGGACCCAAAAGTGGTGGGGCCGAGTTTGTGTAAAGGGGATAATGATTTTGAAAAAGAAATGTTGTGATGCTTTTAGTTTTTTTTTTTCACCTGATGCTTTATAGTGACAATCATCAAGAAATCCTTCAGAAAGACTAGAAGAATTGTGGATTTGAGCGTAGTTTGCAGTGTAGTAGTTTAATCCCAGAAAATCATATGATTGTACCAACTTGTTTTTCTGGTCGTCGGTGAATACAGGCAAATAAGGACCTTGCGGGTGATGACGTGATGGAGTAGTGGCGAACTTTGGTATGCTTTTCGGCCAATTACCGCTTGTTAGTGGCTCCAAAAACCTGAAATGTGAGCATCATAACATACCTTAGTTAACTTTAACAAACAAATCATTACAAAATTAAGTTCATTATTTGAAAATTTTATTTTGTTACCATCCAAGCATAAAGTCATATGCATACTCGACAGCTTTGACATCATCTTTGTTACCATTACCGTGAAAAGGCTTGAAAAAGCTGGTGTCAAGAGTGATTCCCACTTTACCTTTTTGAGCATCCTAAAAAATAATATGCTTTTATGTAATTAGTCACCCACACCATATATAGTTATATACATAGGTAAAGTGTTATTATTAAACTTGTATACCTTGAAATCTTCTTCATACTTTCTATAAGCAGCTGCATGACAGTTGAGTAGATTGTATATTACAGTATACGGCTCGGTTTCATTGTCACCTTGTTGGTTCTTTCCACCCCTACCGGGTGCATAATTACCTACTACATAACCACCATAGATGATTCTGTATGGCTCATTTATCGTCACCCAATTCTTCACCCGATCACCAAACTCCCAAAAGCATATTTCCGCGTAATTCACAAAGTCGTCACTAAGTTAAAAACAAATTAATCATATAGGGGAGGATTAACAAAATAAATCATTTGTTTTTTCATTGTGAAAATATAAGCAAATGGTTAAAATGCATTGTTTCTTTATAGTATCTAAGTTCAGAAAAAGAAGAATATATGAACAAATGTCATTGATTTACTGAACCTACACATATGTAAGCTATGTTTGCGCCTTTGATGGATACATAAGATGAAATTTTCAGCAATCAATCAATCTTCCTTGCTAAGATATTCAAAGATATTAAGGTGGAGGGATTCTGGAACTATTAATAAAATATTTCGCAATCCATAATGTGTATGTTTGCCTAAGATTGATTTATAGAACTTACACAAATATAAGTTATATTTGTGCCTTTGACGGATGCATAACGGTAAAATTTTCGACAATCAATCAATCTTGGTTGCTAAGATATGTAATGGGCTTTGTTTTTTTTTTATTTCAGTCCAGTAAAATAATGGGCTCTGGCCCTCGTGATGTTTGAGTCTGCACGTTTTATTTGTGTTTGTTTTCTGTTAGGTTTTGATAGAGTCTACATGGTTGTCCTGGTTTGTAGGAGATCATGGCTAAGTTAGTGGTGAACATTATGAGTCTGTTAAGATTGTTTATGTTTCCCAGCTATATATATAGCTGCAGTTGTTGATGAATAAAAGACCAAAAATTTTGAGTGATTCAAAATTTGATATACACTTTTACAAGATATTCAAAGATATTAAGGTAAACGGTTTTTGGAACTATTAATAAAATATTTCGCCGTCCTGCCTAACAGTTTACCAAAGAAGAGTACATGGAGAGCCTCCAACAGACTGGAACTGATCCATACTGATCTTTGTGGGCCAATCAAACCTGAGTCACCAAGTGGAAAGAGGTATGTGATGGTTTTAATTGATGATTTTACTAGGAAAGGTTGGGTATATTTCTTAGCAAAGAAAGCTGAGAGTTTTGAGATTTTTAAAAGATTTAAATGCATGGTTGAAAATGAAACTGGTTTAACCATAAAGGGTATGAGAAGTGACCGTGGAGGTGAGTTTACCTCAAAACAGTTCAATGATTTTTGTGAAAGTCATGGAATTAAAAGGCAACTTACCTCTGCATACACTTCACAACAAAATGGAGTGGCAGAGCGACGTAATAGAACTTTGATGAATATGGTGAGGTGTTTATTGATCGAAAAGGGCATGCCAAATTACTTTTGGTCTGCAGTAGCAAATTGGGGCTGCCATATATTAAACAGGTGTGCAACCACTTCTGTTGAAGATATGGTCCCAGAAGAAAAATGGTCTGGGAATAAACCAAATGTTGATTACTTTAGGGTGTTTGGGTGCATAGGATATGTCTTGATTCCATCACAACTAAGGACTAAGTTAGACAACAAAAGTATCAAATGTGTCTTCTTAGGAATTAGTAAGGAGTCAAAAGCATATAGGATGTACAACCCTATTAAAAAAATCATCATAAGTAAAGATGTGCTGTTTGCTGAAAATGAACCTTGGTAATGGGGACAAGAAGTGGAGAAAAATGAGTTGTCTATTCCTGA
The DNA here is from genome assembly GCA_947069175.1 of Scalesia atractyloides. Classification (NCBI taxonomy): domain Eukaryota; kingdom Viridiplantae; phylum Streptophyta; class Magnoliopsida; order Asterales; family Asteraceae; genus Scalesia; species Scalesia atractyloides. The sequence goes on from CAMTDV010000008.1 coordinate 98,041,428, forward strand.
TGGTGACTTATCAGATGACTTGGAAAGAGAACATGGGGACACTCAAGGTGATGTTAATGAACCCAACCTCACTCACGGTCAAAGCAATGATTCAGAAGGTACAACTGGTGAAGAAAATTGTACAGGTGCACCTAATACATCTCAACAACCTATCAATTGACAACCTATTTCACATCAAGAAAACCATGCTTCTCAAAGAAATAGGGCAGAATCAACTACAAGAAATGTGCAAGCTCCTGGATGGTTAAGAGATTATGTTAGTGGGGAAGGACTTTCAGAAGATGAAGTTGATCTTGCCATGTTTAGTGCACTTGATGACCCTACAACATTTGAAGATGTAGTTAAAGAAATGAAGTGGGTAAAGGCGATGGAGAGTGAGATGCAGTCCATCATGAAGAATGATACGTGGGAATTGGTTGAACCACCAAAAGGGGTAAAGCCTATTGGTGTTAAGTGGTTATTCAAGACAAAGTTGAATGAAAGAGGAGAAATTGATAAGTACAAGGCCAGATTGGTAGTGAAGGGGTATGCTCAAAGAAAGGGCATAGACTATGACGAGATCTATGCACCTGATGCACGTTGGGATACAGTTCGAAGCATATTAGCCATGGCAGCCCAGAAAGGTTGGGTCATCTATCAACTAAATGTTAAATGTGCGTTTCTGAATGGAGAGCTGAAAGAAACTGTTTTCATAAACCAACCACAAGGCTTCATCAAGAAAGGGGAAGAGCGTAAAGTGTGTAAACTGAAGAGGGCATTATACGGGTTGAAACAAGCACCTCGAGCTTGGTTCAACTGAATTGAGGGGTATTTTCTAAAGGTGGGTTTTGTCAAAAGCTACTATGATCACACACTCTTTATCAAAAGGTTGGCTGAGGGAGTGGTGATTGTTAGCATCTACGTTGATGATCTGATCTACACCGGAAGCAATGAAGCTATGTGTGAAGAATTTAAAAACGCCATGATGCAAGAGTTCGAGATGACTAACCTGGGTAAAATGAAATACTTTCTTGGTATAGAAGTGAATCAAGGGAAAGATGGTATTAGCATATGTCAAAAGAAATATGCAAAAGATGTACTAGAACGATTTCATATGTGGGAAAGTAATGGAGTTAAGAATCCAATTGTGCCTGGGACAGTTGTAACCAAGGCAGGTGCGGGAAAAAAGGTGAACGAAAGCGAATATAAGAGTCTGGTGGGAAGCCTAATGTATCTCACTGTCACAAGGCCAGATTTAATGTATTCGGTAAGTTTTATTTCCAGATTCATGTCGGAGCCATATGAGGAACATCTGATGCTAGCAAAGAGAATATTGAGGTACGTTAAAGAAACCTTTAATTTTGGGTTATTTTATGATGGCACGAAGGGGAACAGGCTGCATGTATTCACAGACAGTGATTATGCAAGAGACGTAGAAGATAGAAAATGTACTTCAGGTTATGCATGTATTCTGAGTCATGCGGCTATATGTTAGTTCAAAGAAACAAGAGATTGTCACCCTTTCATCTACAGAAGCAGAATATGTGGCATCAACTATATGTGCTTGTCATTGCATGTGGCTTAAGGGTTTATTAGAAGACATAAGTGGTGAACCTATGGGTACAATTGACATACAATGTGATAATAACTCTACTATTAAGCTCTCAAAGAATCCGGTGATGCATAGAAGAACTAAACACATTGATGTACGATTTCACTACTTGCGGGATTTGGTGAATGATGGCAAGGTGCAGTTGAAGTTTTGTTCCACCTCTGATCAGATAGCAGACCTAATGACCAAACCAGTGAAGCTTGAAGTGTTTGAGAAAATGAGGAGGATGCTGGGAGTTCGTGAGATCAACATGTAAACTGAAGTGTGTGTGCCCATCTTCAGTTTAGGGAAGGATATGTAATGGGCTTTGGTTTTTTTTTTATTTCAGTCCAGTAAAATAATGGGCTCTGGCCCTGGTGATGTTTGAGTCTGCACGTTTTATTTGTGTTTGTTTTCTGTTAGGTTTTGATAGAGTCTACATGGTTGTACTGGTTTGTAGGAGATCATGGCTAAGTTAGTGGTGAACATTACGAGTCTGTTAAGATTGTTTATGTTTCTCAGCTATATATATAGCTGCAGTTGTTGATGAATAAAAGACCAGAAATTTTGAGTGATTCAAAATTTGATATACACTTTTACAAGATATTCAAAGATATTAAGGTAAACGGTTTTTGGAACTATTAATAAAATATTTCTCCGTCCTGCCTAAGATTGATACACAAATAAACAATAAACACTCACACAATTTTAGAGCTTAAGAAACCCATATATTCTTCTTCCAATGCATTTGGAAGATCCCAGTGGTAAAGAGTGACAAATGGCTCAATGTCATTGGCTTTTAACTCACCAATTAACTTGCTGTAGTAATTGATGCCTTCCAAGTTTTTGCCCATACTTACTTTTCCACCTGTTCAAACCAAAGTATTTAAACAATTTTTTAATGACAGATGCTCCAAAGGAGAAGAACAAGCTATTAAACCGTAAACCCTTTCCTCAAGTTTGAATCTTTCTAAATGACGCTATTTACAGAATTTACATTTAGCAAGGATTAAACCTAGAATCTTCTCAAGAGAAAACTACTTAGTAGAAAATCCCTAATTAACCAGGCTATATTATATTGACTTTTAAACAATTTTGTTAATTAAGGTGGGGTTGACGACTTAACATGATTGAGAAAGTAGATAAGATTATTAAAACTTCCGTTATTCACTATTCTGTAATATTCACTATTCTGTAATATGATTTAAAAATGACCCGGTTCACATAAGTTGGTTTGGCCAAAATCTTTTAATATCTAACAACTAAAACTTTCATTATCAATATTTTTGTAATTTGATTTAAAAATTAGTTAAGTTAAATGACCGTCGTCAAGGCCAAAATCTTAATATCTAACAGATAAGACTTTCATTATTTATTATTCAATATTCTGTAATTTGATTTAAGAATGGCCTGGTTCACATAAGTCGACTCGACCAAAATCTTTTAATATCCAACAAAATAATCAACATGTGTAAGTCTTGTTACATATTATATATCTACATATAAAAAAGGAGACAGGTGGTGCTTGCCAACATACATTTGTCAACTTTATTTGTTTTTTTTTCTTTTTTTTTATAAAGATGGATCAACTAATTTAATTAGCTACATATATAATTTATTTAATATTAGTTTATTAGTTTCACCTGGTAATATCCTGGACCAGGAAATCGAGAATCTATAATTCTTTACACCCATTTTCTTCAACAATTGAACATCTTCCTGATAAGTTTCCAAAAGAGACAAATGTACTATAAGAATCAATATGAAACATCCAATATTTCTTCATATGGACCACACAACTTACCTGCATTCTATGATAACTATCAATAGTGACACATGCATTTGAACCATCAACAATGTTTTTCTGCAATCAATGTTTGCAACCACTTGATATGTTAAATAATTCGTCATGTAACACTGACATGGACAGATCTCACTGCTAGAAAACTGGGAAATCTGACCACTTTTAGCTACAAATTTTGTTTTACGACCGATCACAGTTATCCAGTTTTCAAGTAATGCGATATAAAAATATACGTACCAGGGTGTCTTAGAGCATGACAATCCCAAATATTTAATCCTTTACCGTCTGCATTCCAAGCACCTTCAATCTAGAACACCAAAACTAAAAACTTTAGGTCTTGTTTAACAATGAAGTCAACATGTTAAAACATTATCTAGGTTGCTAATAAAATCCTTTTGTTAATTGTTACAATATGCATGAATGTTGCTTAGATTATCTAATACTTACTTGATAAGAAGATGTTCCTACTCCAAACATGAAATCAGAAGGAAAGTCATGACGTTTGATATTGGGATCATGGTCATAATCAGGATAAACGGAAATCTTTTCTTCCTCCATTATGAATCAAACAAGTCTTCTAGAGAAAATGTAAAACCAGTTTGGTGAGAATTTGCATTATATGGTCCGATATTTATAGCCACCCATGTTTGAGATTACAATATCTTTTCAACCTTATAAAAGAGCACGAGGACTAAATTATTAGAAGTTTCAAAAACAAAAGAAGACTATTCAATGCATCTAGTAATTTATTTTCTAAGTAGCTATACAAAAAAAGGCCAAAAGGGAAAAGAGACAAACTATATAATCCTAAATTTATTTACTTTAAGATACCATTATATATTATATCTAGTATCTAATTATGTGTTCTACTTCTATTACCTAATAAATTAATACAAAGATTGATACATGTTACTACCATATTTCACCCTATATGTTCCATCCTAATTTCTCCATTGCACTAAATAAGAAATGTTTCATATAAACGGAGAAAGTAATTTAATGATATTTTAATATTATTAATTTCTTTTTTATTCATTTGTTACATAATAAATTAACATTAATTACGAAAATATTTTATTCATCATATAAAGTCATTAACTTAGATTATAATTTTATAATAACTAAATATTAATGAAATCCGTATAACAATAATTTATAAGAATAATATATTTAATTTTTGACATAACAATAAAATTATATTTATATAGTTTAAATAAAAGTTATATATAAAAGATATAAAATAATAAAAATAATATTATTTATATACATTATTATATACAATGTAATACGTAATCTCAGAGTCACATGAATAATATATATATATATATATATATATATATATATATATATATATATTTGTGTATTGCATATACACTAATAAACACAGACCGATTTTTATGATAAGTTCAAGTTAGTTGAATTAACTATTATGGTGATAAAAATAAATCAGTTGTATAAGTTTTTTGACAGTTCATATCGTTTCCATTGTACAACAGCATCTAATACACCATCTATAACCTAGTTTTTATATGTATCATTTCCATGGTGTCCAAATTAGTTTTTTTATTATTTTTTATTATTATTATTTCATGAGTTGTTAATTTATATGTTATTTTTCATTTTTGTATCTTTATTATGATGTTACTATGAATAATTTTGAGCTTATTTTAGTTTTCTTATCTAACTTTTGAAATAGAGTGTTTCATGAAATTCTGAGTATACGTTCTAATGTATCTATTTTCATCAACATCACCATAAAAGTTTCTTTTGGAAGTGTGTTGTGAGTAGTCATGTGTTATTAAATATAACTCATCGTTTAGTATATTTATTTGTATAAAATAACGTCGTTTACCCTTTTCGTTATGACGTGCTTATTATTATATACAATTACATAAAGATTTTGCTCAAATTCGAACATGTCATATTAAACTGAATATTTTTATGGTTCTTATTTTAACTTGCTTTTCAATAAAGGTTTTGTTCAAAATCGAAGGGTAAAATATAAATGAACTTTATGCTCTTTACCGTGACGAATCAACCTGATACCATCCGCACAAGATATTCTTTTTTTATGGTTTTCTCCGCATTTCTACGTTAGGACAAACCGAATCGATTCGGACAGAATAACACCGGTGACGGTATGGAGTTATCTGATACTAGTATTCGTTTTTAGGATTATCGATTACTGTAAAACACGTGTCGATATCCTGTTGGACATATCGCTTTCAGTTGCTATACCGAATGCTGGTACCATATCATTATTGTAACGAACCGAACCGATACCAATTGAATGCTCGGCTTAACGCGTTAGAAGCTCTACTATATATATAATATATATATATATATATGGTGGGAGTTGGCTACAAAGTCCATTTTTCTACAAAGTGTAAAAAGTTATAAAACACCATAATGTCAACCATAAAACACACTCAAAACCCACAAATAACAAAGTGAATATTACTAAAATGCCATATTTGTGGGTTTTGTCTTGTGTTTTGGATGATTAGGCTTTGATTATCGAATAAGTAACATTAGTATGTGTTATATTAATTGTCATGTTGTGTTTTTTATTCATAGTTCTACAATAGTGTGTTTGAAGTTTTTATGGACAGTTAGGGTTTGAATATTGTGTTTTAATGATCTTCACTATATTATTTGTGGGTTTCGAGTGTGTTTTATGACTGAAATTGCGGTGTTTTATCACTTTGTATACGTATATATATACGTATATATATATATGTATATATATATACGTATATATATGTATATATATATATATATGTTTATGTATATGTGTGTGTATATATATATATTATATATATATATGTATATATATATACATATATATGTAAAATGGTGAAGTTTATGAGAATATGAGAAATATTATAGAGATGACATGTGATATTATTTAATTTTATGGATTAAGGGTAATAAATTAATTAACTTTAAAAACCAATTAAATTATAAAATAGATTGTAACCGCTTTAGAAGTTATTTTAGTAGATAAATTTCCAAAAATTATTGTAACTGCTTCAGAAGTTATTTTGAACGTATAAAACACCATATATATTCTAAAAACACCAAGACTTGACTCATAATACAGTCATAGTGTTTTAACAATTGGAATGATTGTATTTCTATTCAAGTCATGGTGTTTGAGCAACAACTGGGGATGATTGTATTGCTATTCCAGATCTTAAAACACCATGACTTGAATAGTAATACAATCATTCCAGATGTTAAAACACCATGCCTTGAATCACAATATAATGTTTTCGGATGTTTAAATTACCGTGTCTTGAATCACGATACAATTAAAACACAATTGTATGAACATAGACAAAACACTATGGACTAAAAAATCCGACCGAAACGTAATTTTTTCTTCTATGAATAGCAATATGATACTCATATTAATGATAAAAAACGATATTTACAATTTGTCATTATAATTACAACAAATAGATTCTAGAATCCAATGGTGTAGATTCATTCTTACACTTCTCACAAAATACATATTTTTTACAATAACCCCTATAATCAATTTAATTCAAAATAGGTATTTTAGTCATTTTCTCTCAATGTCACATCCCCTCTCTGATCTTTAAAATATATCACATCATCATTTATATATCTGACATAACAATATCTCTCTCCTTTAGTCTTTTTATACTTCTTGTATTTAAAATGCAAGCTATATTTGTCTTATATGTTTATTAGAAAATACAAAATTATTAAAACTGATATCTATTTCGTTTTGCTCTATTTTCCCTAATTAATTCTGACAAAATGTACTTTATAAAATGCAAACTATATTTGTCTTACATGTTTAATGAGAATTTCCATTTCATTCGTTAATGTTTGATGACTTTGCACTACAACTTTTTAAAAATACATTCGACAAAGTGCGTAAAAAAGCTTTGACAACGTATGTAAAAAAGTTTTGACAACGTGCGTAAAAAAAAAGTTTCGACAACGTACGTAAAAAAAAGTTTGACAATATGGGTAAACATTTACAAGAACTGAGTATGAGAACACCACTATGTAAAAAAAGTAAATAGATAAATGTTTTGACAACGTGCGTAGATTTTTCTTTATGCCCCTGATTGCCGACCTGAGCTCCTCTAAACGTCACGCGTAAAACCTAATTTTCAAACCTATGTAAAAAATGGAAGGCGTAAAAATAGTTTTTACGTACGTTTGAAAATGTTTTTAGGTAAGTTGTCGAATGTAAAATATTTTTTTTTCGCATGGTGTCGAATGAAAAAAAAAGTTTTTTATACCTCTGATCCTCGGTCCGAGCTTCTCCAAACGTCACGCGTAAATATATTTTTCAGACGTATGTAAAAATGGCACTCGTAAATGTTTAGTTTTTACATAGTTTAAAAAATTGTTTCTCGTACATTGTCGAATGTAAAAAAATCGCACATGGTGTCGAATGTTAAAAATGTTTTTTTATTACACTCGATAAAAATATGTTTTTTACGCCCCTGATCGTCGGCCCGAGCTCCTCTAAACGTTTGTGAAATGTAAACGCTCTGTTTTTTTCTTTGATGTTCGTAGGTTTTGGGGCTTTTACACTCAAATAACAAGGATAACGAACAAAAATGAAGATCACAAAGACGTTTTCTTATTATACGTGTAGTGGAAATTTTTGTATAAATAATCATGTGTTATAATTAATTTTTTTTAAATAGATAAACGTAATTAATGTTGACATGGAGAGTGATATAGCCAATGATGTTTGATTGTACTATTTATTATTTTTTTAATCAATAAAATCACTACAAGAAAAATCAAACTTAAAAAATTCAATCTCAACCACTCATACATGAGAGATCTAGGCTGGATAATGGTTCATACTCTTCTCTCACACACACACACACATATATATATATATATGATTAGGATCATATGAGAAGCACTATGCTAATTGAGAAATTTGAGAAGCATTCTGGACCACATATTTTCCCTAAGCTTTTAGTAATACAAACATATGTATAGTTTAAAATTGACTATATACATATGTGTATATTGTCAAATCTATAGTCAATTTTCAGCTATAGATATATGTATGTAACAAAAAGCTTAAGGAAAATATGTGGTCCAGAATGATTCTCATGTTTCTCAAATAGTGTGAACTTCTCTTAGGATCCCTATCCTATATATATTAAATTTATTATTAGATGAGTAGTGTTATGGTTTCTTTTAAGTTTCATTTCCACTCATTATACTATAAGTAATATACACCTTTTTCCTTGTAATTTTTAATAATTTTTTTTCTAATAACTTGTGTTCTCAACATTCGAGCATTTAATATGTTGGAAACGAAATTTTATTCAATATAAAGCATTTTTGGCACCCTAAGTTACAACCGATACCGACATTATTACGGGTATCAGATTCGTTTTATGATCTTCATTCATTATAAATACGTGTTTATATCCTTTTGGGCATATAACGATTTTATTACATTTATAATTTAATATAGTTCAATGAAGAATCAATTCTTTTTTTAAGTTTCATTTTCACCCTCATACTCTAAATTATATATATATATATATATATAACCCATTATATTATACTTATAATATTTAGTTTTTTTCTCCAATAACTTGTTTTCTCTAAGTCATCTAAAGTAAAAAAAATAATAAATACATAGTTGTATTCATTTTTTTTTCTAATCATTCTACATAAATTTTGTTTTTTTTAATTATTCTACACAAATTTTATTGAAAATGAAGTTTTATTTAGAATAGAGATTTTTTTTTGGCATGGATGTTTGTTCCCAATTGATACCAACACAGTATTTGGTGTCCGTATTAGAAAAAAAAAATTCAAATTGATTGGTTTTTAAGTTTTCTATGGGTTTTTACGACTCACGTGAGTTTTCAAACTATATTTAATATATACATACACACAAACAAACATAGATCTACCATCATGTTTTTAATGACCGACAAAAGCCCGATCACCCGGGTAAACCCAATGGCAAAAGACCACCCATGCCCGTAACTATAGATGACGCTGGTGACCCGTCCTGCTACCATTCTAGAGGAAACCCTCCGCTCGAAGGGTCACTTTGGTAAAACCTCTGGTTGTCCCTAGAGCAATTTTCCTCTAGACGAAACTCGAACCCATAACCTTCGATTTGAAAGTTAATAGGGCTGCCAATGCGTCAGAAGCTCATCGGCATATCTACCAACATGTTATTAGAGGCATGAAGAGTAAAATGGTGACCACTTAGGTGTTACCAAGTGGTAGGCTAAGTTCGTGTTTTCCATTTTATCTTTTTACAGTTTTTATGTAGCGAGATAGTTTGTTTAAACAAACTTATGGCTTGAGCGTTTGGTATGTAGGAAGAAGAGGCGTAATAGAATAAACTATTGTGAGAGAATGAAAAAAAATGTGTTTGGTTAATCAAGGTAATGGAATCACCCATTACATAAAGCATTTCATTCTCCAAATTCATTCTATCCACCTCTCTTATTTTTTTCATTCAATTCCTTCTCACCTTTTATCATCAACACCCCCAACCACCACCTTCATCACCCGCCACCACCACCACCGTCACCCTCCGTCCCTGGCCACCATCGCCACCATGACCACCGCCACCCACCGCCGCCGACCACTATCACTACCCACCACCAACATCGACCACCACCACTGCCGTCGCCACCCACCACCTTCATCGCCACCCGCCATCGCCGGCCACCGCAACCCCCGACCATTGTCGCCGCCACCTATCCATGCCACCACCACCCGTCGTTTCCCGTCATCCTCCACCACCACCCTGACCGCTATGAGATATTAAGATGTCTTCTTTGTATAATTAAATAAAATCAACTTTTTGTTTGATGATATGATAAACCTATATATGAAACGTGTTGTTGAAATGTTCATTAAGGATAAAACAAATGTGATCATTAATCTCTACAACAAAACTTAAAAAAATGTTGTAGGAGGACTTGAGTTCTTATGTAAAGACTTAAGTTCAATTCTCATTTAGTGCAAAAAGGTGTGAGTTATTGGTGGGTAATGATAGGAGACTCAGGGAAACCTGGGTTCGATCCTTGAGTTAAACGGGTTTTACAGGTAATTTTATCGTCGTGCCTTCGGGTGGGTGGGTTACCAAGTTTTCCCCTGAAGTGGTGGTGGACGACTCGGGTTACTCTCGGTGTACTCCGTTTGTCCAGTGGGTACCCCGAGAATGCTCGAGATTGATTTGTTGCCCGTTAATAAAAATATAAATAAATGTTGTTTATAGAGCATAAAAGATTAATTTTGGCATTTTCAATATATCTGTCATGTATTAATATTGGTACTTTGAAGACGCAAAGTCACAAGTCAAATATGACATTGTTATTAATAACAAGTCGCCACCGTCGTCACCACCACCAAACACTGCCACCTACAGTCGCCAACACCACCACCCTATAATGCCACCAACCACTGTCGCGCCACCCACTACCGCAACCTATTGCTGATTTCATTCCTTCGTCTTGTCTTTTCCTGCCTACCAAACAATATATGGTAATGATTCATTATATTCTTACAAGGTCACCAACAAAATTTTAGAATAATAATAATCCATTTCAATACTTTGTTCATTCTATTACATCGTCTATTCTATTACTCCATACTAAACAAAATCCAATAGCTATTGTTTTTTTATATATAAGGCTTTGGAGATAGCAATAAATAATTCTATAACTTTTTAGAGAAGAAAATGAAATTTAGCTGTATTCAACTTTTCAATTGGATTAGGGAATTTGATGCTTTTCTTTACCGTATCATATACAAAAGAGACTGCATTAAGTTCTATGCTTAAGTAAGAGCATCTGTAACGAATCGCTATTGATCTTGAATTTAGCGTATCATATACAAAAGAGACTGCATTAAGTTATAAACTGTTGCAAACAACCGGTCCATGTCACCTGTTTTAAATATTTGAACCGGTGTATAGTAAAGAGATCAAATCGTAAAATGATCAAAATTTAAATACTTTTTTGTTAAGCATTTTTTATTTGTTTAAATTAAATGAAATAGTTATGAAATCTCTTATTTCTTATTAATCATTAAAAAATAAAAAAAGTTATTACTAAACAAGAACTAAGTTTTCATATATGTTTTATTTAGGTCTCTTATTACTAGAGGCATGAAGAGTAAAGTGGTGACCACTTTTGTTGCGAAGTGGTAGGCTAAGTTTGTGTTTTCCATTTTATCCTTTTAGAGCTTTTATCTAACAAGATAGCTTGTTATTTTTATATAAATTTTTAAATAGTGATCAAGTTTCAGAAATGACCTAATTAGGTCATATAAAAAAATATTTGTTTCAATCAGATCACTAAGAATATGTTTATATGACTTATAAATGGCAACATATATTAAAAAATGACTTTTTTTAAAAAGATGCAAAAAGAATATTTAAAAAATAAGAAAACACAAAAAAGATGCAAAAAAAAATTAAAAACTTGCAGACCAAAGAGTACAACCTCAACCACCTTTTTCCGGTTTTTTGACCAACCCAAAAGCTAACCGAGACAAACTCTGTAGGAATTGGAATTTCGACCCAGATCAACACATACCACCGAAACTATCCACGTAAAAGGCAAGAAACTAACAAATGATCTGTATCCTCCACATACTACCAAACTATCCGCGCAAAAGGAAAGAGACTATCAACACATCTTTTTCGGTAAAATATGTTTACAACTACTCATGTGGGGAGCACCTCTTTTGTTTGAGTGCAAAATGGGAAGTTGAGAGACTAATTGACATTGCATGAGGTGATTAGCTAGTTGGAAAGTTTATCACTCCCTATGTAAGGAGCACCCCTTCAACCCTAATGACCTATATTCATCATCATTTATCCATCTCCACTTGTCTTTGTTGCCATTACCGCCACCACTTCCATGTACTCCCCAAGGCTTATATCTATTTTAAAAATATCCTTGTCAATAGAAAAGATATCAACATATTTGTGGGTTTTGTGTTTTGTTTTGGATGATAAGATTTTGATTATCGAATGACTAACATTAATGTGTTTTATGTTGATTATCATGTTGTGTTTTATATTCATAGTTCTACGATGGTGTGTTTGAAGTTTTTATGGATTGTTAGAGTTTGTATATTGTGTTTTAGTGATTTTCACTCTGTTATTTGTAGGTTTTGAGTGTGTTATATAGCTGAAATTGTGATGTTTTATGACTTTGTGCACTTTATAGGAAAAATAGACGTGGTAGCCGAAACTAAATGAAAGAAAAAAACATAGAACCCTCAAACATAAGAAAGAAAAAAAAAACCATAGAAACAGAGGAACCATGATAAAGTGGCAATTGATTAAGAGAACAAGCACTATGATGGTTGACGGTGGGTAGTGCAACGATGGGTGGTGTGACAGTGGGTGGTGGTGCGACTGTAGGGTTTAAGAACAATGGTAGGTAGATTGAACATGAATGGACGATCTTGAATATTATATTTTACTAAATGTAAGCTCCCCGTGTTGTGGCGGGGGCTAAAAGCGTACGAAGCTGAGATATGGCGACTCATATCGAAAGGCACTTTAATTAAGTGAAGTCTGAGCTTTATAATTTCTTTTTGCTATAGATCATCATAACTCAAATACACCGAATGGATGAATTGCCAAAACAAAGAAAAAGTACAATGTCAAAAACATATATGATTAGGTTCAAAAGTGAACAACTTTTTAACAGTGAACTGTGTGAACTAATCTTGGCCCTTAATATTATTTAGATTAAAAGGGTAAGATTGATATTAGCCAAGTATGTTTAAGTAAAATCTCTTAATTTTCTCATCTCTTAACTCTCTCTCTCTCTTTTTTATTATTTTTCTATTATTTTAATTATAAAAGATTAAAGGGCTTTAAATTTTTATAGACCATCATGGATTACGACATTATCATTCTACATCTTTGGCTCATATGTTGACGTTGATTAATGAATGTTGCACGTATTGTTATAACTCAAGAAGATAATAAAGACAAAACTATTATTTTCTTTCAAATGTTTTTTTTTGAAAATATTTTGTTTACAAATTATTTAATTTCCAAATATTCGTAGCACTCATTTCTTTATCCATAGATTTTGTTTTAATTTTAACTTGAATATTGTCTTTTTTTTTATTATTTGTATATATAAATATCATAATATATTGTTTTTAACTTTTTATAATTTTCTATAATATTGAAAATTTTCTCTGAGATTGAAATTGTAATTATTTTTGGGCATTAACTTTTTTTTGGAATATGTGACGAAGTTATTTATTTTTGCATACATGTGAATTGTTTCGTTTTCATTAATTTCATAATTATATATGAATCTACTCGTGTGCATGCATAATATACTATATGTTGTTAATATACACATATGTAACCATTTCTGAAGATAATACACAGATGTATCAAAGTCTGTACCCATATGTATAAACAAACAGATGTGTATCTTGTATAAACTAATAGCTTGTATCTTGTATAAACTGATAGTTAGTGAGACTGTAGACATGCGTATAAACTAACATATGTATATCTTGTATATACTAATACTACTGAAACTGTACACATGTGTATACACTAACAATTGTGTATCTTGTATATACGGAAACTTGCGAGATTTTAGAGATTTTTGATTATATTTTTTAATAAATGCAATTTACAAAAGACACAAATACCCTTCTGTCAAGTATTTTAAAGGGAAGTTACAACATTTTAATTACAGTCTTGCCATTTTTAAAAATCTCTAGATGATATAATCCAATGACCCAGATTAGTTCACACAGTTCACTCTCAACCTAGTGTTCACTCTAGTATATATATATATATATATATATATATTATCTTTGGAGGTCTAATGTGTTGAGGTTGACCTTCAGCTACGCATCAATATGACTTCTTAAAACTCCTGGCTAACATCATGGTAATCACATTAATCTTAAAGTACATATATGGTGCTAAACATGATGTAACATCCCGAGCAAGATCAATTTTTTATTCCAAGGACACATGCATTAACATTGTATAGATTAAACATATTACTTTCAATCTTCAAAATCATTACTGATAAAGACACGGTGATAACTATATTATACTTACAGCTGCAAAATATGTAAACTTGAAAAAGATTACCTTTATGCAATCAAATTTTTGTTGAGAGAAAAGATAAAAACTAGACTTGTCCTCTTAACTTTTGAAGCCAAAATCTAACTTTTAAGCTCTGTCAATAAAATGGGTTCTATAAATATCATAAAGTACAATGCTAGAGCTGAATAATTACGGTATAAACTTTAGTAAACCACATTGCTAGAGCGGAATGATTACATTGTAAACTTTAGAAGATGGACTGACCCTTTGACCTATGAGGACAAACAAATTACCTTAAGCTTTAATAAAAACACAACGTCTTCACATTTTCAAAGACAAAATGGTAAAATGAAAAGCAACAGTCAATACAACTAAGTTATTTGACTTAAAAATCCAAATTTGACTTTTGAAATCAAACAGATTACTTTTTCCCTCGACTTTGATTTGGATCCTCTACATCACAACAGAAAAAACATGAATTCAAACTTTTTAGGAACAAAAATATGATACTAAACATAAAACAAACACTTATATTAGATAAAGATAACCACCTAAAATTCACAAATCATCAAGAAATTCAAGACTTAAAACGCAACAGCTTTGGATCCCAACTTTATAGTCATTTTTACAACTTAAAAAAAAAAAAAGAAAACCTCAAACCCCAATGTTCAACTTTAAAGAATCAAAAAACAAACCTAGGCTACAAAAAAACCTTAATTTTCAATCAAATTAGCAGTACCAAACTTCACAAAGCCTGAATCCAAAAACAACCTCAATCAATGAAAGAAACCAACATTATAAATATGAACTAAGATGAAAAATATGATACTTTTTATCATCATATTTTTGTTCCTCAATTAAAAATATGATATTTTTAGGAACAAAAAATATGATGCCAAACTGAGAAAAAAGTAACTAAACCCTAATTTCTAAATCTGACCCAAATAATCAAACCAAACCGAAAAATAAAAATAAAAGGCAAGATTAAAAATCAAAATCAGGGAAAACCATTTTAAAATAATTAGGGTTCATGTGAGTCTTGCCAAATCATCATCACCACGCTTTTACTTATCTCAGATTACGGTTGCATCATCTTCATCGACTTCGCAAACTAAAAAGAACTAAGATGAACCAATGCCATCATCATTGGTTTAAGCAACAGTAACTCAACACCGTAGTATCAAAATAACCTAAAAAGTCAAGAACTTCAAGAACAACCATCATCATCAAAATCAGGTTTCAGGTGAGTCTTGCCAATCATCATCACCATGCTTTTGTTTATCTCATATTACGATTGCATCATCTTCATCGACTTCGCAAACTAAAAACAACTAAGATGAACCAGTGTCATCATCATTGGTTTAAGCAACAGTAACTCAACGTCGTAGTATCAAAATAACCTTAAAAATCAAGAACAACCATCATCATAAAATAAATTAAACCGGCGGCCACATAAAGGTTACCACCAAAGGTTTACATCTAAGAACAACATCGATTACATCATCGAGTATAACACAAAAGAGAGAGAGATAGATAGATAGATAGCCGCCGCCATAAACAGGCGGAAAGTTGCCGGCAACAGGGGGTTGTTTCTCTCTCTAGATACCTCGTCTCTGTGTACAAAATCAGACCTTAGTAGGTCCATTGGTTGTTTTCATCAAAAAAGAGACATAGAAACACGTACAGCTGCGTAGCCGTCATGGACATCCGGAAAGCCGCCGGGAACATCAAGACAACACTTATCTTGCTTTGTTTATCTCTCTAGAAACCCCATCGATGTTCCTCTCTCTACAAAATACAACCGTGTAAGGTCCGTAAATGGTCAAACAAAAACTCGTCGGAAAATATCTACAACTAAGAGTGAGAGTTTCAAAGAGAGAGAGAGATAATGAAGAGATGTCTGGGTTTTAAAGAATCAAAAAAACAGATCTCAACCAAATATAAATACAAGAGAGGAAACAAATACGTGGCCATTATATGAAAAACTTACAATCAAATCAAACCCATAATGTAAGAAACTGATGCAGAAAAAAAAATATTAAGGCTGATGGGTGTTTTTTAAAGCTCCTAGAGGCTTTATAGTGCTACACTAAAGCCACATATACACCATATAAGCGATGGGCTTTATCGTTAACTTACACAGTGTGAGATAAAGCCCCCTATTAAACTAAATACAAAAAAATGAAGAGGAAAAAATCTGATTGGTTGACAACATTGAGCCCACCTACACATGCCATTGACGCTCGTTACTAGGATGGAGCCCCCTCTATAGCGCTCCCTCCTCCCTTGGCGCCAAGGAAATAGGGAAGGGGGAGCTATGGAGCGTCGTTGAAACTGATGTGGCGGGGGGCAATTTGCCACACCCGTGGTCTAAAGTAAAGTGTGTAATATCCTTATGCCTTTAGATATTATACTACTATATAAATATATAAATATAAATATACAAATTTGTCTTTAATGGACACCCACTAAGCATTATGGTACAAACCATAATATATAGATATGTTGCAAATTATATATATTATTTAATATTTAATTATTTTATCTCTTTTAGTACTTATACGCTTAAAAGAGTTAAATAAGAGCATTCACATCAACTCCACCAAATTGTGTGAGTGGAGGTTTTATAATATAAAGAGTATAAAAAGTGGTTATGAGTGGAGGAGAGAGAAAATGTTAGTGTTCATTTGTATATTTGAGGGTACACTGTTTACCCGTATAATTTTTAATATATTTTGAAAGTGATTGTGAGTGAAGGAGAAAGAAAAGGTAGTGAAAGGTATAAAAATATTATTTAATTGAAATGGAGAGAGAAATTATTGTCTTTTTAGTGTAATATAAGGTAAAAATACGGTGGAATGGATGTGAATGCTCTAAATGCCACATAGGATAGTTTACCAGCTATTTAGGTATATAAAAGTAGGCTATGAAGAAAATAATTTAAAGTATGAAAACAGTGAGAATGTCTCCTCCGTCAACACGTGGTGCGCTATAGTTCAAGCGAAGGGGCGTTTTCTTCTTTTTCCTTTGTTTATTTTTTCCTTTTTTCTATTCCTCTCCAGCGTTAATGTGTGGCGTTCACACCCATTTTGGTGTTTATTTAATGTTGTACTTCACAAATTTGGTGGCGTTTTGATTGCCACAAATTAATCTTACTAAAAGATGTAAAGCTAAATAGTTTGGCGTTCTTACAAGTATCATAATTCATTAAAAACACTACTATGAAAATGAAATAAAACAGATCAAATTAATACTCTTCACTGGATGAGATTACATCAGAGATGTACCCATCACTTTCCTCAAACTCATCATCTTCAACCACAATGGGCTATGAAGAAAATAATTTAAAGTATGAAAACAGTGAGAACGTCTCCTCCGTCAACACGTGGTGCGCTATAATTCAAGCGAAGGGGCGTTTTCTTCTTTTTCCTTTGTTTATTAATTTTTTTCCTTTTTTCTATTCCTCTCCAGCGTTAATGTGTGGCGTTCACACCCATTTTGGTGTTTATTTAATGTTTTACTTCACAAATTTGGTGGCGTTTTGTTTGGCGTTTTGATTGCCACAAATTAATCTTACTAAAAGATGTAAAGCTAAATAGCTTGGCGTTCTTACAAGTATCATAATTCATTAAAAAACACTACTATGAAAATGAAATAAAACTGATCAAATTAATACTCACCCATCACTTTCCTCAAACTCATCATCTTCAACCACAATGGGGTTCAGTAACTTCTATAGGTATGATACATGTTATAACACATTTGGCAATCAAAGTTTTCACAACTAATCACATTTTCACTAACATTTACTCATACATCAATAATCTCAATTGGCCTTCACAATTTACTTCTACAAATTTCAAAGCTAGTCTTTATATGGCGTTTTCACACACATTCAGAGTATACATGTAAAAGGTCCCTAGTTATTATACATTTGGCGTTCAGTAACTTCTATATATATATATATATATATACTACATGTTATAACACATTTGGCGTTCAAAGTTTTCACAACTAATAGCGTTTTCAATAGATGTTACTCACACTTCAATAACCTTAGTCGGCCTTCACATTGTATAGATATTTTAAAGTTAGTCTTTATATTGCATTTTCACACACATTCAAAGTATACATGTAAAAGGTCCCTAGTTATTATACACTTTGGCGTTCGATAAATTCTTTAGATATGATACATGTTATAACACATTTGGTGTTCAAAGTTTTCACAGCTAATCGTGTTTTCACTAACATTTACACATGCTTCAATAACCTCAGTTGGCCTTCTCAGTGTATAGATATTTCAAAGTTATTTTTATATTGTGTTTTCACACACATTCTAAGTATACATGTAAAAGGTCCCTAGTTATTATACATTTTGGTGTTCAATAACACATTATACAACACATTTGGCATTCAAAATCTGCACAATTACATCATAACATTAGTTGGCCTTCAGTGTATAGATATTTCAAAGTTTGGACTTTATTTGGCGTTCACAAATACACAATCAAAGTATACATGTACAACGTTCATAATAATCATACAATAGCGTTTTCGACATTTAAATCACACAAAATCTAACGATTATAAACTTGTTTTGTTGTTCTCTTCTTGATTTTTTGGTGAGTCTTATGGCGTTTACTTTCGACTTCTTTCTTTCAGATACTGTACATAAATTATTGAAATTAAAATGCTAAGAGCATCAAATAATTTTGATAATTACACCATATTCAACAAACTTTGATTTTTCGTCTTTCGCTTTTTCCATATTAGTTGGGGAGGTTTTTTGTGGGAAGTTATAGGTTTTGATGTTGTTTGAATGCTTTATGTAGATGCACAATTACCTTTTTACCCTCAATGGACCCCAAGCTTTATGAGAGTTATAGATATTTACAAAAACGTCACCGCATCATTGTAGTCTGTAGATTGTATTGATCTAACGACTGAGAAGCGTTCTAAGCATTTTCACACTTATAGTCATTTTCTCTAAATCCTGACCCTAGGTAAATAATATGAATTAGAACTTAAATAAAAGTTCAGTGACTTAACTAAACAATTTTTTATAAGTAATCTGATTAGAATACTTTTAAAACTTGATTATCATCTTGTATATGGCTACAATGCTTTGGACATAGCATTAAACAATTCTATAGCTTTTAAGAAAAGAAAATGAACTTTAGCCATCTTGAACTTTTAAATTAGATTAGGGAATTTGATGCTTTTCTTTACAATACCCTATAAAAAACTACAACAATAATAGCATGTATAAATTAAAGAGAATAAAATGTTATTTAATACGGTGTTATTTTTATTTAAATATTATCATATAAAAATATTATAATGAATTGAAAATCGAAGAGGAAATAGGTTTATGAGTCGACAATATTGTATTTTTCTATTTTGTCATTTCCTCACTTATTTCCCATGTTTTGTTCACGTGGATTCTATATTTGAGGATCATCTAATCTCAACCATTTGATTATTGGGTTTTGAACCTAGTATAACAAATGCTTAAATGAATGCAAGCATATGCATATTCAAATGACTCAATATGCAAAAGACTATATTCTAACAATTAGAACAGATTGATTTGAAAATAAAGCTTGAATTTTTTTAATCAAAACAATCAACTACCTAAAAACCCATGAAAGTCATAATACATATAGAACTCATAAAGATAATTATGAATCAAAATATCAATCACTCAAAAACATGAAAGTTTAATGTGTAAACAAGAAGATACTTATGAAATTCTAGATCTTCATCTGTCTTGCTCGTCGCCCATCTACATCTCTTACCCTTCGCCCCAATTAACTTCCGCTGCAAGCCAAAACGAACCAACGATTTATTACACGAAGCAAAAGGTTCACTTGAGCTCCATGTATTAGCGCATAGATGCTCTTGCTTTATTATATGTTGCATTACTGTATGTTTTGGGACGGGAATAGTCAAAAGGGTCACTAACATGAGCTCCACGTATTAGAGCATAGATGCACTTGCATTATTACATGTTTTGGGACAGGAATAGTCAAAAGGTTCACTAAACATGAGCTTTATGTATAAGTAGAACATAGATGCTCTTGCATTATTATATGTTTTGGGCCGGGAATAATCAAAAGGTTCACTAAACACGAGATCCATGTATTAGCTTATAGATGCTCTTGCATTATTATATTATATATGTTTTGGATGAGAATAGCAATCATTGGGATGATTTAATGAGCTTTTGAATACAATCATTTAATTTAGCAGGTATACCTTAACTATTAATAAAACTTTCTAGTTACATTTTTTTAATTATAATAATAAAGAAATTTTGAGATGCGTACTAGGAACATGTTGAAACATGAGCATCTATGTGGTCGTTATATAGTCACTCGATGATAGTTTGATAAGGGTGTAACAATATCATTCATGAGTTAATAGACATTCTCTTGTTAAAAATTTTATGAGGGCCGGCTCAACCATTTTGAAGGCGCAAAACAAAATAAAAATTCTGGCCCTCCAATTTTATATTGTTTGCGGATTTATATATTCAGCTTTTACTTGGGGAGGAACAATGTTTTAACTAAATATTGATGAATTAATTATTGAAAATTAAATAGATTGAAAAGTTGAAGAGCTAATTCTTATAATTTAAATTGATAGATAAGAAAACAATGCTTTTCTTTTCTTCTCGAATCAAATGCTTATATTAGGATAGCTAAAAAAATTACTGTAAAACATATGTAGACTACTGGAACTTGAACCCATGTCTACTAAGAAGAGAACCAAGCTTACCACCACCAGACTACCTTCAGAACTTTTGATTGAAACTATAAGTAAATATAATATTTGTAATATCTGCATATTTTAAAAAATTGCACAAAAATTTTGGGGGCCTAAAGCCCTAGCTTCACAATAATTGGGCTTGGGCCAGCTCTGGTTTTTATTAAAAGTTTTAATTGAATCGAGCTTAAATAAGCTTAAGAAAAAATTAAAGATTATTTAATCTTGTAACTAAATTGAAGCTCATTTATATAAACTAGTAGACTTCCTCTGTGCTACGCGATGGGATCAGTTCATATCAGTTTGGTTTGTTATATTACCAATACTTACTACAACAACCGAAAAAGAAAACCCACTAAATAAAATGGTGAAATGCCCAAAAAGATATCGACATGTGTTTTACATTATTGAAAACCATAAAAACGAATACCGGTACTGGTCTTGATAATACCAGATTGGTACAAATGTTGGTTGCTTGAAATCGATTTGGTTTATCATGTTACCGGGATAAAAATATTAAGTAATACAATAAGATCTTATAACTATTTAATTTAATTCTGTACACAATATTAAATATTTTCTTAAAGACAAGATAAACTGAATACTTGTCTTTATTAACAACCTAAATAATAAAGTAATCTTAAACTTAATACTTGTCTTTATTAACAATCTAAATAATAATGTAATCTCAAAAATTCATTTGCATGATTTACCATTCCTTTTCTAAATAATTATATAGATAATATTCTTATTTAGGTTTACGAGTCTGCTTACAGTCGATAAGTGAAGCTCGAGCTCAAACTCATTTATTATTTTTAGACTCAAGCTTTGACTAGAGCTCATTCAACCCGTCTCTATTCGAGGTCTTAGCTAACCGATGACTTAACTTGTTTATACCCCTGAAACATATTATATTTAAGTACCGATAACAGATATTTATAAAAACGTAAATACAATAATTATAAAACATTTAACATTCTTTACAGAATCAGAGGTAGAGGTTGTTTCCTGTGGTTCCTCAGATGTAGTTATTATCGACTCCTTTTCATGTTTTAAATTTTCAACTGATTTATTTAAGCATTCTTGATTAATGTCTTTAACAAAACTCATGGGCTTTTGAAAATCAGTGGGTCGGGCGTTTTTTTGCTTTGAAAGGTTCCCAAAGAACGTAGTCGCTTGGTTTGCCATACATCATTTTATCATAATTTTCCAATTCTTGCTCAGTAATTGGCATTCTTGAATAAATATGATTATATGCCGAGGAACTTATGTATAACCCAACCCTTTGTCCTTGTTTTCTTTGTACGTCAATTGTACATTGCAAAGATTACGTACGGTGTCATTGGAAGTATCAAATTTCTTAATGTTCAACTCATTTTGTTGATATTTTCGAGTAAAATGTAATCTATTTTTGTAATCATGGACCCAACATTTCTTTTGATTTACGTCCAGGTGGAGTTGAGCTATGTCCTTCTTTAGCGTATCAAACTTTTCATAGAGAATTCTATTGTTCACTCGAAGATCAATGCACTTAGACATGGCACTGTTGTAATCACTGATGGGATTGAAATTATGTGTTCTCATCTGTGCAATTTTATTTCTACAGTGTTCGGAGCACAAGAGAGAGTTTACCGTTTCGGTGAGAGATTTGGGTTCCTCAGTCTGCATCATTGGATATGATTTTCAGCAACTTCTTCGATCTTCAGATATTCCACTTGAGCTGTAGCATCAACCCAGCTAAATCCATGCTGCTCTTGCACCATCAGTGTTGTTCCTGCTCTAGAGCCTTCTTGGCTTGATTGTTTGAAGTTAACGTAGACGTCTGAGCTGGAGTAACAAGAACCATGGATCTCTATGAGTTCCTAGCAGCAGCAGCTTTAGTTGCTTCATATCCCACTTGTGACTTTTTGTAGTCTCTGGTGAAATGCCTGGTTCATGGCATTTGTAGCACCTCAACTTGTCTTTCACAGATCCAGTACGAATGTTTGAAATGGGACGGCGACCGTATCTCTTCTGAAACTAAACTGCTCGGAATGCAGCCATAGCTAGATTCCATGATGCATCTAATTCTTCAATGTCTTTTTCAACAACTTGATTTATCTCTGTAGCAAACACTGAAGGAGGCAAAAGATCACCTGCAATAAAAGCATTCAAACTATTGAGCATGGATGTTGCGAGAGCCAACATCTCTTCATTCTACTTGGTCAGGAATGCAAGGTTTTCAGAAGAGGGTGTAGATGGGACATTCTGAGAAGCTAAGGAGTTCACAGGACTGTAAACCACGTTTGCATTGTCACACCCCGACCCGCAGCGGATAAGGTGATCGGGGCATGATTGGGTTATCATCAAAGCTCATGACATTTATTAAGCGTTTCATATTCATTAATATAAATTAAATAGAATTTTACAATAAATGTTACAACATGATCTAACTAACAATCTAAACTTCTTTGTTCTCTTCTAAGGCATATCCTATGTTTTCCTTGCTTCAACCTGTTCACCTATATCATGTGTAAAAGGGTTTTTGGATCAACATAATGTTGGCGAGTGAATCCAATGGAAAACATTTGAACAAATTTATTTAAATTGATTATGAAATATGTGCACAACCAAACATGAGTAAGAATAGATGTAAACTTAAACAACAATCATAAGATATTAAATGAAACACACATGAACAATAATGGAACATTTAGAGGCACGCGATGCTCAACTCGTCTCTCACGAGGAACTGAGGGGCCTATTGAATGAATTGCATGAACATGATAGTATAAATGACACAACTACAAATAATATAAACTCAATGATACACACATGAACAAAATGGAACATTTAGAGGCACGCGATGCTCAACTCGTCTCTCACGAGGAACCGAGGGGCCTAATGATTTAGTTTCATATGATTTGACAAAAGGAAATGAGTAATCACAACAATATAAACAATCTAAGTTTAGGTCATGATGTGGTATGGCACAAGTTTAAATAAATAAGTTAATTATTTTCATAACACATGACACACCCCAAAACGTGTAATTTAAAAGGGGGAGTTGTAAGATTCACTCACAGTGGGTGCGTTCGGTTGTTGATGTTGAATGCACGCTAAGTGGTTTTAACCACGAGTGAGATTTACGTAGATAAATCACACTATGGTTTGGTAAGTAAATGGATTTTATTAATCTATTTTAGTAGGATTGTTGGGTGTATTTTTGTGAGTTTGAGGCTATTTTCTAACCTTAAAAATGTTATTTTTAAGTATTTTTAATTGATTTCTAATTAAAATAATTAAATAAAAATAATAAAAAAAATAAAAAATAAAAAAATTGATTTTTTTTTCTGACCGTTGACCAGCCCGTTGACCGTTGACCTGACCGTTGACCGGTTCGATTCGGAATACAAGTGCGCTGAGTGAGGCTCGAACCCGAGACCTCTCGTACGCGTGCACGCAGCTCTACCAACTGAGCTACGTGTCTAACCCGTTATATATCTTATTTTAATTATATATATATATTAATTAGTTTAAACCGAAAATCATTTTATTTTAAAAACAGTTTTAAGCGAACCGGACGTGCACTCCACAGGTCTCGAACCCGGGACCTGTGGTTTAATCTAACACACAGTCCACCGCTGGACTGTGTGTTTAACATGTTATATAATTTGATTTTTATTATACTTAAATACAATTTAGTTATTTCCTTTTCTGCCTTATTAAAAAGAATAGATAATTGTTCGAGTCGGTGCAGTAGACCGGACTCGAACTCGTGACCTGTGATATAAACAAACACACAGTCCACCGCTGGACTGTGTGTCTAACTTGGTTATTATTCCGATTATTAATATACTTAACATATAACTGTGGCGACTCCGGTTCAGTTTAACAAAAAAAATGATTTTTATTAAGGCAGCGTGTGTGAAACGGGATTAGAACTCGAGACCTTTGCGTTATATGTGCACATAGTCCACCGCTGGACTGTGTGTCTAACCCGAGTAATATCCTGATTTATATTATACATATATGATCCGGATACATCGTCTTCTTCATCAAGTGTTAACCAGATATAAGGTCTGACTGGTTCGAGTTTTTATTCAAGTTTCATTAGTGTTTTACAGTCCATTAAGGTAAGATAAGGGTGAAAAGATAAAGAAAATAAGCGAAGAGGTATACCGACTGGACCCTCTGTTTTCCGGCAGAACTCCGGTGACGGCAATTCCTTCCGGCGACGAGTTCCTTGTAGCAGCGAGTCTCCAGGAAGCTTACAAAGGGTGTGGGTATCTCCGGTATAAGCTCAGAGGCTCAGTGAGGTTCAGAAATAAGGAAATCGGTTTTCCGGCGACGAACAGAAAAGTTCCGGCGAGGGAGTTTTCGCCGAGAAAGAGTGTGGTTTTGAGCGAAAAGGTTTTCAATGGGTTGAGGGTGAATTTATAGGGGAAAATCGAGATGTATATGGTCTGATTTCCGACTGGATTCATTGATTTAAATTTTCCGGCGGTTATGGTTTGGTCGCGGACTTCAAACATCGGTTATAACCGATATCCTAATAATAGTTTACGTTATAACTGAAAACATCGTTAAAAGCTCGCGATATTTCCGGGATTCCGACGACTGAACTATTGGGCGCCGGTTTTGAATTCGTAACGTTATTATATCAATTAAATGATTCTATTATTTCACAAGAAGCATCCGTGGCGCAGTGGTTTGTGTGTGAGGTGATAAGTCTTGTTCCGGACCGCTTACTGACCCGGGTTCGAAACCCGGCAGAGGTATTATATTTTTATTTTGCGATTTTTGACAGTTTTTCAAAAACTAATTATATATTCTTGTATAATAATTGATTATGTATCGTTTAAAATTATTTTGGGCATTTAATTCGCAACGAAATTTTTTGACTGACTGTTCGGTTGATAAACGGAGCGGGTTTAGTAAATCCGTTTTTGACGGATGTTACAGTATCCCCTGCTTTTTAGAAATTTCGTCCCGAAATTTAAATTGTGATATATTTGACTAAAAGAATGATGATGTTTTGTTTGACAGTTGTATGCTTAGAAAAAAATAAGGGTTTAAGTTTTTTTTTGTTCGAGGCGGTAACGTTCCTTGTAAGGGTTAAGTACCCTATTCAGGAATCGCTTTTTGTTGCCTACTGTATAAGTATTGATAAGCAGAAATGATTTGCTAAAAATGATATCATGCATAAGAGTTTAGATACGTTTGGGAAAGTATGGTTATATCCTAAGGCAAAACTTCTAACACTACAACCTCTATGGAACATAAATAAAAACACAACGGCTGATATTTGAACATAAGTAAACACAACAGCTAATATTCGAACATGAATAAACACATCAGCAAATATTTGAACATGAATAAACACAACAGCAAATATTCGAACATGAATAAACACATCAGCAAATATTTGAACATGAATAAACACCGCAGCAAATATTTGAATCCACATTCTGATAGCATATATGTTTGAATGGTGGAAGTTCCTCTCTCGTTTGTTATGATGGAGAGGTTAGTTTATGTAGAAATGGAACACATTCCAATCCCTTTAAATAACATGATGATATAAATGTAACACAAATTCCAACCAAGGCAAGACTAAATCCTACATGGAACTTCTCATAACCGCCTGATAATGCCTCTGATCCTTTGGCAAGAATACTTATATATAGGAAGTACCAGCGGCGTATCCACCATATTCTTGCCAAATTTTCATTAGTTTTATCCACAAGTTATGATTGGTTACCAAGAAACTAATAAATCCTACATAGAACTTCTCATAACCGTCCGATAATGCCTCTGATCCTTTGACAAGAATACTTATATATAGGAAGTACCAGCGGCGTATCCACCATATCCTTGCCAAATTTTCATTAGTTTTATCAGTGAATTATGATTAGTCCTATAACTCTACAACCAATACAACAAACATAAAATACTGAAATGAAATATATCTGTGCGATCAAGGCTCAATCGAACGGAGCCGATCGTATTGCATGTACTGAAAATGAAATGGATGTGCGCTCAAGGCTCAATCAAACGGAGCCGAACGTATTGAATGTACTGAAATTGAAATTGTGTGCTCAAGGCTCAATCAAACGGAGCCGAGCGTATTGCATGTACTGAAAATGAATAACTTAACCACACAAACAGCCTATGCATGGAACCTCTCATAACCGCCTGATAATGCCTCCGATCATTTGACAAGAATACTTATATATAGGAAGTACCAGCGGCGTATCCACCATATCCTTGTCAAATTTTCATTGACTTTATCCGCAAGTTATGGTTAGTTCGATGCGACTCTACTATAAACATCACAACCACAAGATACTGATAATGAAATTGTCTGTGCGCTCAAGGCTCAATCAAACGGAGCCGAACGTATTGAATGGAATTGTATGTGCGCTCAAGGCTCAATCAAACGGAGCCGAACGTATTGAATGTACTGAAATTGAACAACTTAATCTAAACAACCATCACACAATCAGCCTATGCATGGAACCTCTCATAACCGCCTGATAATGCCTCCGATCATTTGACAAGAATACTTATATATAGGAAGTACCATCGGCGTATCCACCATATCCTTGTCAAATTTTCATTGACTTTATCCGCAAGTTATGGTTAGTTCGATGCGACTCTACTACAAACACCACAACCACAAGATACTGATAATGAAATTGTATGTGCACTCAAGGCTCAATCAAACGGAGCCGAACGTATTGCATGAACTGGAAATGTAAATTGAAATGTGCGCTCAAGGCTCAATCAAACGGAGCCGAACGTATTGCATGTATTGAAATGTAAAATGAAATAACCGATCAAGGCTCAATCAAACGGAGCCGATCGTGCGGGCACGCCCTGATCAACCGCATAATAAAATGGGGATCAAACTCAACCTCGATGGATGGGGAGCTGCGGCCTCGGCAAAAGCATATACTGAAAACAATATATAATATATAATATACCATAATTACTCTAACAGTCTACACATGTGATAAAGAAAAACATAAAACTAAACGATAGGAGTTGAATCTGGATCTTCAGCGAAGAGGACTAGTTGAGTATCTTCGTTTGGGCCGTTATTATCTTCGACAGGATTGGCGTTGATATTGAAGACTCTTCCTCTTGCTGGTGGCATAGTGGTTGGGTTTTCTTGGTTTACTTGGTTAACTGGGTTTGATTGGGCTTGAGTGTTGATAACGTTAACCAATTGAGGGCATGTGTTTCTAAAGTGGGTAGGGTCACCACAATTGAAGCAAGCTCGAGCATATGGGAACATGGGGTATTGGGGTTGGTGATAAGTTTGGGCCATGTTTTGAGTAGGGGAAAAGGTTTGGTTTTGAAAGGTGCGACAAACATTGCTCAAATGACCATAGCGTCCACAAGTTGCACATAGACGACAAGGTAGGGTATGGGGATGGTGATAAAAACAGTTGCTGCATCGAGGGTGAGGTCCAAGATATGGTTTCTTATTTGGGTAAGCTGAGTTGGGTGCCACTTGGGTGATTGGGATAGCTCGAATGGGTATGGCATGTAAAACTGGTTGATTTCTTTGAGTAGCAGCGAAAAGTCGCCCGACTCTTCTTCTCTTAGGATTGGGTTGAGAAGGAGATTCGGTTTGAGTGGAGTCGTAGGTTTCAGTCGATTCTTTATCCTCCTTCTTCTCCTCCTTGAAGTCTTTGTTTCGGATTCGGTTCTCGGTGAGCTCTGTTGCTAGCTCCATTGCTGCTTCCAAAGTTGCAGGCTTGGTACTTATTACAGGGTCTTGAATCTTTGACGGAAGACCACGAATGTAGTGCTCGATCAAACGGTAGAGGGGAGTGAACATGTTGGGAACCATTTGATGTAACTCGAGGAATCTTTTGTTGTAGGTGATGTGGTCTCCTTCCATTTGCTTCAATGAGTAAAATTCATCTTCTAACTTCTTGATTTCGCTCCTTGGGCAAAATCGTCTGGTCATGATTTCCTTCAATTCGTTCCAAGTTAAGAACATAGCATCTTCAACACCTCGTTTGGCCTTCTCTGTATTCCACCAAGTAAGTGCTATCCCATATAATCGATCGGTAGCATATCGCACTTTGCGATCGTCAGGGCAATCGCAATTTAGAAATGTGTTCTCCATTTCTTCAAACCAATGGAGGAGAGCGGTGACGCCTTCAGTACCTTTGTATTTCGGAGGGTCGCATGATTTGAAATGCTTGTAGGTGCATTTAGTGGTATTTGGGGAAGAGTTGAAAATGTTTTGGTTTGCTTGATTGACAGGATTTGCGGTGAGTGCTTGTTGAACTTGGATTACAATATTGGGTATTACGGCTGCCATTTGTTGAGCGATTAAGGCAGCCATGCGTTCGCGGGCTTTTCTTGCTCTCGTCTTCCTACGGGCGAGGTTAGAAGACATCTACAAGGAATACATGGAAAAAGTATGAGTTGGATGCCTTTGAGATCATGGGTCGCATTAGGGATGAACATTCATAAAATAATTATAGAAAAATACTACATCCATAGGATGTCTTGGGCTTTGCTCGCTGTTAGGCCCTACATGCCGCCATACTTTACCTGTGTAATCATGTGGGCCCCCATGAATACCGGTTTTTCATTTGGTTCGCACGGGTTTGCCAGGTTGCGTACACAAGACCCGAAGAAAATCGAGAAATATGTATACAACGTGTGATATTCGGAATGTGTCCAGGTGTAGACACGGTGACACCTCAAAGTAGGGTTAGTTCGAACGACGTTTGGTGTGGCATGCTTTGGCCTAATAGGTCCTTCGTACTCTCATCGTTGGTCCCCAGGTAGGCAAACCGGTCCGTTATATTGGATTTATACGAATGCCAGCCTAGACAGGACGTTCCGACTACCGGTACTTGTACCCTTCCAGTTACTACATGCCCGTCGCAAAACTTACTTTGATGAGATTTGAAAATTGCATAAAATCTTTGGATAATGAGAGTATGAAAATAAATTGAATACATGAACATCGATATATGTATAATGAATATGTATATATGTATAATGAATATGTATATAAGCATGTGTGTTTGACTGTAAATGTAAACAAATATGAAACAAATAAATATCACAAGTTTGTATGTAACCACCTAATCAATTAAAATTTAGGCAGACTATAGTATAGGCTCTAAGGGTCTAATAACCTATCCTATATCCCTATAGTCATGGCTCTGATACCAATCTGTCACACCCCGACCCGCAGCGGATAAGGTGATCGGGGCATGATTGGGTTATCATCAAAGCTCATGACATTTATTAAGCGTTTCATATTCATTAATACAAATTAAATAGAATTTTACAATAAATGTTACAACATGATCTAACTAACAATCTAAACTTCTTTGTTCTCTTCTAAGGCATATCCTATGTTTTCCTTGCTTCAACCTGTTCACCTGTATCATGTGTAAAAGGGTTTTTGGATCAACATAATGTTGGCGAGTGAATCCTATGGAAAACATTTGAACAAATTTATTTAAATTGATTATGAAATATGTGCACAACCAAACATGAGTAAAAATAGATGTAAACTTAAACAACAATCATAAGATATTAAATGAAACACACATGAACAATAATGGAACATTTAGAGGCACGCGATGCTCAACTCGTCTCTCACGAGGAACTGAGGGGCCTATTGAATGAATTGCATGAACATGATAGTATAAATGACACAACTACAAATAATATAAACTCAATGATACACACATGAACAAAATGGAACATTTAGAGGCACGCGATGCTCAACTCGTCTCTCACGAGGAACCGAGGGGCCTAATGATTTAGTTTCATATGATTTGACAAAAGGAAATGAGTAATCACAACAATATAAACAATCTAAGTTTAGGTCATGATGTGGTATGGCACAAGTTTAAATAAATAAGTTAATTATTTTCATAACACATGACACACCCCAAAACGTGTAATTTAAAAGGGGGAGTTGTAAGATTCACTCACAGTGGGTGCGTTCGGTTGTTGATGTTGAATGCACGCGAAGTGGTTTTAACCACGAGTGAGATTTACCTAGATAAATCGCATTATGGTTTGGTAAGTAAATGGATTTTATTAATCTATTTTAGTAGGATTGTTGGGTGTATTTTTGTGAGTTTAAGGCTATTTTCTAACCTTAAAAATGTTATTTTTAAGTATTTTAATTGATTTTTAATTAAAATAATTAAATAAAAATAATAAAAAAAATAAAAAAAAATTGATTTTTTTTTCTGACCGTTGACCAGCCCGTTGACCGTTGACCGGTTCGATTCGGAATACAAGTGCGCTGAGTGAGGCTCGAACCCGAGACCTCTCGTACGCGTGCACGTAGCTCTACCAACTGAGCTACGTGTCTAACCCGTTATATATCTGATTTTAATTATATATATATATTAATTAGTTTAAACCGAAAATCATTTTATTTTAAAAACAGTTTTAAGCGAACCGGACGTGCACTCCACAGGTCTCGAACCCGGGACCTGTGGTTTAATCTAACACACAGTCCACCGCTGGACTGTGTGTTTAACATGTTATATAATTTGATTTTTATTATACTTAAATACAATTTAGTTATTTCCTTTTCTGCCTTATTAAAAAGAATAGATAATTGTTCGAGTCGGTGCAGTAGACCGGACTCGAACTCGTGACCTGTGATATAAACAAACACACAGTCCACCGCTGGACTGTGTGTCTAACTTGGTTATTATTCCGATTATTAATATACTTAACATATAACTGTGGCGACTCCGGTTCAGTTTAACAAAAAAAATGATTTTTATTAAGGCAGCGTGTGTGAAACGGGATTCGAACTCGAGACCTTTGCGTTATGTGTGCACACAGTCCACCGCTGGACTGTGTGTCTAACCCGAGTAATATCCTGATTTATATTATACATATATGATCCGGATACATCGTCTACTTCATCAAGTGTTAACCAGATATAAGGTCTGACTAGTTCGAGTTTTTATTCAAGTTTCATTAGTGTTTTACAGTCCATTAAGGTAAGATAAGGGTGAAAAGATAAAGAAAATAAGCGAAGAGGTATACCGACTGGACCCTCTGTTTTCCGGCAGAACTCCGGCGATAGCAATTCCTTCCGCGACGAGTTCCTTGTAGCAGCGAGTCTCCAGGAAGCTTACAAAGGGTGTGGGTATCTCCGGTATAAGCTCAGAGGCTCAGTGAGGTTCAGAAATAAGGAAATCGGTTTTCCGGCGACGAATAGAAAAGTTCCGGCGAGGGAGTTTTCGCCGAGAAAGAGTGTGGTTTTGAGCGAAAAGGTTTTCAATGGGTTGAGGGTGAATTTATAGGGGAAAATCGAGATGTATATGGTCTGATTTCCGACTGGATTCATTGATTTAAATTTTCCGGCGGTTATGGTTTGGTCGCGGACTTCAAACATCGGTTATAACCGATATCCTAATAATAGTTTACGTTATAACTGAAAACATCGTTAAAAGCTCGCGATATTTCCAGGATTCCGACGACTGAACTATTGGGCGCCGGACCGCTTACTGACCCGGGTTCGAAACCCGGCAGAGGTATTATATTTTTATTTTGCGATTTTTGACAGTTTTTCAAAAACTAATTATATATTCTTGTATAATAATTGATTATGTATCGTTTAAAATTATTTTGGGCATTTAATTCGCAACGAAATTTTTTGACTGACTGTTCGGTTGATAAACGGAGCGGGTTTGGTAAATCCGTTTTTGACGGATGTTACATGCATGCCGAGGAAATTGCTGAGCAGTAATAGTAGTTGGAGCTTCTGAGTTGTTTGGAAGAGACATGCCATAAACGTAGTTTTTCTTCTAAGCTTGAAGTTGTGCTTGAGTTAACGGGCTGAAGACAACATTTGGATTACTGTTCGTCACCGGGCTGAAGACAAGGTTATATTGAATTTGAGACGTCAAGGCAGCATTAGAACTGGTCACCCGGCAGCAATCATGGAGTTCTTGTGGTTTAGCTCTCTCTCTCTGCTAGTTGTCGAATTCATATGATTTGATGGTGGCGATCAGTTCGGTTAGAGTGACTTCATTCAGATTTGTAGTACATTTGATCATCGAGACATCGGCATCCCAACTCTTAGGCAATGAGTTCAAAAGTTGGCGATTCATCCCACTGTTGGTAATTGAGATACCAGCATTGATCATCTGTGAGACAAGCTTGACGAACCTCCTAATTTGGTTTTCCACAGTCTCCCCGTAGATGTGATTAAATGAAATGAACTGCTGGTTCAACATGTTTACTCTGTTGGCCTTCATGTCGGTGTTTCCTTCGTACAGATTCTTCAGTACATCCCAGATTTCTTTTACATTTGTGCAATTTCTAACAACAATCGAGATGCCGGGACCGAGAGCCATAATAAGATTCGTCATTGCCTTATCGTCTTCATCTTTGATTCTTCCATCATCGTCCATCCACAAACCTTCAGGTTTCGGAATCTGAGTGTAAGGATCATCTTCAGTTGCGTACATGATAGTACGAGGACCATCACGAAAACCTCCCGATACCGGGGTCCTTAGCTTTGCAATACTGCTCAAAATGCAAGGTCCACTCAAAACAGTCATCTCTATACAGTAACCTTGGAATTTTGGTAGACGTTCCGATAATCTAATCTAGTTCTTGATACAACGCTATAGTATGAGACTGGATAGCCGTCAAGGTAGCGTTGGCGAGATCCGCTGCAGTCAAAATACCGTTCGGGGTCCTCATTTTTTTATTTTACCAAATACTGATTAATTATATTTTAATTAAAAGTGACAAGTCCAATTTGTTCAATCCGAAATGGTCAATTAGTCAACTCGAAACAGTAGCTCGAAACAATAACTGGCAATTCGAAATAGTAACAGTATCTCGGAATAGTAAAAGGATCCGAGACACTTATAAGGATGATGATTCGAGATGCTTGGTGATGATCCGAGATGATTGATGATGATGATCCGAGATACTATGCAATTGATTCGAGATGTAGACATACTTCAATAGTGATGATCCGAGATGGGTTCGAGAAACATGTTCATCATTCGAGATGAGTTCGAGTCTTCAAAGATTTGATCCGAGATGCACTCGAGATGGTTGGAGTCTTCAAAGAGTTTATCCAAGATGATTCGAGATATTCAAGCTACGATCCAAGATAGTCAAGTGATGATCCGAGATAGTCCGAAATGAAACAGTAACTCAACCGAAACTCCAAAAACAACAGCATGTTCAATCCAAAACAGTGTGATATTAGATCTGAGCCTAGAAACAAGTTCAAATAGGCACTGATACCAATTGTTAAACCTGAAAAACCAGATCTCAGGATGTCACACTAGCTTGTTTGGTGGCGGAATCACACAAACAAGTAATAAATCAAAATAGAAGAAATAAGATGAAAAGATGAAGATCAACTTGCATACAAATCAAAGTTTGTCTAATACAAGTGTTGTCTAAATCCCTCTCTAGAGCCCTTAACCCTATTACAACACTATTTATATTAGAGGGTTAGTGCATCATTAACCTAAAACCCTTAGGCCCAAAAGCTCTTTGCAAGCCCAAAATACATGTAGCCCATGTTAGTAATGCATAAACCTATTTAGGACCTAACAATCTTTCAATTATTAAGTATGAAAAATTAGGGTTTGCAACATGAAGAACAAATAAGAATAAAATGGATTACTTATTTACGGATGGTCAAATAGACGACAAGACCATTTTCCATATATCATCTCTTTCTAACATAGAAAGATCTAACATAGAATCTCAAGTTAGTGTTTCACAAAGAGATTGTAAAGGTAAACATATTAACTAAAAACAATAAAAAAAACTAACCTCATAACCTTCTTTTTCCTCCTGTTCCTCACCTGTGACTATGGCGGCGCCAATTATGTTCTCATCTTTGTCAGAATCAACAGTCCGTGCAAAGGATTCAAGTCAATCCATGTCTTCATCCTTGTGATTACAACGAAATCAACATAAGAAAAGGATGAGGCAGTCAATACCACTTGAAATCGAATAAACAATATTAAACTTTAAACTAAAAGTATAATGAAAATGCATTGCGTCAAAATATGGATACGGCCACACAAAAAAACCGTGACCGTATGCCAACCTCTACGCAAATTATTTTCAGCCTAAGTGTGACCAAATGTC
Source organism: Scalesia atractyloides (assembly GCA_947069175.1). Lineage (NCBI taxonomy): Eukaryota > Viridiplantae > Streptophyta > Magnoliopsida > Asterales > Asteraceae > Scalesia > Scalesia atractyloides. The sequence goes on from CAMTDV010000008.1 coordinate 98,076,801, forward strand.
AAGTCATCATAGGTATCATACGAACACATTGACATTAAGTGGTCTTAGCTACTTGAATGTGTGGCTAAAGGGTATCAATGTTCTTGCTGGAATCAAGCAATCAGTCCATTTATTGTTACTAAAGAGTAGCAACAGTCACATGTTTCTTACTAGTGTGGCCATTTCTACTATATAATCACATATACGACTAAAAAATTTTTTTAGCCACATTAATATGAAATATCGTGGAAAAAGAGTGGTTGTAATCAAGCATTTTATCCCAATAAGTATCGCTATAAACTATTTCTAGATACACAAGAAATTTTGTACTATAAGAGTGGTTATTGTCTAACATTTGTTCACACATATGGTTTTTTTGCCCATGACATTTGCTATCATTCAGTCGCACAAATAAAACAACAAGCAAAAATGGTGTGACTATTAATAATGTGAAGTCACATAAATATTTGTAATGTTTAATGTAGTCATTGTCTTACCTTTGGTCATAATCACAATTGATGTTAATATATATATATATATATAGTTTATCGTTATTTTTAGTTTAATTTCTAAGCTTAGTGTTCGTTAATACCTCGCCGCAACGCGAGGGCTCCATTCTAGTTGTCATGATTTAATATAAACTTTTTGAGATCATCACTTATAAGGACCATAATCAATAAATTAAAAGTTTTATAAAATCTGATTATGTGAAGCAACATTTAAAAGAAAAAAGAAAAAAAATACTAAAATGCCGTTGAAGATAAGAGGGGCATGAAACTATGATGGCATAGTGGAGTTATGGCCAACCACTAGGTGACCATGACATTTGTTTTTCTACAAAATTGGATAGGTAAAAGATAAGAAGGATTAAGGAAATCTTTTTACAATGTTGTCACTTATATCGACGGCCGCACTTCACATTCAAAACCAGATTGGGTTGGTCGTACTTGTTAGACCGAGAAGTAGACCTCTAACGTTTTGATTGGAATGGGTTGAACTGGTATTGATCATGTCGATTGGTTTGTAAGGTTGAATCGGTTCGGTTTCCACGCTAATAAATATATAATAATTTACCTCAGTCCTACACTTAATTATAAAAGTCATCAACCTTTTACTATTTATTGATTTATACACTTACAATAGAAATTAAACTATTTTTTTGTTAATAAGTTTATTTTCTTAAGGAAAATCTATAGAGGACAAAACCAAAATATTTGATGACAAATGAATACACAATTGGTAGTCAATACATCATTATCGCGACATTTACTGATTTCACGCTAGTGGTCGAATAACTATAGTCCATCCAGTGTCTGTATTAGAGGACAAAACCAAAACGTTTGAATTAGATCCAATAACTATAGTCCATACATTGGCTCTATTAGAGGACAAAACCAAAACGTTTGATTAGGTTGAATAACTATAGTCCATCCATTGACTCTATTAGAGGACAAAACCAAAACGTTTGATTACAAATGAAAACACGATTTATAGTCGGTACATTATTATCGCGACATTTACTGTTTTCATCGCTAGTGATTGAATAACTGTAGTTCATCAATTGGCTACTTGGATTATGGTCAAGATAGAGTGTTAGCATGATTCTTTCTAATGATCTAACTACTAAGCATGTGGTTCTTTTTAACTGTGAGTACAATCATATCAAATACAAGCAAGTGCGGAAAATGGGCTCTTTTAACTGTGACTACCTGCAGACCTTTTGATTGAAACTATAAATAAATATAATAGGTCTAATATCTGTATATTTTTTTAAAAATGAGACCCTAAAATTTTGGGGGCTAAAGCCCTATCTTCACAATAATTGGGTTTGGACCGACACTGGTTTTTATTAAAAATTTTAATTGAGTCGAGCTTAAATAAGCTTAAGGATAAATTAAAGGTTATTAAATCTCGTAACTATTGAATCTCATTTATATAAACTAGTTGACTTCCCCTGCGCTACGCGACGGGATCAGTTTATATCGGTTTTGTTTGTTATATTACCGATACTTACTACAACAACCGAAAAAGAAAACTCAATAAATAAAATGGTGATATATCCAAAAAGATATGGACACGTGTTTTATTGAAAACCATAAAAAACGAATACCGGTACTGATCTTGATAATACCATATTGGTACAAATGCTAGTTGCTTGGAATCGATTTGGTTTACAACGTTACTGGAAAAAAATATTAATTAATAAGAATGAGATCTTATAACTATTTAACTTAATTCTGTACACAATATTAAATATTTTCTTAAAGACAAGATAAACTTAATACTTGTCTTTATTAACAACCTAAATAATAAAGTAATCTTAAACTAAATACTTGTCTCTATTAATAATCTAATTAATAAAGTAATCTCAAAAATTCATTTGCATGATTTACCATTCCTTTTCTAAATAATTATATAGATAATATTCTTATTTAGGTTTACAAGTCTGCTTGTAGTCATAACTGAAGCTCGAGCTCAAACTCATTCATTATTTTTAGACTCAAGCTTTGACTCGAGCTCGTTTAAGCTCCTCTTAATTCAAGGTTTTAACAGGCCGGCGGTGTGGCTCGTTTATACCCACAATATAATATTTGACTACCGACAACAAATAATTTATAAAAATGTAAATGCAATAATTATATAAGTAATATGTTCGTTTAGGCTTACGACCTAGCTTGAACTCGATAAGTGAAATTTGCGCTTAGCCTCGTGTATTAAAGAAACTTATTTTTAAACTCGAGCTCATTCAACCCCGTCTTTATTCAAGGTCTTAGCTGACCGAGGACTTAACTTGTTTATACCCCTGAAAAATATAATATATTACTACCGATAGATATTTTATAAAAATGTAAATACAATAATTATAAAACAGTTAACATTGTTTACAGTTTCAGAGGTAGAGGTTGTATCCTGCGGTTTCTCGGATGGAGTTGTTATTGACTCCTTTTCATGTTTTAAATTTTCAACTGATTCATTTAAGGATTCTTGATTAATGTCTTTAACAAAACTCATGGGCTTTTGAAAATCAGTGGGTATGGCATTTTTTGCTTAGAAAGGTTCCAAAGGAATGTAGTCGCTTGGTTTGCCATACATCATTTATCATAATTTTCCAATTCTTGCTCAGTAATTGGCATTCTTGAATAACTGTGATTATATGTCGGAGGAACTTGTGTATAACCCAACCCTTTGCCCTTGTTTTCTTTGTACGCCAATTGTACATTGCAAAGGTTACGTACAGTGTCATTGGAAGTATCAAATTTCTTAATGTTCAACTCATTTTGTTGATATTTTCGAGTAAGAAGTTCCAACTCAGCTCTTACCAAGTCGTATTCCATAATTTTTTAATGTAATCTATTTTTGTAATCATGGACCCAACATTTCTGTTGATTTACGTCCAGGTGGAGTTGAGCAATGTCCTTCTTTAGCGCATCAATCTTTCATAGAGAATTCTATTGTTCTCTCGAAGACCAATGCACTTAGACATGGCACAGTTGTAATCACTGATTGGATTGAAATTATGTGTTCTCATCTGTACAATTTTATTTCTACAGTGTTCGGAGCACAAGAGAGAGTTTATCATTTCGGTGAGAGATTTGGGTTCCTCAGTCTGCACCATCAAGCATTGGAGATGATTTTCAGCAACCTCTTCGATCTTCAGAGATTCCACTTGAGCTGCAGCATTAACCCAGCTAAATCCATGCTGCTCTTGCACCATCAGTGTTTTTCCTGCTCTAGAGCCTTCTTGGCTTGATGTGTTTGAAGTTAACGTAGACGTCTGAGCTGGAGTAACAAAAACCATGGATCTCTATGAGTTCCTAGCAGCAGCAGCTTTAGTTGCTTCATATCCTACTGGTGACTTTTTGTAGTCTCTGGCGAAATGTCCTGATTCATGGCATTTGTAGCACCTCAACTTGTCTTTCACAGATCAAGTACGAATGTTTGACATGGGACGGCGACCGTATCTCTTCTGAAACTTTTCTGCTCGGAATGCAGCCATAGTCAGATTCCATGATGCATCTAATTCTTCAATGTCTTCTTCAACAACTTGATTTATCTCTGTAGCAAACACTGAAGGAGGCAAGAGATCACCTGCAAGAAAAGCATTCAAACTATTGAGCATGGATGTTGCGAGAGCCAACTTCTCTTCATTCTACTTGGTCAGGAATGCAAGATTTTCAGTAGATGGGACATTCTGAGAAGCTGAGGAGTTCACAGGACTATAAACCACGTTTGTGTGCTGAAGAAATTGCTGAGCAGTAACGGTAGTTGGAGCTTCTGAGTTATTTGGAAGAGACATGCCATAAACGTAGTTTGTCTTCTGAGCTTGAAGTTGTGCTTGATTTAACGGACTGAATACAACATTTGGATTACTATTCGTCACCAGGCTGAAGACAGGTTAGGATGACTTTGAGACATCAAGGCAGCAGTAGAACCGGTCACCCCTGCAACAATCATGGAGTTCTTGTGGTTTAGCTCTCTCTGCTAGTTGTCGATTTCACATGATTTGATGGTGGCAGTCAGTTTGGTGAGAGTGACTTCATTCAGATTTGTAGTACGTTTGATCATCGAGACATCAGCATCCCAACTCTTAGGCAATGAGTTCAAAAGTTGGCGATTCATCCCACTGTTGGTAATTGAAATACCAGCATTAATCATCTGTGAGACAAGCTTGACGAACCTCCTAATTTGGTTTTCCACAGTCTCCCCGTAGATGTGATTAAATGAAATGAACTGCTGGTTCAACATGTTTACTCTGCCGGCCTTCATGTTGGTGTCTCCTTCATACAGATTCTTCAGTACATCCCAGATTTCTTTTGCATTTGTGCAATTTCTAACAACAATCGAGATGTCGGGACCGAGAGCCATAGTAAGATTCATCATTGCCTTATCGTCTTCGTCTTTGATTCTTCGATCATCGTCCGTCCACAAACCTTCAGGTTTCGGAATCTGAGTGTAAGGATCATCTTCAGTTGCGTACATGATAGTACGAGGACCATCACGAATACATTCAGATACCGGGTTCCTTAGCTTTGCAATACTGCTCAAAACGCTAGGTCCACTCAAAACAGTCATCTCCATACAACAACCTTGGAATTTTGGTAGACGTTCCGATAATCCGATCTAGTTCTTGATGCAACGCCAGAGTCTGAGACTGGATAGCCGTCAAGGTAGCGTTGGCGAGATCCGCTGCAGTTAAAATACCGTTTGGGTTCCTCATTTTTTTATTTTACCAAATACTGATTAGTTATATTTTAATTAAAAGTGACAAGTCCAATTGGTTCAATCCGAAATGGCAGTCAGTCAACTCGAAAACAGTAGCTTGAAACAGTAACTGGCAATTCAGAATAGTAACAGTATCTCGGAATAGTAAAAGGATCCGAGACACTTATACGGATGATGATTCGAGATGCTTGGTGATGATCCGAGATGATTGATGATGATGATCCGAGATACTATGCAATTGATTCGAGATGTAGACAGACTTCAACAGTGATGATCCGAGATGGGTTTGAGAAACATGTTCATCATTCGAGATGAGTGCAAGTCTTCAAAGATTTGATCCGAGATGCACTAGAGTTGGTTCTCGAGTCTTCAAAGAGTTTATCCGAGATGATTCGAGATATTCAAGCTACGATCCGAGATAGTCAAGTGATGATCCTAAAACTTTTTTATTTTTATTTTTGGCCCTTCATAAGTTTCATCTTTCACAAATTATTTCTTTTACGTTTCTTTCTAAATTTGCAAGTTAACATGCCGCAACATGTGTGTGGGGTTCATCGTCTTTTGGTATATTTATTCTCCATTAACACACAACAACAGGAGTACATGGTTCAATGATTTTACGTCTGCTTTTCGCTCGGTGTTATTTTTTTCTTTTTTTTATTTTTAAGAAATTTTCCGATGTTGGGGTCACTGGCAATGGTGTGGCATTAGTGCTAGTTGACACGGTATTACGAAGCTTTTTAACCTATTAAGTTTTTTTACCTATGATTTGTTTCGAGTTTACCTCTATACCTCCTTTACTTAAAAAAAACTATTTTTTACGTACATATATTTATTTACGTGTTGGTATAAATATGATTTGCTTTATGTTTCGATGTAAACTTTTTCTGGAAAACGAGTCGAGTCAAATATAATACTTTTCCATTACGTGCATATTTTTATGTACTATAAATTTGAGTTGGTCTACATTTCGATTTGAGAGATGAGTCAGGACAGATATAATATGTATTCGTGCGTATTTTATGTATGTTTCGTAAATTTTGTTTGTGGAGGCAAATTGTAGTTTTTTTTATGTATGAGTCGGGTAACATGAAAATTCGATTTACTTTACGTTTTGATCTAATCGCAATGCTTATATAGATTAGTTCGGGTTCAATTAGATATGTCAAAACATACATTTCCATGGTTAACGTATAAAACGTTTGGAATAAAACAACAAATAGTAATAATGCTAATAACAATAATAAGGACAAATTCAATAAAACTTTATGTGACGTTTATATGAAATAAACTTACCTTCAATAAATAATTGATATATAATACTTTCAAAACTAGACATAAAGTCACATGACACTTACTTAAGTATGCTAAATAAAACACCTACTTAGAATCACCCATTGTTATATCACCTAAACATGAAATACGCAAAAGCCCAAGTAACTCAAATAAAACATAATCTGGGGGCCTGTTAAGACAGTGAGCCCAATTCATACAACCATACGACCATACCCTTTGCATGTAAATCCATAGCTTGTAACGAGAATGTGTTATTTTTTTGTTTACCAAACAAAATTGACAAGACCAAATGTCACGGTTTAAATTATAAGTAAATATTGATGCTGGCCTAAATAGCCGTTTATTGGATTTGAATCTGACCGTCAGATAAAAAAGAGAGAGGTCTTGACCGTATTAAATAGACCCTTGTGGTGTTCAACAACGGTTCCCTTCCAAAATCTCTCCCCCCCTCCCCCATTTTAGGATTGAAAGCATTCTCTCGCGTACGCTCTTGCAGTTGAGGAAAAAAAACACAGATAACCACCCTCAAACCCTAAATTCTAGTTATTTTTCTTTGTATTTAAATCTCCTTTCACCCACATACAACGAAAACCTTCAAAATCAATCATCTGACTCTACTGTCGCATTATTTCTTCGTCGGCTCCAATTATAACTCTTGAACCTATCGAAAGGAAGATCCACCCTCAGACCAGGTAACATTTTGTTCTTTGGATGGACATGAGGATAACACGCTTGTGTGGATCTAACAGGGGTCTCCTCTTCTTGTAAGCTTGGGGGTAGTGCTTTCACGGTGGGTCAGACTGCTTTAATAGTTGCTTCGGGCAAAGTGACCAAACACGAGAAAGTGTGCCGTGACAACTAACATGTGTTTATCCTCGTTTGCTTTTGATACTTTTAATTCCCTTACACTATAGGTCATGGACCTACTTAGTCAAGTCCAAAGGGTCATGTGTAGTAATATTATGACCTTGAGATCTATGGATGTAGTTTTTAAAAGACTTGGTTTTACTATTTAGAAAATGGTAGCAACGCAACTTGTTGCTTGTATACTTTCTATTTCGATATAAAGAAAAATTATCGCAGCGCCTTCTTGGTCTTGAACTCCAAGTTATAATCACAACTTGAACTCTTTATCTCATGTATCTTGTGATCAGGTTTATCTTTTGATTTTTATCTGTTCCCGAGTTCACTTAACGAGGGAAAAGAAAAGAAAGTAAAAGGAAGAACGGAAAAGAAAGTAAAAGTAAAAGGATGTCTTTCCTTCCATTTTCTTCCAAATCGGAAGGAAAGAAAAACTAAAGAATTTAGCCTAGTTTTTCTTTCATTTCCTTTATTTTCCTTCCTTAAGTGAAACTCGAGAACACAACATGTTTGATTTTCCTTACTTAAATGAAACTCTGAAACATAAAATATTTTTAGTTCCTTTCTATTTTCTTTTCTTTCCTTCCACTAGTGAACTTTTGAACATAGTGGGGTTTCCTAATTTTGTTTGTCATTAGCCTTAATTTTGTGTTTGTTTACAAATCGATGATCGCTTTTCATGCCGATATGGCATAAGTCAAAAGAATGAAATTTTCTCTCATACAATTTGGGAAACCCCCTTCTTTACCGTCCAAGCGCCGCCATCACCGGTGCAATTAGGTTTTTCTTTGATTTCTTGAATTTGGGCTTCATTTTTCATGCTATAATGGCTTTTCTGTTTCTTGCTCACAGTATTCTCTTGTGACACTCTAGGCAAATCCCACATCGGCCATAGACAGGAGAGATTCTTGGTTCATAAGATATTACCTGTCTCTTAAATCATAAACGTGTTTTGGGCTTAGTTGGGTGTAGAGCACATGAAAACTCCATAGTTAAGCATGAAAACTCCACAGCAGTACTAGGTGTGAAGTCTGCTCAAATGAAAATAGTACTAGGATGGGTGACCTCCTAGGAAATCTACACTGAGAGCAACAAAAAAAATCCGTGAGTTACTGGATGGGCAACCAACTGAGGCAAAGCGGACAACATTGATGGTACGAGAGGCCTGAATGTTATAGATTTGATGGCATGAATTAGCACGATGACCAACCTTATCACAAATTTAACAAACAACGAATCAATTAGCATTCTCTACTTATCACAATCAGAAAGCAATTAGCATTTTGTTTTCATAGTAGATTACTTGATTAGTTTGTTGTTAGATGATAAAGCGTTAAGAGCCAATTGCATATATAAATTGCTATAAGTTGAAGCATTCCCATTGGTATTCAAGAAACGTAAAAGGAAGTTAGGTTGAAAAATGAACCGATCTTATGATAAGGTTTAGAGTTTAAAAGAAAATAACCAAGGAAGCGATGGCTTCTTCTTTCAATCTTGTTGGTATACATTTATTAGTATTTATAAATCTGTTTATATGGTAATATGATCTTTATGATCTGGTTATTTCAATTTAAGGTGTGTTATATATATATATATATATATATATATATATATATATATATATATATATATATATATATATATATATATATATTGTTTAGTGATGGAAAGAAAAATGGTATTTAAGCATGATATCTGATTCACTGAGTTCACTCTACTATTCTATTATCTGGTTACTTGTTAATTTGATTTTCAATTAGTTGAGAAGCATTCTCATACAAAACATCCTAAGATAGACGATGTACGACTTATGCGTGCATTTTATGAGTTCAAAAGTCAAGACGTATGTGCCAATGAGGTAGTGGTGGATTGGTTGGGGAAAAATTTGGTGTTCCTTGGGACCCAGGCTCGACTCCACTCTCTCCATTATTTTATGCGGCATCCAGATGAAGGGCAAATATGGGTTTCCGTGCATCTAGAAGAGCCAAGGGGCTGGCGGCATTCGAGTAGTCGACCTTGGTCATAGCCCCTGGTGTCACGATGATTGACACGTTGTTCCTTACCGTTAAAAAAAAAGTCAAGACGTATTGATGCCTTTTAAATTCCATAGAAAAAAGCAGGTATGTTAACTTTTTTCTTTTACAAAGAAAATAAGTTGAAGAGCGGGGGATAATCTATAGTACAAATGTTTACATTTTGGATATTTTTAATCTCTTTTGTTGTTTGTAGGCAACAACTCCCATATATTCAACAAGTGGTTCTCAATATTTCTCTTGGATTTGAACTTATCGTTTATTCACCCTGATGCTCAATTGACGCTTTTATCAATGATATGGATTTGAACTAATCATCTTCTAATCTTCTTCGTGGCTACAAAAGTTCTGCAAGGAATAAAATAATAATAATAATGACAACAACAACCTTGCTACAAAAGTTCTGCAAGTTCAGCAGACTCCAAAAATCTTGGGCGATGGCCCAACTACTAACGCTAATCTTTTTGGGCCTCCTATTATTTGATTAGCTTAACATAATTCAAGATTTGGGCCTCCTAATGCCACACATAATTTTAGATCCAGGCCTCATGATGCTACTTTGGTTGGATATGGGCCACATCATTTTAATAGATAGACGACACAACAGCTGTCTCCTCGCTTTGGGCTTTCAAGAGATGGTATTTGCGAGAAAGTTGATTCTTGGATTCCGGATTCTGGAGCTACTGCGCATATGACTGCCGATCCATCTGTTGTTTTGATGCTGCTCCCTACACCGACTCTGAGCAAGTCGTTGTAGGCAATGGTATGGCTCTTGCTATTTCCTACATTGGCACTGTCTTACTTTATTTATCTAATTATACTCTTACTCTAATACATGTTCTTGTGGTTCCTGGCTTAGCTAAGAACTTTTTATCGATTACGCAGTTAATGATTGATCATCCTATAGTTGTTGTTTTCTTTCATTTTGGGCTGTCTATTCAGACTTTGACTAGGCAAATCCTACATCACACACGTGGTAGTCCACATCAGCTATATTCTCTTGCTGCTTTTACTTCCGTTTCTCGTGAGACTTGGCATTCCTGATTGGGTCATCCGTTTGATGATGTTTTGTCTAGATGTTCGTTTTTACATCTGACAAACAAAACCCAACACACAAATTGTACTGCTTGCAGTGTTTCGAAATCAACTAGATTGCATTTTACATCTGTTGTATCCCATTCTACGTTACCTTTACATATTATACATTGTGACATTTAGGTGCCTCGCCAGTTAAGTCTTGAGATGGATACCGATATATCATTACATTCGTGGATGATTATAGTCAATTTACATGGATGTATCCTTTGACTTGTCGTTCTCAAGCGGTTGATTGCTTTCGGCATTTCAAACCGCTAGTTGAGAACCTCTTCTCTTGTACCATCAAACATCTTCAGTGCGATGGTGCTCCTAAGCTCATTCATGGTTCTATGGCTCATTTTCTTTCAGATTCTAGCATTGTGTATCGCATTTCATGTCCCCATACTCCCCAACAGAATGGGGTTGCTGAGCGGAAAAATAGCCATCTTTCTGAGGTAGCTCGAGCTTTATTGTTTCATGCTTGGTTACCAAAGAAATAATTCTAGTATGATGTGCCACTGCTACCTTCCTTATTAACCGGTTACCATCATCGGTTCTTCATCACTCATCTCCTTATGAGATTCTATTTGGATCTCGTCCCGATTACTCTATTTCTTTGCACTTTTGATATTCTCGCTTCTACCACTTCTACTTCTTCTTCCTCTATTGCTACTTCATCATCCTCTATTCCTTCTACTTCTTTGTTCGTTCCTCCCTTTCCTCCTACTTCTATTCCTCTTGCTTCCTCTTCTTTGTTCGTTCCTCCCTTTCCTCCTACTTCTATTCCTATTGCTTCCTCTTCTTCTCCTACCTTTTCTCATCCTTCTTCGTCTCCTCCCCACCTCCACCACCCCCTCCTTTTCCTGTTCCAACTCACCCGACGGTTACTGTTCTCGTGATCACACACAACAGCCTCGTCAGTTTCCTGATCACGTTCTCTTTCATGCTTCCACTACTCCCACCACCGAACCTTCCATGTTTAGACATGCTCAACAATGGTCTGTTTGGTGGGATGCGATGCGTTCTAGATTGGTGCTTTACATGCCAACCAGACTTGCCATCTAGTTTCGGCTCCCACTAATGCTAACATTTTTGGTTGTAAGTGGGTTTATAGGATTAAACATAATCCTGATGCTTCTGTGAGTCGATACAAAGCTCGACTTGTTGCCAAGGGCTTTCATCAGGCTGAGGGTGTTGATTATACTGAGGCATTTAGTCCGGTGGTCAAAGCCACTACTATTCGTCTTGTTCTCTCTGTTAATTTTTCTTGTGGATGGTTTCATCAGACGAGTAGTTGATGTCAATAATGCCTTTCTTCATGGAGATTTATTTGAGATTGTCTGTATGTCACAGCCTCCAGGCTTTGCTGATTCTTCCCAACCCCTTTGGGCTCGAATATTTCGAGTAGTTATTGCGGCAAATCAAAGACTCTTTTGAGTCATTTATTAGGAATTCCCAAACCCCTAGACACCCAGACCCGACCGATGAGAAGTATGAACAATGGGAACAAGACGACTTAGTCGTCTTCTCGTGGTTAATAAAAATAACCGAACTCGCAATTGCAAGGAACCTCGCCGAACTTCCCACAACAAAAACAATATGGGATGCCTTGGTAGTTACATACAGTTTAGGGAAAGACAAGTTGCAAACCTTTTATCTTCACGTCAAAGAAAATGGAATTAGACAGAATGGCTTGGCTCTTGAAGATTTCTGGATCGTTATGCAGGATATTTAGGGTGAAAATGAATGAAGGGACCCCAAACCCGTAACATGTGCAGTTGACACAACCTACAACAACATCCGATTAGAACAAAAACAATTTTTTTCCAGTTCCTCAGTACCCTAGATCGACAATATGATCCCATAATAGGGAAATCCTTCGATGAGATCCATTACCCTTGGTTGAGGGTGCCTACGCGGTTGTTCGTAAAGAGATGGGTCACCAGGGCATACTTGGAGCAAACTCCGACAACTCATTAAACTTGTCAAAAATGGTGAACCTTTACACTACCATGGTTATTGTCCTAATGTACCTATCACTTTGGATCACACTTCTTTTCCGGAGCCATTGTTCCTCTTTGCCTACACTGGATGTGAGCTCATTTTAGGATTTGATTGGCTCCGCTCTTTAGAACCGATTACGGCAAATTTTTCGGTTCCATCGCTATCCTTCCGGTTCCACAACCAACTGGTTACCTTGCGTGGTCACCGTCCATCTTCCATTGCCGCTCCTTCCGGCGTTACTATCTCTGACCTTGAGGACAAGGTCCATTCTGAAGGGGAGGGTATTGATACGACCCGTAACCCGACCAATCAAAACCGAACCGCTAACAAGACCCAGTCAACAAAAGAAGCAGATAAGAAGATGGAATAATTCTGCAGAAGCCAACTACTAATTTCCTATAATTTTGCACAAGGGCGCAGCTTTGTAGGGGCAGGAGGGAGCGGCCGACCCTCCGAACTTTTCGCTCAGTAGTGGACAGAATGTAGTTTTCGTTTATAAATTTTTGGGTACATACATTTTCGACCCCCCGATTTTATAGAAATTTTTGGTATATACGTTTTTTACCCCTCGGTCGGAAATCTCAAGCTTTGCTACTGATTTTGCATGCATATTGATTTGGATTATCCATTATCATACCCAAGTTTCCATGTTTCCATGTTCACATACCATGTTTACATTTTCTATATTGCATATTCTGCACTTTTTTATTGTTATTTAAGGTTTCTAGTTCAAAGAAAAAAATAGAGAAAATTGTTCCAAAATATCGTGTGTTTTCCTTAGTCTTTTTTCTTGGAGATTAACCCATTGCAACAGTAACTGTACATCACGCTAACGTATAATAGTCATGACCCTGCTACAACATCTGCAGCTTCTTGATTTTCGAAAACTGGTACAGGGTATTTCTCCATTTCTATTAAACTGTAAGCACGCTTAGTGGAAACAATGAGCCATACCACTGCATAATAAGTACTCGTGTCATCTAGAGGAGGCGATTCAGACTAATTTACCTATGAATGAGCATATTCGGGTTATGTTTTTTCTCTAACGGAGGATAAAATAAACACACTTAGCTAAAAGAAACAACGAAAGTCAACCAAAGCATACTTTCAATGCGTAACCTACAAAATCATTTTATTTAAAAACTTTGATTATTGTTGAGATAATTTAACTTCTCTAATCACTTTTGACAAAGTAATTCACTTATACGAAATTTGAAGACTTAAGACCACATATTTTTGCCAACCCAGCCCGTTTTGACCCATTACACAACCCATCTTGCCCATTTTGGCTCTGCATGTCATCCCAAACATATATGCATTTTCTGAAAACATGGAATAATGTAACCGTTTTGAGTAAAGGCTAAACAAGTAAAATATCCGAGACATCTAATCCCGCTTTCTTTGCTTACCTTGCCGTGTCAAATCCCACATTGAATGGTTTGTCTTTATAAAACTCTTTAGTACGTCTCAAAAGAATCCACAATTTTTATTTATTTTTAAATAATATTTTTAAGTTGTCTTTTATAACTCATGAAACAGCTGAATGCACTGGTGCTGATGCTTTCAAAGCATGCCTACGAAAATAACATGTACTGCTACCCAGAGTCAGTGCTTGTTTGAAATACTGTTACAGAAGTATGTTTTATTCATCCAGGATTTGTTAGTGCTCAGATTAAATTTGGTGTAATTCGCATTGAATGGTATATATAAGATGATGGATTTCCATCTAATATTACTGAGTTTATAGTTTAGTTTCTTTTGGAAAATTGCTGGAAATTTGAATAAAAACGATGGCAGCTAATTTGATATTCTTTTGTGCAATCTTACTTCTTATATGACACAAAAAGAAATTTAGATGGGCAGATTGTATCAATCTATCAATCAATTGGTATTACAGATGCTAAACGGGTCATGTTTGGGTTGGCGGCACGTGTATTCACGAGTTGACAGGAACACGGTCTGTTTAACCCGAAAAGTGTATAAACTTTTTTCACATATTAATACAAAGACAGTCCTTTATTTCGATTAGTGCTTCACGTGAGAAATACGTGAAGCCATTTTAACAAAATCACTTCATTCCCTCCTAGCAAAGAATAATCGTAACCACCACCACCACCACCCATTGCCAACCCCAACCTTGAGGGTGTGCCACTGCCAGGTAGGTGACCGCACGTGGCCTAAAACAAGTAACTTAATTATTTTATATCTATGATTTAAACACAAAATAGTTATGCAGGAGCTCATAAGTATCACTTTACACATCCCATGTCGCCTAAATGATAAAGCCTTGTCGTTCTTTTCTCCCTATGCATTCATTCATGTCTCACATCGCTGATTGCCCAAACAACAAGCTTAGGAGATAACTCCTCTCTATAAATTGAGAACTTGGTATCTCACTAAAGTACTACTTGAACCCAAATGTAAAAGGGTGAACAAGTTTAACTAGTACATGAACTCGAGACAAAGCAAATTACCTGAGTTAGCGCTTATATGACTTCGAGCCAAGCTCAAGCTAGCCTTGGCAGGTCTTCTGCTTGTGAACATTTATATTTGAAACAATTATCGTTGTACTAGTAACTTTTGTTTATATAATAGTTTTCTATTTAAAGTTATCATTTTTACAAGTTGTACAGGGCATCCGAAATCTCGAGTACCGCACTCATTCTTCTTGATCGCATTCTCCTACATTTACCACCTCTTTTCTACTACCACTGATGCAGGCTACTCTCCTAATGTATAACAAAATCATCCTCTAATGTCAAAATCCACCGTTGTTGTGATTGCATATTTGTGATCTTTATCTAATAATTGCACACAAGATTAATATCTAAGAAAATAAACACTTATTAAGGACCACAATCTCTAACTAGGGGATTTATTTAAGCTTGTAGTTGTTCCCCTAATTATGATCCTGATATATTTAACACACAAATCACACATGCATATTATTAAACCAAGGAGATTGATGTAGACGTGGTTGTTTCTTTTATGTTTTTGCCGTCTTCAATTTCTGAACTACTTCAACTGCTTGTTCTGCTTTTAATGGTGCACCATTGACTTCATCTTCTTGTTCAACGTCGGTTAGACTTCTTTTGCGAGTCTCCGATAATTTGTTCTTGTTGAGAAACTTTTTAAACCAAATTGCTGATTTTTTCGGGTACCTATGGAGATTGTTCTTGAAATCAACATAGTTCATACCAAATCTAAGAGTATACCCCGAATTCCATTCAAAGCTATCCGTGAATGACCAAGCAAAGTACCCCATAACCAAGGGCTTCGTCGTTATTGAATTTTCGGAGCTCAATAATCGAATGCTGTAAAAAAGTATCTAGTTAGTAAAATAAGGCCTTAAACGAGTATTAACATGTTTTGTCTTTTCACTATACTATACAAAAAAGTAAACAATTAGCTTTTAGTCATCATCATATCATGTCATTTAAATGCATGATGATAATATAACGGTGTTTCTAAGTGTACCCCCTTCACTTAGGGAACATACCCCTCCTATGTGAGTGAAAAGTGGTACGTTTAGCAGGACCCTATAAAAAATTAAGTACACTAAATGAATTGATACTAACGCATTAGCCCTTCTAATGGCATCAAGATGCCATTTGAGGTATTTGAGTCGGTATGCATCATCCCGAACTTGTTCATAAGTTTTTCCATGTTCGTTCTGTTGCGGTGCTCCTGTCTCAAGGTGTCAAAAATACCATCATAAATTAAATTTGAACTATTGAGGATTGGTTGAACCTAATATACGGATTAAGCTTTTCTTTTACCGTTCTCAGTTATTACGATATGTTTTTCTACTTTGTATGTTTTCTTAATGTGTTCCAAGAGGTCAACAAGCTCATTGGCACAAAGAAAAACCCATGATCCTTCAAAAGCCTGCATATTAAGTCGGGTTAAAACTGATTAAGTTATTCAATTCGAATTTGTGTTTCTTTCGTTAAATTCAAGTAAAGTTGTCGATCTTACTGGTTCTCCTATATAATTTCCGCTGGGATCAGTTCCTAAAACATGAGAAAGAATTTTATAAGTTAATAACAACTTCTTGATGTCAATACATTTACGAGAAACGCTAGTCGCTAGCTGCCTATGTAAATTGTTTCCACTAGGGGTGTTCACGTAAAGTTATCGATCTTGTGGGGTTTGATGAACATTTTGGACCGAAATTGTACTAAAGTTTTGAGAAAATACAAATTAACCGAATAGAATCGGTAACTATGGCCTGGCTCCGCAGGGTTCGTGGAAAATTCTTTTACAGTTCGGTTTTGCCTGTTTCGTTGTTTTTGACAAAAGTTAATATATATATATATATATATATATATATACACACACGCATGATATATAATTATATACTCGTGTTGTATTTTACTAAAAATGGGTTGAATAAATTTTAACAATTCGGTTTTAGACAAAACTTTATATAACTATATATTATTATATTTCATGAAATAATATATATATATATATATATATATATATATATATAACTTTATATTACTAAAATATAAAAGTAATAATAACTCGGTACCGGTCTGGTCTGGTAAACACAACCGTTCCATGTTTCAAATCGCAAACCTGCCAATTTCTGTGGTTTAAATTATTTGATTTATGTGGTTTGAACGTATATATATTTGAAACCGGCCAAATTTTTTTAGTTTGGTCGGTTTACACGGTTTATGAGCACCCCTAGTTTTTAGAGATCATTCGTATAAGAGAATTCTGTAAAGAGGTTCATAGACTGATGGAATCACCTGATGCCTCATAATGGCAATCATCAAGAAATCCGCTAGAAAGACTAGAAGTATTGTATATTTGAGCATAATTTGCAGTGTAGTAGTTTAGTCCCAAAAAATCATACGATTGTATCAACTTATTTTTCTGGTTGTCGGTGAATACAGGCAAATAACGACCCTGCGGGTGGTGAGCAGATGCAGCAGTGGCGAAATTTTGCACGCTTACAGGCCAATTACCACTTGTTATTGGCTCCAAAAACCTGATATGAAGTATCATTACATGCGGTTTTTCATGCAAGTTAACTTTAGCACATAGAAAATAACGAATTTACGCTCATCACGTAAAAGGTTATGTATGCTTACCATCCGAGCATAAAATCATATGCGTACTCGACAGCTTGGACATCATCAGTATCATCCTTACCTCGAAAAGGCTTGAAAAAGTTGGTGTCAAGAGTGATTCCCACTTGACCTTTTTGAACATCCTAAACAAATAATGTTTCATGAAATCACCTTCACAAAATTGAAGTATTGGTAAAAAGGTTTCTTGAACTCCTACCTTAAAATCTTCTTGATATTTTCTATAAGCAGCAGCATGACAATTGAATAGATTGTATGATACAATATACGGCTCGGTTTCAGAGTCACCGTCTTGGTTATTTCCACCTCTCCCGGGAGCAAAAACACCTTCTACATAACCACCATAGGCGAATCTGTATGGCTCGTTCAATGTCACCCAGTTCTTCACCCGATCCCCAAACTCCCAAAAGCATATTTCCGCATAATTCACGAAGTCGTCACTAAGTTTGAAATAGATTAATATTATATCTGTTGAGAGATATGCACACAAACAAACAATAAACACTTACACAATTTTGGAACTTAAGAAACCCATGTATTCTTCCTCCAAAGCATTTGGAAGATCCCAGTGGAAAAGTGTGACAAATGGCTCAATGTCATTGGCTTTCAACTCATCTATTAACTTGTTGTAGTAATTGATGCCTTCCAAATTCTTGCCCATACTTACTTTCCCACCTGTTCAAACCATAGTATACATGTCATTAAACAATTTGAGCACTCGTAACCACTTGATTTACCCAAGGTAAAATGTCGTGATTTATCTATCTCATGTTGACTATGAGAGTGGTCGGTGGAGAACGCCTAATGGTAGCATACACCATGATTTCGTAAATTAAGGTGGTAAATCTCTCAACTTTACCCATTTTTTTTTAACTCAGTTTACATTATTACTCATCGACCTTAATAAAGTTACTTTATTGTTCATAAAATTTGTAGATGTTTTTTCCTTTGACGATGGTATTTTTATCTACATCTTCATATTATTTTATTAAGATCGTATTATCAATAGTATATATAAGTAACCCAAACAAAAGCATACATGCTATCAAACCGATAAAAATATTTAGTTTAACGGCCCTTAACGCGAGCCAGGCATTCTACTAGTTTGATTACAAAATGAGCCAGTTTACATCTGTCGTTTCCAACAAAATCTTCTAATATTAAACAATATAATAATGTACAAGTCAAATTTTTATATATATTTGTGTCAACATTTGCGATTTAACTTTCTTTTTTTATTCTTTTTCTAAAGATCAATCATCTTAGCCAGCTACTTTTCTCTAACTTATCAGATATTAAATTATTTATTTCAATTCACCTGGTAATATCCTGGACCAAGAAATCGAGAATCTAAAATACTTTACACCCATTTTCTTCAGCAATTGAACATCTTCCTGATAAGTTTACAAAAGAGACAAAGTACTATATATAAGAATCAATGTTTTTGATACATACATATATCATAAGAGGTTTTGCTGTTTTGGTTCTACGCGTAACAAGCATAGAACTTATTTCTTGTTATGGGCCTTGAAATCGACCATACAATTTACCTTCATTTTATGGTAACTATCAATCATGACACATGCATTTGAACCGTCAGCAATGTATTCTGCAATCAAGGTCGTCAACAGTTACTCATTTGATTATATAAATATAGATATGTTAATACAATACAGACAAAGAGAGACACCACTAGACAACAGGATAGTTGTAACTTTAACTAGATGTTTGTTTCATATGAATTTGGATAATTTAGATGAATGGGTAATTTGCAAAGTTTGAAAATTATTAACAGGTTAAAAGTGGAAAAAAAAAGAAAAAAATATAGATTTTTTAATGCGGTCGCAAAACCGTTGCAAAATAAACACACAAGCAGTAGCAAAACAGTAACGAGAAGCAAAAACAGTCAAAAACGGTTGCAAAAAGTACTGTCGCAAGCCGGTCGTAAAAACACCGTTGCAAATCAGTTGCCACAGGCAGTTGCAATAGTTGTGACAGTAATTCCAGTTGTATATAACGGTCACAAATTTGCAACAGTCGCAAAATTTGGTTAGCGACGAGGTCAATTGCGACGGCGTTTTCGACCGTAAATCGCAAAACTCAGTCGCAACTGGTCAGTTTTCTAGTAGTGAATTACTACAGTCGCAATTACCTAGTTTCCTAATGGTGAGATATATACGTACCAGGTTGTCTTAGGGTATAACAATCCCAAATCTGTAAGCCTTTACCGTCTGCATTCCAAGCACCTTCAATCTAAAACTCCAAAACCAACAACTTTAGGTCTCGTTATAAAGTCAACATGGTATGAACTTTTGTGACAACTAGCATGAATGCTACTTAGATGATATACTTACTTGATAAGCAGATGTTCCTACTCCAAACATAAAATCACGAGGAAAATCATGACGTTTGATATTAGGATCATGGTCGTAATCCGGATAGATGGAAATCTTTCCGTCGGCCATTACGAATCAAACGTGGATTAGAGAGAAAATCTATAGTGACTTCAAATGGTAAACGGTGAAGAGTGGTGAGAATTTGCATATGATATGTTCCAATATTTATAACTCATAAAGCACGAGGACAACATGGCAAATAATTAAAAGCTTTAAAAATAATAAAATAAGTTGGTTGCTAAAAAGGTTGCTAATTTTATATTAAAAAAACTAAAAAGAAAAAAATAAGACCATCACTTGTTAGTCGCAAATATTAAAATAGAAAAAAAAAATTATGACAGTAAATTTAGCCGTTGTCTCACTAATAATATTTTTTTAAAAACTAATTTCCCATCAAACTTGCATATTGATGAATAAGTTTAGCCATTTATAGGTAGTTGTTGATGGGAAGTTTTGCTAGCAATATCAATACTTTTGTTTTATTTTAGTTAGTTTCTATCCACAATATAGCAAACATGTCAATTCAAATTGCACCGAGTCAATTCACATTTCCCATACAATATGAACGACCATTAATTGATTGTTTTGCCTGCTACCAAAACCTACTATACCGTAACACAATCCGTGTTGAAGAACAAGACGAAAATAGAAGAAGAACAAGAACAACAAGATGAAGAAGAAGATTTGGACGAAAACGAAAACCCCGTTCAAAATAAAGGAAAGTTCTCAAAACTGGCGCCTCGTCAAACTTGGAACACCGAAGAAGTAGCCTATTCCATTGATGGGTGCGTATTTTGTTGAGCATTCACAAAAAGAACAAAAACATCAGAATCTGTCAACTACACAAGTTCAAATGACGGTTTGGCTAGCAAAATACCCAACCTTAACGAAGACTCAACATCAATACGGCCAACACGAAGAGGGAATAAAGTGGGGGAGTCTTCTAGGAAAGGAAGTTTGGTCAACATTGCTGCCGACTAGACGTTGTTGAAGGAACAAGGAAAGGAGAGAGACAAGAGCTGGCTTCTATAGAAGATCATGGAATCAAAATTAAAAATATATATCTATGAAATTGTGATGTGGATTATTAAAGAGCAACGAGACTATCGGAATGAAGCATTTGACAGAGAGATGAAGACATTTACAAAATCGCATCACTTGTGACCGGTCAAGTAAGAAGTGGAATTGGCCTTGCAATTTCTAGTTTTTTTTGGTTTTTTAACCGTAAATTTCATAAACAAACAAAGCAAGGCTTTAAAAAACAAAACCAATTACATCAGAATAAAACGAGCACCACTCAAGGCGCAGAGGGGTGCAAAAGTTGAGCCGAATTTAGTCGAACTTGTGTACGCTCGTACACCTTGATTGACTCGGTCAAAGTACTGTACTACTCTTTAAATATGCTCTTTTGTAAGTACTGTAATACTCTTTAAAGACACGTGAGCACACCTTGGTTGACTCGGTCAAAGTAAGTTGAATAAGTTATATTTAACTAATTTCATTTGTTTAATATTTTTTTCAATAACGATATATGGATTAGAGTAAACTTTTGTTTTGCCCCCTGTGGTTTGGTTATTTTAACGCTTTTGTCTCAACCCTTTAAAAATAGTCATTTTCCTCCAATAGTTTGCTATGTTTTCTCCATTTGCTCCCCGTCTCTAACTCCATCCAAATTGTATGTTAACTAGAAGGTAATTTCAAGTATAAAACTAAGAATTTTTTAGTAAAACCATAAACAAAGATCTATTATTATATAATAGTAATTATTAAATCAAACAAAATTCATTTATGTTTTCTACATGTCACGAAAACATACATGTAACAATTCATAATCCAATTAATTCATTTTGTTTTCAAAATACATATAACATCTGGGTACAGAAAGTCTCCATCCAACACCAACCCCCTTCCAATACCAGCCACCACCAAGTCACCAACACCCACATCGCCAACACCAACCACCGTCATCACCAACAACTTACCACCAGCAGCCATAACCAATATCAACCACCGCCTCTCTCTTTAAAGCGCAACCACCATCAGTAAAGTTTTATGTATCGGACGCCTATGGGTAGATAGATATGGTTGTTTGTGTATGTTGAGTTTGTTGGTAGGATAGATGTTTTTTCGAGTTGTAGTGGTTGAGTTTTAGTGTGAATTTGATAGGCGCTGAGGTAGTATTCAACAACACGTGAACGTGTTTCTCTGTTTCAGAATGTGAAATATGTTCAAGTTTTTGCAGTATTTTGAGGTTTAGGTACATCTAACTCGTGCTGGATCATGTGAATGTGTTTCAATATGCTAACCTACACGTCAGGATTCATGGGTATTCATCTGCTTCAAATTAACATAGCATAAACTTGATTAAGTGGAAATACAGTACAATCATACAGTTGGAAATTTAATATTTAAGTCATGTGTATGAATTCATATGTAGTTACTAGTTGCATCCATAAACATGTAGTATGTTGTGTTCTGTCATTTGGTTTCTGGTCTAATGTATTAGTATAATGAGAACTTCTGTTGATGTGATCAGAGTCATTTAAAATTTCAATTACATTACATGATCAAGTTCGTTCTATCTCCTGTTTGTGTGAAATCAGCTTGCTTCGACAGATGGAATGATGGCATCAAAATGAGACCTTTTTATAATCCAAATTTATAGTTAGAAAGTGAAAAGGTGGGTGCAGAAATGGACGCATGTAGTTTCCATATTATGGCGGTGAAGTAACCAGTTGTAGAGGAGTAAAGCAGCTGACTGTTCACTCGAGATATGATTACAGATTATTCAGCAACACACGGGTTGTTTTGAAAATTGGATCCAGAAAGAAGCTGAAGAAATTGCTTTCATCCAGTTATAGTGTTGCTAATTCAAGTAAAATATCCGGATGTGAATTGAAATGTTGTTTGTTGAGCTATAACAAACCAAAGTGCACTGTTTATTTACTTAAGACATCAAGACGAGTAAAAGTAACTTGTCAGGGGAACGATTCAGTCGCATATATAGACGGAATCGAGAAAGATGTCGACGTTGTCGAGATTAGTAATGGAGAAAACTCATCAACGGGAACTGATTCAGGTCCAGAGAAGATGAATGGCTCAGATAACGAGAAGGAAGAAGATGAATCGGTAGATGAATTAAAAAAAGTGCTGCAAAAGGCACTTAAGGAATTAGAAATCGCGCAACTCAACAGTACCATGTTTGAAGAGAAAGCACAAAAAGTATCGGAATTAGCAATAGCGTTAAGAGACGAAGCTTCAATTGCACAAGATAACGTTGATTCGGTTTTGAATTCTATCGAAAAGATTGAGAACGAAGAGATTGCTGCTAAAGAAGCTGTTCAGAATGCAACAATGGCTCTTTCTTTATCTGAAGATAGGCTTAAATAGGCTTTCGATTCGTCAAAACTTGCAAAAGAAAGCTTGAATCCAGTGGGAGAATTAGAAGAAGCGGTGGCTATTGCTCATGAAGATATGCGCGATTGTCGCGTGACGTTGGCAAATTGTCAAGGAGCGTTGACTCAATTGCAAAACAAGAAAGACGCTTTGCAAAGAGAAAAGGATGTACTTAAAGAACTTGCGGATAACGTACAGAAAGCGGCTTTGAAAGCTGAGGAAGATGTGGCGGATATAATGCTTTTAGCTGAGGAAGCGGTTGCATTTGAACTCGAGGCTGCGAAACGTGTTAACGATGCTGAAATCGCATTGCAAAAATCGGAAAAAAAGCATTCCGTTCAACCGCAACCTGCGGTTGATTCTGAAGATTCAAGTGGTGATTCCATTAGTGAGGATTCAGTTGAGATAATTGTGGAAACATATGATGATGCATCAATTGATGGTTCTTTGATCAGTGAGGATGTAACAGATAACCAAACGTTTGAAGAAGCTAGATTTTCTGATCATAGTGACAACAAGACTGAAATTGATGCAGAAAAAACGAAAAGTCAAAGTCAAACAGAAAAGGCGGAAACACAAAAGGATTTGACAAAGGACAGCTCATCATTAAATTCTCCTAAAGCATTATTGAAAAAATCCTCGCGTTTCTTTTCAGCATCGTTTTTCTCTTCAGCAGAGGATGGTACCGAGTTTACTCCAACTTCGTTTTTCCAATCGCTAATCAATTCCACAAGAATGCAGTTACCGAAACTGATGCTTGGTACTTTGCTTGCTGGTGCAGGGTATGATTTTTTTTATTGTTCAGTATTAAAAATATCGAAATATAGAGATGCTTATTGATTTAGTGACTTAATTATATTTTAAATAGAGTAAAAGGTCATTTTTGTCCCTGATTTTTGGCTACTTTTGCGACTTTCATCCAAAGGTTGGAAATCTTGCAATTTTCGTCTAGCTCGTTAACTACATCCATTTTCTCCGTTAAGTCAGGGTATTTTCGTCTTTTTTGTTAACTTAAAGGGCAGTTCGGTCTTTTTCACTTTATGTACAAGCATTTAGCATAATGTACAAGCGAGTCCTTAAGTGAAAAAGACTGAATTGCCCTTTAAGTTAACAAAAACACGAAAATACTCGACTAAGCCGCAAAACTGGCCAAACCTCAGGGAAGAAAATGACATTTTACTATTATATTTTATATATACGGTGATGAAGTTGTTTTCTTCTTATTGCATGATACTTACATACAAGTCAGTTTTGCTTTTTATGCTAAACAAGGAGAACGGATCCGTCAACTATTTCAAGGACCTGATATTATCACCACCAGCATTGATGAAGTTTCATCAAATACTAAACCGTTGGTTAAACAAATAAGGAAATTACCAAAGAAAGTCAAAAAGATGATTGAGATGCTTCCTCGTCAAGAGGTATGCTGTTTTTTTCTTGCTTTACAATATCTAATCTATATAGTGATTGCATGTTTAATCTATTCAGATAAATGAAGAAGCTTCCCTGTTGGACGTTTTATGGTTATTACTTGCTAGTGTTATCTTTGTGCCTATATTCCAGAAACTTCCCGGAGGTACTAAATGTTTTTCTTGATGTTTCTTTCTGATATTATTATGCTTTGTCATTAAAATGCAGGCACATATCATAAAAAAAACACAATGCTTTTTGTTTTTTCTCAGAAAAGTCACTCCACAATATTTTGCATATTATAAAATTAAACTTTTATTTTCTTTTTCACAAAAGTCACCCTATATTTTTTTTAATAATAAAAGTCACTCTACATGTCAATTTGGAACAAAATTGTGATTTTTTTTTGTATTAGATAACCTTGAATAAAGTTTTTCTTTGATAAATTCCATCTTCGCACCAAATATTACCATAACCATTGCACATCAGTGACATCAACATTTATTTACAATATTCGACTAATCAACTCACAGCCGAATAAGGTGAATGATCTAAAAGAGAATACACTTATATATAATATTTATACGTAAAACTATTAAATTCAGAATATATTGATTATTATAAAAACCATAGTTAGTTATGTTGATCTGTCTGATTTATGAAGGTAAAACAAATCAATTTCATTTTCAAAATTTAGATGATTTTTTGAGATTAACTGACGAAATAATTTACAACTTGTGCAAGAAAATAAAGAATGTTAACATGGAATTTGGAACTTAACGCGTGTCTCTACACGCGTTCTTTTGTGTTATACGTTGCTTATACGTTTTTATTTTTAAAAAAGGATTCAAAATGATGAAATTGTTGAGTGACTTCTGTGAGAAAATAAACAGAAAGTACAGTACTACGATGTTTTTTATGTGCAAAAAGTTGTTAAATGACTTTTGCGAGAAAAAACCCAAAGTTTGGTGTTTTTTATGTGCAAAAAAATGTGGAGTGGCTTTTGTGAGATAAAACAGAAAGTATAGTGTTTTTTATTATATTTACCCTTAAAATGCATGCCGAAATATCAATCATTTTTCTTCTAGATAGTTGTAGATCATGTCGCAAGAATCTTGTATTTTTTTATATGCTTGAAGGGATGCAGGTTATTATCAATATTACCTAATGATTTGCTTTACACGCTTGTGTTTAGGCAGTCCTGTTCTTGGGTATCTGACAGCTGGCATCTTGATTGGGCCATACGGACTTTCAATCATACGCAATGTACATGCTACAAAAGCAATAGCTGAATTCGGAGTTGTTTTCTTACTTTTTAATATCGGGCTTGAGGTTAGTTTACATAATAAGTCTAATTCTAGTATATCTTTAGCTCTTGCATCTTTATTTGAAGAGAGCGAGACTAACAACTGTACAATCTGGGCAGCTATCTGTCGAAAGGCTGAGTTCCATGAAGAAATATGTTTTCGGATTAGGTTCCGCTTAGGTAAACATATGTTTTTTGTAATTAAATATATATAACTATTGAGGGGTATACTGTAGCCAATCAAAGTATTTTTTTTTTTTATCTTTTAGTGTTTTCTTTTTGGTTTTCGTCTATTTGTATCCCTCAACTTTAAGCATTGACACTTGCACCCCTCAGCTTTTTAGAAACTTTGTAAAATATCATTCTAACCCTCTTGAGTTTTACATGTTATTTTTATGTACGTTTTCGGTTAGTCTACGTTTTGACTATTTTTTTTTTTCGGAAATGAGTCGAGTCAAACATAATACGTTTTGACTAGGCGGTATAAACTCGAGTTACTTTACTTTTCGCCTACGCTACAACGTGCGGCACAGTACCATTCTTTAACTTAAAAACACTATTTTCTTACATGCTTATCTTAAGTACGTTTCGGTATAATTCCAAGTTGGTTTACGTTTCGACGTTAATTTTTCTCGATAATAGCCAGGTCAAATATAATACATTTTCATGTACATTTTCGGTTGGTCTACGTTATGACATAAATTTCGTTCGGAAACGAGCCGGGTCAAATATAATACGTTTTCACTAAGCGGTGTAAATTCGAGTTACTTTACGTTTCGCCGACGCTGCAACGCGCGGCACGGTACCATTAGCTAACTTAAAAGAACACTATCTTCTTACATGCTTATCTTTAACTCTTAACTACGTTTCGGTATAATTTCTAGTTGGTTTACGTTTCTACGTAGATTTTTCTCAGTAATGAGTCCAGTCAAATATAATACGTTTTCGTGCTTATTTTCATGTGCGTTGTCAGTTGGTCTACGTTTTTTACGTAAATTTTGTTCGGAAATGAATCGGGTCAAATAACTGACGGTATATATTCAAGTTACCTAAAGTTTCGGGTCAAAATACTAGTTATGAACACTTCCGCTTGGAGACAGTATCTAAATCATTGTTGACCCAGGTTTTGTCGACAGCTGTCGTGGTTGGATTGGTTGCCCACTATGTCTGTGGACAGCTAGGGCCCGCTGCAATTGTCATTGGTAATGGTCTTGCATTATCTTCCACTGCTGTTGTCCTCCAGGTAATAACCAGCAGTATAATGTACAAAGAATTTACTGTAATCATATTTTCTCTTTTTATTTTACCATTGATTGACAGTTCAGTTGATATAGTAGGGTTATACAAATGTCGGTTCAGTTCGGTTTTTACCTTTAACCATAAACGTAACTGCTAGCTTCGGTTATGGAATTTCCTTAACCATAACCATAACCGAACTTCGGTTCTGTTAATCGGTTATGAGACTCGGTTATGGCTCGGTTAATTATCCAATCTAGGTTTGTACTAAAATTTTAACTAAATGTACATAATAGACAACTATTGTCTCAATTACAATCATTTTTATAAATAAAATAAAGACACAAAAAAACATACACATGCATAAAATGAACCAAATTTTATACAATAATTATTTTAAACATTTTAAAATTTATTATATAACATAAAAAGCTTATGTATATGTTTTTTTAATGTATATAGAGTTTGATTCCTTGAACATGTATATTTTAAATATAGATTTAATTTTAAAAGCATGTCTTAATTCGATTCTGTTAACGTTCGGTTATGGGACACCTTTAACAGTAACCATTACTGACTTATTGGTTAATCAAATAGCCTTAACCATAACCGTCGGTTAATTTTGGTTAATGGTTAAGGGTTGCTCACCCCTATGTTCTACTTGTATAGGTATTGCAGGAACGAGGGGAAAGCACATCACGTCATGGACGAGCTACATTTTCTGTTTTACTTTTTCAGGTATCAAAACTCAACATTTCCTTATGCTTCTTTATTTTCCTAATTTAACTAAACAAATCATGCTACTTTGTATATTCGAATCGTATACTGTTAACGTTTCTATTTTATTGCTTATTTTCTCTTTTGTGTCAGGATTTAGCAGTCGTTGTTTTGCTTATTCTCATACCTTTAATTTCACCAAATTCGTCAAAAGGAGGTGTAAGTATTTCTAGTAACACACCATCATTTATCTAATTAACTAAACAAATCATGCTACTTTGTAAGATGAGCATGAACTGAACGTGCCTATTG